>VZZY01025370.1:31127-44033 GCA_013400335.1 Eurystomus gularis | reverse complement strand
GGCGGGCGGGAGGAGCCGGCGGCAGCCGCGGCCTCCCCGCTGAGGGCTGGCGAGGGACGGGATCCCGAGGGAGGGTCGGCAGGGCCTGGGGGCGGAGGTGGAAGGGCTGAAATCCCTCCACGCTTCTCCTCAGGCCCCGCCGCTTCCGCGGGGCGCAGAGGCATTTTTCTCCCCGAGATCGAAGCAGGCCCCGCCGCAAAAACGCGGCGGGAGAGGCGGCCAGTCCCCCGGCGCCCACCGAAGAGGTGGGTACAGCCGGTCTTGCTGCCAGGGAGGCTCCAAACCCGCTCCTCAGCCCTGGCTCGCAACCGCTCCCCGGGCAGCAGGTCGTGTGCTTGGGCAGGAAGAGGGTCCCTCCTTCCACATCCCTCTGAGGGCAGGATCTGTGAAATACAGAAATAGCCACTAACTGGATTTCTGTTTGAGGTTTAGGTACATTCCCCTTTGCGTTACATAAACAAATGGTGGTATGTCAAGGGTACTACTTGTAAATATTGACACCCAGAGCCCAGCTCCCTCAGCACTCTCACTTCCCTTCAGATTAGAGGAAAGCAAGCTACAGAATAAAAACATTTAACCAGCCACGGGCCGTTCAAGCAGTGTACAGGTGTAAACTAACTTGTTATTTAAGAGTGAATTAGGGTCTTTCATATACTTTTCAGTTACCTCTGTTTCTGTACGTGAGAAATCCTGGGAAAAGAGACTCAGTCATTGTTTTACAGTCCTGAGCTGCTACGGCTTGAATGTTGAATGCTCCTCGTGTTCACGGAAAGAATCCAATAGCAACATGCCAAGGAGCATGAAGTAAAACGTAATTTAAAAAAAAAAAAATAAAATATTTAGGAGGATTGTAACTTTATTTAGAGCCTGTTTAATGCTGTCTTCTTGAAACTCAAGGTGCAAGCATTATGCAGATTTAGGTGTCACAAGCTCCAGTTGCTCTTACAGGTTTTAGAGTTTGGGTCGCACTCACTCATTCAAGAAATTTTGGAGCTGAGCTTTTAATGGTCTTCCCAAGATTTGAACTAGATTCCTCAGAGGCTGTGTGCTGAGTTCCTAACCTAGCTAATAGAAAATGCTGACAAAGGAGCCGTTGCGTCAATTCCAGCCCTCGAGAGTTCTGCGTGTAAGAGAGGAATGCCTCCTTGCGCTGAAGTCGCAGCCACAATCCGTCTCTGGGCTTTCAGGATTTCACCCTTACTTTCTTTACAGAAGATTGCAATCGCATCGCTTCCCTGCCTCCCAACAGGGAGCTTGGTAGTTGAAGCTTTCAGCGAGGTGGGGTTACAGAACTTAGGACTTTTATCCTTGAGAGAATTAAAGGAACCTCTATTATAATCTTCCAGATGATTGATCTGATCTCTCTGCCAGTACCACTGATGTACAGGGCTCTCATTTGACCCTTCCTGTTGAAATGGTTCTATTTTCTGTGGGCTGACTGGTAATTGCATGCTTTTCTAGCCTTTTGGTTCAGACACTCTGTTCCTGTCTCTGCTGCAATGAATGTCACCTCCAAATGAGCGTCTGTTCACTAGCCCAGTCTCATCAAGCCAGTTTTTGGCAGGCTGCTGCCTGCCCGCCCCTCCCACCTCCACTCTGGCTCCCTTTCTTCACAGCTTCCTCAGTAGTCCTTCCTCAGCAGCACTTCCTTTTTCACTCTTTGCTCCTTCTTCCATCAGAACTGGTTCCATTCTTGCACCCAACCTAAATGTGCCTCATCAAGGTGTTTGACCTACTCTCCACGTGCCTCACCTTAAATGCTGTTGCATTTCTGTTGGGATCCAGAGACTAGGTTGTACTCTCACTTTTATTCTGATTTTGGCTGCGCGTTTCATTATGCCGTGCAAACTTCAAAGCTATTGAAGAGGAGAGATGGAGAACACTCCGGACAAAGCTATGGCATGGAGGTTAGAATACTTGGAGGGAAAATGAAGCCTGGCCTGCCTGTGAAGACTTTCACAGTAGACTTCCATCCAGATACTGTAGAAATACCAATTTTTGCATCTGCAGTTACATATTTTGGAGTATTGGGTGCTGGGAGATCTTGCTCCGAGGACAGACCAGCTGGAACTTTGCCAACACAAGCTGATAAAAGGTGAGCGAGAGGCACTGAAACACCTTGTGTCATGGATCATTCTCAACCCACAAATCTTGTTAACAAAGCTCTTAAAAATCATCCCGTGCTGTTTTCTAAATAAGATGATTTGAGGCAGCCATCAGGACGTGCTAACTCCTCAAGGAAGCAAAGGGAAGTCAAAGCTCAGCAAAGCACGTTCACCTTTTAAGAAAATTTCTGCTGTTGCTTTCTGCAGCACCTGGCTGCTTTAGTGACATGGATGCACTTTAATTCCAAGCTCAAATAATATTTATATCATCTTGCTTCAGTCAGTCACCTGGACTGAAAGATCACAACATCTTCAGAGTGAAACAGAGCTAAGATAAAACTGGTTATCCAAGAGCGAGCCACCGACTCCATCTTTACCCGAGTCTTTCTGCAGCAGCATCGCAACTTACTTTCCACTCTAGTTAGCTTTGAGATAATTATAATTAACGGGCACATCCATAAGCACATGGCTCCTGTGAAGTCAAGAGTTTTTGTCTGGCCAGGGTGTTTTGTGGCAGCGTAGCAGCTGTCGGCCCAGTGCTCATAGTTCCAGTGACACTTCTCATCCCACCTATTTGTGTAGTGAGCATGGGGAGAAGCAGGGGAGGCCTCTAATTAGATGTAGTTAGATTTTAAGAATCTATGTTTTCCCTGGATAACAGCAGGTTAAGGCAGCTTTAAAACTGGAGTGAAATGGAACTGGGGAACCTCAAAGTGAGGGATTCACTAACTCAGGCCCTTTAACACGTGCTTAACTTTTTGTACAGTAAATCTGTCTTAACAAATATTTAAACATCTTCCTTCCCAAGTCCCCAGACACTGAAACATAAGAAAAAAACATGATTTTTTTTTTTTAACCCCCCCCTACTTCCACCCGAATGAGCTTTGCCGGGAAGACATGAACATCTGGTCCCCTCACTTAAACTCTACGGAGTTTAAGTGACGCACACTAAGATACAACGGGATCACTTTGATCATGCATTACTTTCAAACGTTTAACAAAGGCTGCTTTAAAAAAAACCACTTAAATCTTTGCTATGGATTTGTTATTTCTAATTAGCCACAACACTTGTGGCCCAGTTGTAGCAAGTAGTCTACAGACTATGAGCCGGTTATCTGAACATCAGAGACTTGCCATATTTGGGCTCTTTTTTAGCCTTTACTATTTTCGAGTTAGCTCTCAGCCATCTCCAAGGTAACAAGGCTCAGGCTACGCAGGAAAGAGCTGCGATACAACCGTGCAGAACACCTGTAGATGAGACTGCAGGAACACACTTGTTTCTGTGGAGAGCTGGGGCAGCTTTAAACAGCAGCCAACAGTGCAGCATCCAGTTGCAGCAGCAGGTGCGTGCTGTGGTCAGGGCCTAGTGATCCACAGCCTGGAGAGCTGAGAGCTTGAGTAGTAGAGGAAAAAAAAAAACCTAACAGGCAGGAAATCATTCTTTCCAACTGCTGCTGGAAATAAAAAGCAACAGAGAAGGTAACAACAAGAAGCATGTGGGCAGGCTTCCTGCCATTTCTGTTCCTCCTTGTCGCCTTTCTTCCCAGCAACGGAACGCAGCAGCTGACGTGAAAGAGCTTTGTCTTCATCACTTGCAATCTCCAAATGGACACGGTAATCCTGGTGTGCAGTTCCTTTTGTGACTGTATTTTATTAACTAGAACAACAGTGAAATGTGCCTGCTGGCTGTCATTTGACTATGCTAATAATCCAGCTGCAGGATCTGACTGCAGGACATGAAGAAAAATTGCCACCCTCGTAGGAAAGAGCAGCACTGGAAAAGGCTGCCCAGAGAGGTTGTGGAGTCTTCTTCTCTGGAGATCTTCAGAACCCACCTGGACACGATCCTGGACAATCTGCCCTAGATGACCCTGCTTTACAGTAGGGGATTGGACTAGATGATCTCCAGGGGTCCCTTCCAACCCCCACCACCCTGTGATTCCATGTGTTTCTGTGATTTCAGCTCTCAGGATCCTTTCAAAGGATCAGTGCTTTTTCTAAATGCAGACCTAGCTTCCACAGGCTTCTCTCTACTTATCCAGCAGAAAAAAGACAGTTTTCTGTGTACCTTGTACTTTCTGTTGCTGTTCACACCATTAAAGGAGAAAGCTGCCAGCAAGCTCCATGCTTGGAGCACACCATGCTTACATCAGGCAAGGAAGCCGGGTTTGAAGGACCTCTGGGGCTCCCCAAGGGGAACAAGGAATGTCTAGAAGTTGCCTTGGGCACAGGCACTAATGACACACTCGTGTCCCTTGTAAATGACACAGTGAAGCACGAGGCCAACATAACCTAGGGTGAAGCTGCCTGCCTTTTACAACCACCCTTGGCTTGATGCTCTGATCATCACCGTGCAGCACTCCAGGAGAGTCAGAATGACCAAGAGGCTCTGCGAGGGCAGCTCGGAGGTTCTTCCCAAATTAAGAGAAATAACAGATTTACAAGTCCCCAGCTGCTGAAACATCACTGATTCTGTTATCTACCAGTAACTTGGAGCAGCAGTGAGTGAACAGAACTCTGTAGTAGCTGAGGAGGAATGAGATGGCAGCAAACAACACTGCTCATGCAGTGTCCTGAAAAACATCTCTTTACAAAGAACATGCATACAACAGTCTGGCTTGCATTTATTTGACTTTAAATTTTAAAAAGTGTATTTCCCATATTACACTTTTTTCACCTGAACCAGTCCTAGCAGAAAGGAAGTACAATCCTCCCACCCCCCTTGAAATGAAACCATACCAGTCTGTGGGCCCTGGAACAGTTTATACCAGTATTACTCCACAGCAGAGTGAAAAGGACCTCAGAAAGACTCCATTGCCAGTCCACCATGACTAGCTTCTTGTTTAACCCTTCATGATTTCCGCTGTCTGAACAGCATCCAGAACTCTTCTGAGCTGGCAAACATACATCTTGACAGTAGAAAATCCAGAATGTGTTCTTGCCCAGTGAACACTGGCACTGCTGGTAAAGTCTGCACAGAGTGCTCTTGTCTAACGAGGTTGGCTAAGCAGTCCTGCTTTAGCTGCCAGAGCTTCATTCTGCTGGATGTGGTACTCCTGGAATCTCATGGAGATCCTCTGTGTCATTTTTAAATACTTCTGTAGGCAGTGGTCTGAGCAAGCCATCTAGAGGAAGACGGAAACAGAAGGCTTCGAACAGTGACTAAAACAGTTCCCCAAACGGGACCCAAAATACCATCCTGTCCAGGGACAAATGATTAGGTGACTACACCACAGTCTGTGCTGAGCCTCAAGATGAGGGTCTCATTGTGCACAGCCTCTCTGTGCAGCACAAAGTGTCAAGTTTAATTTGAGGGATGTCAGAAACATCCTTTATTATTCATTTTTATATGAAAGTCTAAATGGAAAACATCTCCGACCTAAGATATTACAATTTTATCCTTGGGCTCCTCTATATGAAGCATTTTATTTTGCAATAAATACTAAATCTAGTAATATTTACATTCTGTGCACAAACACACACTATTTTTGACAGCCAAATACAGTCTTCTGTGTCCTAGTTCAGCTTAACCTTTTTTTGACCTTGTTCCTGTTTGCTTGATCAGTCTTCTTCTGCCTGCTTGGTTAACCTTCATAAAAGCAACCAGAGCACCCTCTGAAGTTCCATCGGGCAGCTGGACAGGGAAGGAAATACCAGGGCCTATTCCACCCATCATATTGTTTTTTAATTTAGAGACTTTTTTTCACTAAGTGTAGAGGAAGAGATTATGAGATTGTTATTTCTGAGCAACAGTTCTACCAACTGGATAGTCTGTATCAGGGTTCTAAACCTTGCTATCACTGCAAAAGTTAAATTCAGGTAGAAAGCAAAGATGACCACTTTGCATGATTACTAGAAAACCAGGTTGGATTCTGCTCAGTGTAAAGGGATGTGAAAATGAACAAGACAAACCCACACGGCTATGCACCCACCACCCACCCTTCTCTCCTTGACCTGGCATCAGCTACAGCAAAACCTGTTCAGCAGGAGTGAAGTCTGACTAGGAAAGAATCTCTGGAGGTAGCCCAAGCCCCTGCTCCCAGAGGGTGTGGTGTTTGTGACTGGGTGCCCGGGGAAGTCTGGGCTTGCCGTGCAGACTTGCTGTAGGGAAAGAGGTCAGAAGCTGTTTTTTCAAACGTGGAATCTCAAAGGAGATTCATCGAGGTATTCATCTTAATGATTTACTAAGAAACTACAACTTTCAATAAGAACGTAGGAATGTCTGGATCAGACCAGTGGTCCATCTAAACCAGTGTCCTGTTTCCAGCATGGGCAAGAGCCAGATGCTCTACAAGAAACCCCATAATGGATAAATTATGGGCAACACTTCTCAGAAGTTTCCTTCTAGCCTCCATTGTTAACGTATAGCTCCTCTACTGCCAGCCATGGCCCCTTCGCAGATCACAGAAGCAAGAAAAAAAACAGATAAGAATCTAAGAATATTCTTTGTATCGAAATCTTAAGTTCAATTCCCCTCCAATGAGCATTCTTTGGGTTTGGATCCCATGTCTTTAATGAAAGATTGTGTGAACCATTATTTTTAAATACCACACTTTGAGTGGCAGAAGAAAGAAGTATAATCCTCTACTGGAAATCCAATACCATCCCAGAATAATCCTCTACTGGAAATCAAATACCATCCCACAAAGGTAAAGAGGTTGTGTCATTAACACTTCTGTCAGTCCTAATAACTGACACTCCTTGTATTGTTCAAGCAATTAAAAATCAGTTGGTAAAAGACAGTAACAAGACCTTATCCAGAATAATTCTGACCTCCTGTAGTCAATAAAAAAAAATCCACTAAAGCAGATGTAGAGATCTGGGAAACAAGAAATCTGCCTTGGGAAGCTAAGAGAGCTTTGTTTAGTGCAGCAAAACGAAAGCCAAAAGGAGACACGATTTTTGCCTGTGCTGAGGAGTTAAACTCCAAGGAGGCAGAAAATCCTCAAAAATAATGGTTAGTTTCAAACATCAGGATTTGTTTCCCTCCTGCCAGTCAGGCAAACATTATTAGACTTTTGACCAACAAAGTTAGGAGATTCTGAAACAGCCTCTCAACAGGAGATGAGAAGCAAAAAACACGCAACGAATCTTTTAAAGAGCTTAATTTTTTTTTGCAGGCGACTATGCGATAGAGCTCCCCATGATGCAGAGATGAGGATTTAACAGCCAGAGCTTTGGAGGCTTATACTTCTATGACTCGCTACAATGCAGGGAACAGGGGTGGGATTTCAGCAGGACTCTACCTTGAAAGAATGAGACGCAGGCTGCAGGTAGGCAACTTCCATGTCCATAAAGATACCACCCCTCAGAAGCGGAGGCACAAGAACCTCCACTGATAGCTCAGAGTGAAACACAGAATTGCAATAAGCAGCCAGTGCTCAAGCGAGATAAAGATGATTCCCTCTGTGTAGAGGACAATGACAAAACCTCGAGAGGGCCTAGCCCACAGTTTGTAGCTGATGATCTAACACATCAAAAAGCACTTGGCCTTGCTTGTTTTCTTTATGTAAGCAGACCATTAGCACGCAAAGAAGTCCTCGTCATCACCTTTGGACATACCTGGAGAAGCAAAACAACAGACAAGCTATTTTTGTCCATTAACTCACTTCTTTTCACACTTGGAAGCTACATACCAGACGACTATACCCCATTAAGGACTCCAGCCTAGCTTTGTGGCTCATTGAAAGGTCAAGACTTTAGGTTGCCTCTGAAATTTGAATGCTACACAGCAATTCTACCAAAGGATCATTAAAAACATTTACCTACCTCTTCTGGCTTAACCTCCCTGCTAGTGAAATCCTTTATGCAGTCCAGGAAGCAGTTTTCTGTAAGTTTATTGTATGTTCCAAGGAACTCCTTAAACTATAAATTAAAAAAAAATTGAACATAACGAGTATAAAAAATTCTACATTAATTTTTTCTTACACAGCTGCACAGGCCATTTGGTGACGGTAACATTTAAAGGACAAGTCTCTCGAAAAATTTACTATCCATCAGAAGATTTCAGCACCAAGTGCTGCTAGTACTCAAATCAGATGTGATACAGGTCAAATGTTTAAATTTTGGTCACTACGGAACTAGGCTTAACCCAGATAAACTTTTTGTCTTTCTCCATGGCCTACACCTTTTCCTCTACATGACAAAGTAATAAGATCCCCAAACCGCCCCTCGTGAACACAGCACCTTACCTGCTTGATC
The DNA here is from genome assembly GCA_013400335.1 of Eurystomus gularis. Taxonomy (NCBI): domain Eukaryota; kingdom Metazoa; phylum Chordata; class Aves; order Coraciiformes; family Coraciidae; genus Eurystomus; species Eurystomus gularis. The sequence continues at coordinate 35,727 of VZZY01025370.1, read as the reverse complement.
TGATCAGATTCTGATATTTGTCCAGCCATATTCGACCGCCTCTGATTCAGTCACCTATTGTGGAGATACAAGTCGAGTTTCACACAAAAAACTTACATACAAACGGCAACATTTGACAACAGAACAGAATTCTACACATTGCTGAAGTGGGTTTAAATACACCCCTGCTAGCAAACTTTCAAGCCATCCACTTGAAAGTCCCCTATCTGAAATGTATTCAGCTGAAAGAACATCCAAGATTATTCCAGCTATGAAACCTCCTCAGATCCACCTGTTAACTGCTGTTCTTTAAGCACTTTTAAAGCATTTCTAAGTGGCTTTAAAATAAAAAACCGTCTTTTATAAACACTTTCAAACTTGAGGTAAAACTAGGGCAGGAGCAGGGGGAGAAGCAAGCAATGACATTCTCTAGCCCTACAGTTTCAGTGACTTTAGATGTCATCTGTACAAACAGTAAGGAAAAAAGGCAAGTATAAAATGGTAGCCACTTTGAATAGATGCAGCGTAAGCCAGCTTACATCAGAGAGGACGACGTCTGGTTTCTATATAGCTGCATTCTCACCAAACACTTAAACCAGAGCAAATGTTCTGGTCATTGAATAGGGCGAATTAAATGTGAGAATGAGAATGGCTTTAAAGGAAGTGAAACAAAGAAAAAGGGAAGAATGAGCAGCCAGGGATCCAAGAATTTAAGCAAGCATCCTCAAGGAAGATTCACACTCCTAATCCAACACAGTAAACAAGTTCAGGCTTGAAAGCATCCCTGCAGGTTTCCTAGAAGAATACTCAAAACGAGTCTTCCTTCCCCCTGAATTTACATATTATCTAAGACCTATCACAGACAATAATGCGAGTTAATATTACACATCAACAAGAACAAGATCCTTCCGTTTCATTCACATCAACTTGTGGAAGAAAAATGAGCACTGCAGTGTACTCACTTTGTGAAAAAGTTCATTTAGCCCTTTAGCAAGGGCTACTTACAATTAATCTTATGCTTTGCCAAATTTTGAGCAAGCCACTGATGCTTTAGAGAGCTTAAACTATTCCAGTCTCTCGGCAGGGGGAAGGGGAAAGGGTAAGCAAGCCTTCTGAACAAGAACAAAAAGACATTAATTATTTCTACAACAGAAAGAAAACCAAGCCACTAAAAATAACATCGTGGAGCTCCCACAAGTAAACTCTCCCTACAGCCCCTCCCAGCAGCAGAGGGATTATAACATCTGTAGCAATAAATGTTATAAAATAATGTTAAGAGGAAGCCAATTCAGGGGTTGGAGGTAACAAGCACATGATTCTTGGATTTAAGACACTCCCACAACCGAGAATTCCTCTTCACAGATAGGTCACAGGTTACTCTTCAGGATATGGTTGCTCAGAAAAAACAAGGTGTTACTCCGGTTCAGGTAAACCTCTAACTTGTTTTAGGAGGTGGGCACGACTGTCAACTGGGACAACAACTAGTGGAAGTGGATGGCAACCCCACCCTTTCAGCCTGTTTGAAGGAAAATCAGTGACAATTCTATAAAGTCAGTTTAAGTAGATTATTAAACAAAGTTGGAATCCACAGAGAACAGGAAAGACTTTTGTCCTCTCCCAAGCAGAGAAAGCTAAAAGCTTCCACTGCCAGTGCCATGTTCTCACACTCAGTGTTGCTTCATTATGCTCCTTTAAAGCCAACCTGATCTTTTGTTCTTCTGTGACTAGTTTGGCAAGCTTAAAATTACAGATTTACTGAGCTGCAGTTCCACAAAGCTTTTACCCTTGCACTTGGGAAACAGCTCAGATTTAAATCAGCACAGTGGCACTATCTGATTTTTAAGTGTCTGAAGCACTTGTCCCCCTACGGGTATTTTACACTTTCCACACAGCAGGCAGTGAAACTCTGGATCTACTGCACCTCTCCAGGAGCTATGAGTTACAGACAGTTGCCTTAACACCTAAAAAGGCACTACCCAAACATTCCCGGAAACATGTATCTGGTTTATTCTTCAAGTCTGCTAAATGCATCACTTCAAGTTTTCCTGCTGTCCCCTTTCCCTCTAGCCTCTGAAAGAAGCTAAAAAAAACAACAACAAAAAAACAAACCTAAAAGAGTGAATGAGCCCATTACAGGGCTTGGCACCTCAACTAACACACCAGAGAGCTTCTTCTATAGCTGCTCAAACAAACTCCAGCGTGCTTCACGTTTAAGCCTGCACCGCTTGGGTTATTTTCCTCTGGGCTAAACAGGATTTGAAAATTCCACATTGCACTTTCCAAAAGGTCCCACTGAAGGAAGCAGATATCTCTGAATAAACCTCTGCACCAAGGGTCACATGGCCTGGATGTGCTGGTTCATCAGGAAAGCAGCGACAGCTGGGAAGTCTCCCTTCTTGAAGGGCTCTGGAGCTCTTCCAAATACATTCTGATGTTCTAAAGAGACATTCTTTTAAGATAAGCCTCTCTGAGCAAAATTAGCAGTTAAGGATAACTTAAGATTTTGATTTCTCGTAGTTAGGCACAGTCAGTTTTCCATCCTCTTTCCAAAGGTAATAAAGGTTTTAGCCTGCAACAGTTGGACTCAATCTTAAAGCTCTTTTAAGATTTATTAACTAAAACCAGTGAGTAGGTTAAGGATTCCTACTTAACCTGGGTCAATCATCTGTGTCAATGGCAGCAGGAACCTGAGTCAGAACTGGGTCAGAACTCTTCTAAAACTTGTTTATGGGAATACAACTTTCCCAGCTGTATCTCCAGACCTTCGGAAGCAGAGGGCTCATGAATGTAACTCCTAAACGCTAGTAACTGGAACAGGGCTTTGCTTATTAGTGGGTGGCTGACCAGCCTGCCTCCATGGGACAGCCCAGAGCTCTTACAGGTGAGGCACACGCTATAAACTTCAGCAAGACAGTTTTTTTCCACTGATGTAATAAACATCAGTGTCTATCACCTAATCTTGAGTCAACAGCACCCTCTCTCATGGAAACCAAACACCCACTCTGTGTTTTGGGTATACTCCCTGCTGTTTTTGCAAGGAGCTACATTTTACTGGGGAGAGACACCATAAATTAATCACATTTGTTACGCTCATTAACAATCTGAATTAGGTGTAGGTGGGACCTATTCTATACACACAAGGCTGTGATTTTTGAAAAATCTTTGCTTCCAGTTGTACCCACAAACACCATGAAAGTGTTTCTGCATGCATGCAAAAACAACCAAGAAGAATAAAAATACCAAGCCGAAGAAATGTGTGAAGATAAAGCACCAACAGCTTGTAAAGTTTTTTGTAATCATTGGAATTACTAGGCTAGAACTTGATTGAAAGACTAAAATACTCATTGATTTAAAGAGCTCTTCTACTGAGTCTGAGCTACAAATACCTACAAAACCAGCAGGCTGCTAAAATAATCACAAAAAAATTCAGGGTGAGAGACATTTAGCCCTGAACACCCAGTACTGTGTGCCTGAGCAACCACACCTCTGTCAAGTCTGAATCCGTACACTTTGAGAGCCTCTTTGAAAAGACCGAACAGACACAGGGGGTCTGTCCTGGAAGAAAAAACATTTTCCCATAAGCGGTCTCCTGTTTAGGATTTAAGGCTGGTTGGGGTTGGAAGGGACCTTTAAAGGTCACTGTGGGTCACTGAGTCACCCAGTCCAACCCCCCTTGTGCTGAGCAGGGACATCTGCAACGAGAGCAGGTTGCTCAGAGCCCCGGCCAACCTCACCTGCAATGGTTCCAGGGATGGGGCAGCGACCATCTCTCTGGGCAACCTGGGCCAAGGTCTCACCACCTTCAGTGTTAAAAATATCTTCCATCTCATCTAAATCTTCCCTCTTTTAGTTTAAAACCATCACCCCTTGTCCTGTCACAACAGGCCCTGCTCAAAAGTCCCTCTCCAGCTTTCTTGTAGGGCCCCTTCAGCTACTGGAAGGCCACCAGAAGGTCTCCCTGGAGCCTTCTCTTCTCCAGGCTGGACAAGCCCAACTCTCCCAGCCTGGCCTCCCAGCAGAGGGCTTCCAGCCCTCCCATCATTGCTGGGGCCTCCTGTGGCCCCGCTCCACCAGGTCCATGTCTCTGCTGTGCTGAGGACTCCAGAGCTGCCCCAGCACTGCAGGGGGGTCTCCCAGAGCGCAGCAGAGGGGCAGGATCCCCTCCCTGCCCTGCTGCCCGCGCTGCTGGGGATGCAGCCCAGGAGGACTTTGGCTCCTGGGCTGCACTCACACATTGCTCGCTCATCTCCAGCTTCTCAGCCTGGCTGATACTCGTGACCCAGTGAGATCCAAACCTGAGCTGCAGATAAAACAATTCCACCTTGATTTTTTTTTCACTACATCCTTCAGCTCTCGCTTTCAAGGGCACCTTGAGTTTCTCCACCTGAGGCTGAGCCAAGCCCCAACCCCACAGACCCAGCACCCGCCAGGCCGGGCTCCCCTTCCTCTCCATCCCCGCCGAGGAAAAGACGCCCCGGAACCAGGCAAATTCCCCCCAAAAAAGAGTTTTTTCTTCACCCACGGCACCTCTCTCATCCCGCCCGCTCCTCCCGGTAACGGCCACGCCTGCCCCCGGCCCGCCGTCCCTGCAGTGCCGTGATGCGGCGGGCCCGGGCCGGTG
>VZZY01025370.1:2961-26594 GCA_013400335.1 Eurystomus gularis | reverse complement strand
ACCCCAGGTCCCTCAGCCATTCCTCACAAGACTTGTGCTCTAGACCCTTCATTGGCTTCGTTGCTTTTCTCTGGACATGCTCCAGCCCCTCAATGTCCTTCTTGGTGTGAGGGGCCCAAAACTGAACCCAAGATTCAAGGTGCAGCCTCACCATGGCACAGTATTTCTTAAAAACCGTAAAAACTTTTGTAGATTTTTTTTTTTTCTCTTTATATGATAGATAATGAACTGGACATTACTTTATATGTAACTCTTTAATGCTTACAAATCAGAGGGAAATAAGCCTTTCAATTGTTTGTTGTGCCTTACATGGAGCAGAAACTTTTCTCTGGGGCATCTCTGTGGTGATAAGTGTGCATGAGGATAAAGTTAACCTATGCTGTGAAAGGATTGCAGCAGTGTCTGCGTGGCTCAGAGCAGACCTAGTGAGCTGAACAAAAGTCTCAAATTATGGTGGAGTAGTCCACCATCAACTAAGCCTCACTAAGAGATTTTTACCTTCCTAACTTGCCTTTATGGCCCCTCATGGACTTTGATTCTTCGTGGATTCCACTCAAGAATCAGGTGATTCTATGGTAGAGATCTTAACATGCTCTGTTCCAAGACCTTGTGTTAGCGTGTGGAGATGTTTACATTTGTGTATTCAGCAATTCCATCTGCTTTTGAAATTCTGGCTGCTAATATCAGAGGCTTTGACGTGTGCTTTTCTGCTCTTCTGAAGGATTATCCTAGAGAAGCTGCAGTACAAAAAGATCCTTCACTGCTCCTGGAAGATAGAAGAAGACCTAAAGGTAAGACACATCCATGTACTGCTGATTAATTAGAGGAAAAGGGAGCTTAATTTTGCCTTGAGTGTTTTTCTTCAGTATAGAAACTTTTGAGTGCAAATATTCAAAGGTTTCTTTGAGCAAAAGATGGTAAGTAAGTGTAATTTCCATTCTTAAATTTTGTGAATTTTACTTCCGTTTTGGTGGCATTGTGATAACTTATGTAGCTCTTGTGATTAATGGATAGGGACTTGTAGTGCGTCTCCAGTTCTTCAGTTCCAGTGCACCAGGATGCTGAGATTCCTTTTCCTAACTGAACTATACCTGTCTCTAAATAAAGAATGGGGGGGGAGAGACCTTGTTTGGATGCATTTTCCTGTTGTGAGTAATTGTACTATAAATGCATATTTTTCTGCAAGCAACCCACAGTATAAAAAGATCATAGATTCATAGAATGTGAGGGGTTGGAAGGGACCTCTGGAGATCGAGTCCAACCCCCCTGCCAAGCAGGACCATAGAATCTAGGGCAGGTTACACAGGAACGCATCCAGATGGGTCTTGAAAGTCTCCAAAGAAGGAGACTCCACAACCTCTCTGGGGAGCCCGTTCCAGAGCTCTGTCACCCTCACAGTCAAGAAGTTCCTCCTCATGTTGAGGTGGAACTTCCTGTGCTCTAGCTTGTATTCATTGCCCCTTGTCCTATAGCAGGGCACAAGTGAGAAGGGATTGCCCCTTTCTTCTTGACGCCCAGCCCTCTTCTATTTATACACATTCATTAGATCCCCTCTCAGTCTTCTCCAGACTTTAATCCTTAAGACTCTGAGAAATCACATTGTCCTTTCCTTTAATTTCTGAATCTCCCAGTCAGTTTCAATCCAATTTTGGGAAGTGAAGACTTTTTTTGAAGAAAGTACACTTCTGTGGGTTTCTTGGGTATCTGTGGCTGTGTAGAGGAAATAAACACAAATAAATCCCTCCACTTAAGGCCCCAAATCAATACTTTTGTTTCCTATTTTAAGCTCACAGAGGCAGCAGCTAGCTGGCTTACCAGCATCTGTGTGGTAGCTGTGTGTGATCAGCAGCAGAGAAACACCAAACCTGCCACATCTTGGGTTGTTACCTCTGCCCAGCAAACAGTGGGTGAGGGAGGGCCTGCAAAGCTTCAACATAATTTAAAGCTATTCAGAAATTGTGTTGTAATTTATGATGACTGTGAGGAAATATTAATATCACAGTTCCGTTTTTTTTTAAAGTTAGAATTTGCAGGGTTTTATTGAATGGGTTGTCTGAGATCAAGTTATCATTTATATGGCATTTTCCCCCAAATTTCATGAAGGTAAGGTATTGTCATTTTCACAGTATACTAAAATCGATTTTATTGATACCAACATTCAATACTATGTAAAATCGTGTTAAGTTAAGCCTCTCTTACTCTCATCCTGTAAATAGTAAGTCTACTACTTAGCGCAAGGAAAGAAATTATTATTGCAGTAGATAATGTGGTTTGTGCAGGCAATAGATTATCCGCAGCAAAATTGTTTATGTTGATGAAATGACCTCTAAAATAGACAGTTTTGTATGAGTTAACTCAACAAATTATATTTTATGTCCTTCCCCACAGATGATGTTTTTATTTCTCAATATGCTACTGGCCAGAAAGAGGCTTTGAGAGCAGTATTAAAGCAAAAGTAAGTGTGGGGTGTTAGTACCTCAGCTGTTCTTTTTCTGTACAGATACACTACTATCCTACTTCAGTTTCTGCCAAAATGCATAGCTGGTAAATGACAGAGAACACTAAAGAATACATTAAAATATTCCTTTTCTGTCTGCGAAGGTGTTTTCAGTTTATTTTACCGTTCAGAGCTCACTGGAGTATCTTGTTTAATTTGCATATTTTGAGCAATGCCTTTAGGCTATTGGAATTAATGATTTCCTCGTACTAGAGTTAGGCAAGTTCTGCTCTGACAGATAATTCATTTCGTGCCATAACTGTATAGTATTTTTAAAGACAGGTAAGGACATACGCTGTTTACCCACAGGCTGAAGATCTTGAGTTTAGTATGACTTTGCTACTGGCACATGGAACTTTGCAAAATACAACCCGTAAACATATTCTTTGTTGCAGTTGCAGTCATCACAGGGAAATGCCTTTTATATTAGAATCCGTAACATAATCCTGAGAAATTTCTCATGCCACGCTAAAAGATGAGAGCAAAATTGTTCCACAGGAGAAGCAGCTCTCTCTTCAAGGAGAAATGCTTGTCTAAGTAGTGATATCAATGCTACATGTGGGAAATCGTTTGCTTGGAGGGGATATGGAGGAAACAATGCTATTTACAGGCACTTGTTTATTTTTCTAGGACTCAAAATACTCCTGTACTTAAGGAGGTGAAGGTACAGCTCTTAGGAAATGCCTCCACAGAAAAAAAGGAAAGCGTTGGTCGTGACACCAGGTCGACACACAGGGAAGCTGATTCTGCGACAACCATCGCAGCAGCGACTGCTGCTGCAATTGCTACTACAGCTCCACTTCTTAAAGTAAGCAGCTTGTGTTAATAGTAGTTCTCTGCCCGCTTACGGTAGCAGATGTTCTAAGGATGCCTGAAATAGTTGGTAGTAGAGCCAGAGAGATGGAATGTCCCTGCTTACTGTTTTCTGCGTTTGTAATCCCAGACTTATTGACCCAGAAATCGGAGAGAACTGATTTGCATTTGGCTAAATGGGCAAAGACCATTTATCTTTTGGAAGAATTTAATTCTAAACCATCAAATACTAGGTATAACTAGGGTTTTATTTGTGTCTTTTGAGAAGCAAATCATTCCACGATGATGGGAAGGATGTTTTGTTCTCTTCATGCTTGCACTTCTTACAGTGAGGTTTTTTTCCCTTCCCCCTTTTTTAAATTGTCTCTCTTCCAGGTTCAAAATGATTTGGAAGCAAAAGTTAACTCAGTTTCAGCATTGCTTCACAAACTGGAGGAGACAGACAGACAACTGCAGCATGTTGCTGAACAGCAAATAAATATGAAGACTCAACAAGAGAAGCCCCACTGTCATGAAAGAGTCAGTGAGCTTGAAAAACAAATCAATGCTTTCATGGTGCAACGGATTCAGCATTTGGAGAAGTTACAGGAGCAACAAATGAATATTCAGGTATCTGAGTAACAATGCAGAAGCTTTAGCTTAATAATTTCTTCTGTTTCTCAGTGTTAATGTTGTAATAATTTGCATTATATCTTAGTATTGAAAAGAAAGAAAGACTCCATGGCCAGCATATGAATTTAGAGATTTTGGGGGAAAAGTTTTATTTCTGGTTCTGTCCCAGATATCTGTGCCTTAATTTTTATGTCGGTGGAAAGTCAATGCAAAAATTGTGAAATGTTCATATTCCCACTATGAAATTGTTTAGGCCTTTATTAACAGAGAAAACTCATTTAATAAATAGTCAGTCAGATTAAAAATCTAACAATTATAAATAGTTTTTGGAAAGTCCTGCTTGCTTCTTGAAAGGCAGAATAATGTCCAGGCATGTCCGTGTTCTGAGGTTGTTATAAATGACTTTTTGCCCAAACAGCATGTCAAAATCTGATTAATACGATTACATGGCAAATATTGATGCTTAAAGTTTTACTTAGGAAACCTAATGCAGTCAGAAATACTTTGTACTTCTGTCTCTTAGTCCCATCTCATCGGCTCTGCAGTCAACACGGGCGGCTTACAGCAAATGCACGTACCTTCCTCCAGTCTCGTGGCAACACAGTCTGAGAAGCCAGAGCAGCGACTGCTTGTTAACGGGGTGTCTTCGTGTCAGGGTTTAGTTCCTACCAGTGCTGCCCCTGCCCAAGGTGAAGACAAATCCTTAATATCTTAACGTCCAGTGTTAGTTTTGCATTAGTTTTGTTTCCGTTACTATTGGGTTGTACATCCCCTTGGTCACGAGTAGTAAACATTTCATCTATATCATTGATTTTATTGCCTAATATGCTACGTAACTTACACGACTTATTCTGAAAATATTCCAGTTTAAAGTGAGAGTTTGGTATTTACTAACTGCGTAGTCTGCACCAAGAGAGGCCTGGACTTAACCTAAGATAATCTTGCTGAGAAATAATCTATTTGGAAGCTCATAATGGGCTAACTTATACTATGGTTGCTTGTTTTATTTTTATCTCTTTATAATAGCACTTCTACATATGAAACTTTCTTCCTGTTTACTTTTTAACAAGCTCTATAATGTTTTTAATTTTTGTGAAAAATTCATAATAGTTATTTTTCTAGATTTGTTTCCTAGTTAACATTTAAATAACGTGGGTTGGTTGGTTTGTTTGGTTTTTTCCTGAAGCATATTCGAGACTGTTTCAGAGTCACGGGATTCATACACAAAAATCTCCTCTAAAGACACCAGTTCCTCGGAGATATGCTCCAGAACCTGTGTCAAAAAATGTGAACATCTCAAAGAAAGAAAACCCTGTGACAGAAGAAGAAAATATTCCCAAATCCACAAGTGAAGGTACCGTGAGTAGGACATTCCGGTCCTCCACTGGCATAAATAGTATGGCCTGAGGTTTACTTACAAAAGTAAATAGAATCCTCACCTATTCTGAGCTGTTGAGTTGCTGGCACTTAAATACAGGCATTCAGAATATTTGAAAATGCATTTGGGAAGGGTTAATTTTGTGCATAAGTCGCTCGCTCTTAATGAACTAAAGACTTAAAAACTATAGTGTCTCAACATGATTGTGCACTAGGATGTTTTCTCAGATGAAAAATGGAATGATCATTCATTGTCAGGTGTAAGGAAGATTATTTAGACTAATGAAAAGCTTGGGATATACTCAAAAACTTAGCCATTATCATTGGTTGAACTGATTATCTTTTTCATAAAACCACCCATTCATAGGGTCACTAGGCCACTGTAATGAAAATAGCATCTGTAAGGCAAAGGAAATTTCCTTTTGCTGCTTTTGATCCATTTAGTGGCGCAAAACTCAGATTTGAAGATTTATGAAAAAAATGAAGTGTCCTTTTTTAGCTGGTTGTGTTTAGAATTGCTTGAGGATTTAAGATACAGGAAGAACATGTAGAAGATCCAGCCATTGTACCCTGTCATGGACAAAATGCCCATTAGTGTCTTCATCAGATTCTTCTCAGACTGCTGCTTCTATCTCTTTTTTACAAAGCTGTCACACATTCCCATTGTTCCACGAGTCCAGGAATAGATGAAATGAGACAAGGGAAGAAAAAAAATCTGTGACATTATGGACAGAATGTTTCTCTGTGACTCAGTTAGTTGTCATCACAGACTCATTCATCTGTTTTCTGACTTGGCTTGATGTAAAGCAGTCGTAGTAAGAAAGATAAGTCTGCGTGGGTCTGTGTGACTTGTCTTGTCTGAATAAGTCTGTATTGTAAAACTTAAATTGTTTTTACCGTCCTTGCTGATTATTATATAATGGTGAAGTAGCTGGAAAGGAAAAGAAAGTATTAAATATATTGAACAAACTTAACAGTAAATGGAATTTTCTTTTATTTCTTCCTTAGGTCAAGGGAGACTTCTGGAGCGTATTCTGAATTCTCAAGAAGTGCCACTGAGGCAAACTGAGTTTTCTGAGAAGCCAACATTGAACACTAATAAAATGAGCTGGCATTCTGAGAGAGAGAGGTAAATAAATGTAACAAGCCAAAAATTGAGGTTGATTTTTTTTTTTTTATTTGTTTTAATGAAATTGAGAAAGGTATATTAGATATTGGTGGTGTAATGGAGTCACAAGCTGGTGCTTGAAGGAAACCGCTGGAGCACTCGTATTCCTCTGCTGCTTTTGCATTTCTGTTGTACAGCAGTAGGTGAAAGCTCATTGCTGAGGATAGTTCCTAACACACCTTTCTCAGGGGTCAGTGGGTGTCACTTGGAGGGCTCTTCAGTCTTCTCTTCTGTTGTAGCAGCTTGGAGAGTAGTGTCAGGGAGGCGTTGTGTTGAAGTGGGATTGCCCTGGTCAGTGGGACTCCAAGCTGCCTGCTTACGGGAGCTGTGTGAGAACACTGTTGGCAAGGAGCAGCATCTGCCTCGCGATTTCCAAGCTTTACAGTGGGTGAGGAAATATTCTGAGCTGTCCAGTCTGAAACATAATTTCCCCAGGCAATAGTTTGGTGTCACAGTTTTACTGATATAATGAGAAACAACTGCATCTATACTGTCTTATTTATGATAGTATGGACAAAAACGTTAACTTGCTTCAGGTGGAAAGGTATCCAAAGTTTAAGTGGGTTTCTATTAGATCTGAATTTTAGATGTAGTTTCACTGTTGAAAATGCAAAGATACAGTTCAAGGTCTTAAGTGGTAAACAGAAAACACCCAACGACCTTTCTGTAACCTCAGGTGGAAAAGCTAATTCCATTTTATAGAAAAGTTTGGTATTCTTGCCCTTTAAATTCATGCTTAGTTTCACAGTTGGCTGCTTTGTTGGGCCCCGTGAGAAGCCATGAGACTTTTAATCAAGAGCATGTTTCTCCCATCAGGAATACTGCTTTGCGTACAGACTCGTGCCCTGCTTTTGAAAGCTCCTTCCAAAATGGCGGTTCAATTGAGAAAACGGTGAAGAAAGCGGGCGATTTACTTCAAGATCTTGGCCAGTTGCGAAGAGAAATGCATGACATGCTACAGGTAAAGCCCTCGGTGTCAGAATAAGCAAGAGTTTCAAGAAGAGGATTAAAAAATGTGCAGAAAAGCTTAGAGGTCTGGTGTCAGTAAAAGTGTTGCCCTTGCTTCTGACTCTGTAAAAAGACTCTCGTTTATTCCTGGTTCCTTGAGTATTGCGGCCTTAGTACGTGGAAGGGCTTTGAGCCTGAGTAACGTCTCAATGAGTATGCGAGGGACTAGACTGCAGAGGCTCTTTCTGCCTTTCTACCAAACATAAAAGAGGATTTTAAAAGAGGAAAGTAAAAACCAAAGTGGTTTGTTTATTTGCTTATTTTGAGATTTGGGATATTTTCAGTGCCTGTTTTCTGGTGGCTTTCTTCCTGTGATACTAGAGCCACAGAGCTGATGTAACATACCTGTTTGGGAAAGAACAATGTTCTGTTTCTCTGCAGACAACTTCGGGGATGACTTTAGCTACTTCTTCAGCCTGGAGAAGAGAAGGCTCCAGGGAGACCTCATTGCGGCCTTGCAGTATCTGAAGGAGGCCTACAAGACAGCTGGGGAAGGGGCTTTTTACAAAGGCCTGCAGTGACAGGACGAGGGGCAATGTCTTTAAACTGGAAGAGGGGTGATTTAGATTAGAAATTAGGAGAAAATTCTTCACTCTGAGGGCGTTGAGACACTGGCGCAGTTTGCCCAGGGAAGTTGTGGATGCTCCATCCTTGGAAGTGTTCAGGGCCAGGTTGGATGAGGCCTTGAGCAACCTGGTCTGGTGGCAGGTGTCCCTGCCATGGCAGAAGGGTTGGAACTAGATGATCTTTGAGGTCCCTTCCAACCCAAACCATCCTATGATTCTATAAAATTACTTCCTTTCTCATTTTGCTACTTCTTTTTCTAAAGAATGCTTTTTCCAAAGAACTGCCTCACATCCATCAGTGTATTGCTTCTCACACTAATGATTTTGTACCTTTGGTGCTAGAATTTTCTGTGCTGGCAACAGGGAGCTTGTCTCTAGCTTTTGACAGTTGAGGCTTTTATCTCTTTGTTAACCAGTCTCTGTATGCAAGCAAGGTACACCTGATCATTTAGCCTGTCTGCTGTGGTCCTCTCTCTTCTTGTAAATAACTGCAGTGGGAAAGGAAAAAGACTTGAAAGTTCACAGGTTTGTGAAGTGGCTTGGAACAGCTTTGATTCAATTGGTTCATTTCTGTGGTAGAAGGTTTCTGCTTGTGTATGTCCCTAAAAATACTTTGTGTTACGTGCTAGTTATTTGTTGCAGTATCTTTAGCTTCATCTGTCATAGCCTATAGTATTCATAGTTCCATGGTTTCGTAGATTCTGTAAGATATTAGTGGATTGTTATTGCTGGTAGGAGAACTGATGCCACGTGCCTCACTGATGTTGCAAATATTTGCTTACTGCTAAAAACTTATATTGATTCTCATTTTGCTATGTAGGAGGCACAGAACAGGAGGAAATGGGGGAAGGAATGGCGGGTGAAGAAGACACGGTTGATGTAAATGGATTCAAGTACCTTCCTTCTTATGACAAAGGGCAATAGGAAAATGATGATGACTTCAGCAGATGTGGAGCTGAGTCAATTTGATACTTAGCGATTGACTTCTCACTGCTGAGAGATTTGCAGAGTGAGAAAATAAATGGCTGGGATAAAGGAACGGTGGTTTTGTTATACAAGCAAATGAGAGGCCTGAATTTACTGAGACAGGTTGTGATGGAACAGAAGGTGGTGCTCTTGTCCAAAAGAAGTGTTCAGTGAGCTTCGGTGGTTCACACGGATTTCATTGTGCCTGTTTAAATTGATTGAATATCTACTCGAAATTTCACCTTACAAGAGCCGCCTTTAGATAAGTTTCAAGAGCTCTTCTTCTGTCTTTTTAGGAAGCAAATTCATGGAAATCAGACATGAATGAACTTATTAAGGTACATCTTAATTTTGATGTTTGGCTTTTTTTAACGCTGTAATGTGATTTGTCTTATCTGAAGTAACTCTGTGGTTTAGAATTTAAATGATTTTGAATATGCCTGCAATGAGCTAACACTAAATTAACTATTGCGTATGTGTGTCCTTTTAAAAGGCTGATGTTATGTACAGATTGCGTTCCTCAAAGTAAGGCTAAATTTGTTCTTTGAATTGTCTTATGCAATCGTAGTGAACTACTTTGAGGGAATAATACAGATGTCAGGCAGAAAGCTGCCATCTCAAATGGACGTAGTGTAGACTGCTGATATAATTATGTATAATTTCATGATCCGGGTCTGACTGGCAGGCCTGCATCATTTTATGATTGAACAGAGATCTGTATTTCTTACATTTCTCACAAACTTGTTGAGCTTATTTGAGCTTAGTATTGAGCTAGTATTTGTCAGAAAGTTAAATTTTAAATGAAAACCTATATAAAATCGGTAAATAATTTGGTATATTGTCCTTTTCTCAACTGGCAAAACCAAGATCACAGGATCAGTGTGATTTCTGTTTTTTGTTTTATCCATTGTGCTTTGGCAGTACACCTGTTAGAACACAAACATTTGTTTAATTCTAATTCAATAAAAGAGTAGCCTTAAAGCCAAAGCTGATTTGTCATCTGTGAGCTTTTGATGCTTTCAGAGTCTACTCAAGTTTGGGTATTTTTGATTTTGTTTTGGCATTTTTTTTCTTTATGTACATTTATCATTCTTAAAAGTTTTGTTTGTTTGTTTCCTCTCTGGAAAATGAAGCACTTTACTTGGGTACTTCTGGGTTTCATCAGGAGCGTGAGAATCAATGTGAGAGCTATAGGTCTATGGCTTCTTCTTTCCCGTGTACTTGTGTCCCTTCCTTTTGTATTTAGCTTGCTTTTTATCCCTGTAAAAGGATTCTGCAAAGTAAAAGGCTAATATTTGCTTCATTATTTTGTCTGAAAAGTAGAAATCGGTGCTGTTGTGCTGTTGAGGGCTTCATTCTGTGGTTGTTAAAACTTAGGTATATTGCTTGGTGTTTCTTGGGGTGGATTGATGCCAAACAAGTGCATATATTTAGAGGACTTTGGGTTTTGTTAGGTTTTTAATTATACTTAAATACTGTTACACAGAGATTTGCATGTGGTACTTACTTTATGTATCTAGTTGCCAACTTTCCACATGTTTATTAGCTTCGTTAGCATTGCTTCTTATACATGACATCATTTCACATTTGAGAGCTTTAGGATATCTTTCCATTTGCTTGACTTCTAAATATCTTTGCAATATACCGAATGTTCTTGAGTAATTGAAATTGATAGTACGTGTGGACAGTATGTCATATGATGGACATTGATGTGATAACAGATCAACAGGAGTTCTGATCATTATGTAGAAAATTGAAATTACAATCTCTGATTGTGAGTGAGAGGTTCTGTTTTGATTTTAGTCAAAAGAACCTCCTGCTGCATCTGCTCTTCCTGAACATCATCTGCTCAATAAACCATCCATCCTTCAAAATGTTAAAGTGCCGAAATCTATCCTGAGGGATGCTGAAAGGATTTTGAGAGGAGTTCAAAACAATAAAAAAGTTCTTGAAGAAAACTTGGAAGCTGTTTTTCGTGCAAAAGATGGAGATGCCATGTACACTCTTATTAACGCCTTGACCACAAACAGGTTAGACCCTACAGTTCAATGCTTTGTGTAACTACTCATTGTATGTGCTTACCTTCTATCACCTCTCTTTCAATATTTATTTATTTTTTTAATTCCGTGCATTGAAGAACTAGTGCAGTTCTCTGCAAAAAATATTTATTGACTCTTCTTAGCAATCATCAGGTGATTCTCTTGACCTTCAAATGCTTTTTGACCCTCCTAATGTGAATTGAACTTTCTGACCTGTTACTTCATGGTAAATCTGAATTCTAAGACTGTATCATCTGGAGAAATGTGTGTCAGGCTGGACAGCAGGAATTTTTTTTCACAGAAAGGGTTATCCAGCACTGGACGAGGCTGCCCAGGGAAGTGGTTGAATCTGTGGGTGTGTTTAAAAGCCATGTAGGTGTGGTGCTCTGGGACATGGTTTAGCTGAGAACTTGGTGGAGCAGGGTTATGGTTGGACTCGATGATCTTAAAGGTCTTTTCTAGTCTGAATGATTCTGTGATAAACTGCTCTGCTGTCATGACAAGGGGGCACTTTGCTTTTGTAGACAAACTTGCATTGATGGGAAAATTAAAGAGTAATTTCCTCATACAGAACAGAAGAGGCTTCATAAGCCTGTAACTGTTACAGAATTAGTCATCCTGCAGCAGATCATTCTTTCATTAGTTGTGTTAAATATTCCTGCTCTAATCATAATTAAAGTTTTCCTGTTAAAATACGACTTAATCTTGTGTTTTCCTGAGGAAAGTAACTACTCTCTTCATGTAAAGAGTTTTTTCAGGCATGGTATCTGCTGTCGTCTTTTAGAAGGAGTAGTAATTTTTGTCATCTGCTCTGTCTTTTGAGTTAGAATGTTTTTGTTGCCTTGTTTTTCCAGTTTTTGATCAAAATAGGTGCTGACATGTAGAGATTTATAATAATATTAGTACATGCCAGTGGGGGGTGGGTTTTGCAGGGGGCTTTATTTAAGAACAGATTTCAGTTTGGGCACCTCAAGGTACACTTAGCGCCTGTTGGTGTTTTCTGGGTTTCTCTACTTATAGTTTTTATAGGCCACTACTTCCCCAGGAACAGATCTGTGCAATTTAGGAAGCATTGACTGAAGTAGCTCTTTCTTCTATTTCAGAGATGTATTGGAAACGATTCGTATCAGAAAGACTGTGGATGAGTGGATTAAGGCAATTAGTGAAGAAATTCAGGTATGGCTGGAAAAAAAAAAGAGTTGAGGTTTTTGCATTATTTTTCCACCTTACCTTGTTCTTTCATGTCAATAATTAAACGTGATTCACTCAACTCCAAAACATGAGAAAACTGCTTATTATTACTAGCATGTAGTGTGCTATAATAAAATATTTACCTCTATTTTAAAACTTCAATTGCTTAATGAAAATCACTGGCCACAGTTGCTGGCTCACATGAAAAACAGACTGTTTCTCAGAACTTGAAAGTTCTCCACAGACTCTTCTGATAGCCTCAAAGATAAAATCTCCTTTATTACGTTCACCTTTTATCTTTAGGCTGAGATGGCAAGAAATGATTCAGAACAAGTGAAATATGATCAAAAGGTCCCGTGGATCAAGAGAGCCCAAAACGTCAAGGCGATGAAGACCAATAAAGAAACTAAAGC
This sequence comes from Eurystomus gularis, assembly GCA_013400335.1. Lineage (NCBI taxonomy): Eukaryota > Metazoa > Chordata > Aves > Coraciiformes > Coraciidae > Eurystomus > Eurystomus gularis. The sequence goes on along the minus strand of VZZY01025370.1, from coordinate 13,944 downwards.
AAAACCTCCAAAAATCCACGGGTGCTCGACAAAGAAGCCTTTATCTGCAGCTAAGCCAGTGCAGAAGCAAGCAGAAGACAACGCAAGCAAACAGAGGTTTAGAACTTACTTTTCTTCCGAAAGTTTGCAGAGGAGAGAAAAAAGGGCAGCTGTGAGTTCCCAAGTAGTTGGTTTCTTTTTTTGTAATCGCTGCTATGCTTTAGACTGCAGTGTTCATGTGAAAAATTGTATGTGTAACGGTAACAATTTTCAGTGAAAAGTGGTCACCCTGTCCTGTGGACTTCTGTTGTCAGAACTGTCCTTGCTGTAGAAGCCTAAGCTGAATATGTGGAATGATGCAGAATTCGTTGTTGTGTTACCTGTTTGTCTTACCCAGCACCTGCTGCTTTACTGAGCTGTTAATAAGCTTCTTGTATGTGTTCTGTAGGCGTAGGTTTTCGTGTATGCTTGTGGTTTATGCTGTTTGTTGTGGAGCTTTCTTCTCTTTTCCCCCCTAGACTTTTGCAACAATGCTGTGTTCAAATTTTCATTCATGAAGAATTGTAAACTATTTTTTCTTTTTTCTCCTGTGTGTCAGGGACCTGCGAGTGGAAGTGCAGTGGTACAAAATGAAGACTATCTGTGTCAAATTTATGGGAAACCAATTTACCAGGGCCATCGTAGCACGCTTAAAAAAGCACCATATCTGAGATTCAACTCTCCCTCTCCCAAGCCTAAAGCTCAAAGACCCAAGGTGATAGAGTGTGTTAGAGGTAAGTAATTCCTTGATGTGAACAAGGTGTTCCCTTCCTGGTTTTCTATTAGGAAATCCTTTTATGAATGAAACTGTTTTATCGTAGTTCACCTGCTCTTCAACTTAAAGCTGAAGCAGCTGCAGTAGGCTTCCTAGCGAGGTGGCTGATGCCCCACGCTTCCCAGTGTCTGAGAGGCATTTGGAAGACGCCCTGAATAACATGCTTTGAGTTTTGGTCGAGCCTGAAGTGGTCAGGCAGTTGGACTAGGTGATCATGGTAGGTCCCTTCCAACTGAACTATTCTATTCTAAAACATGCTCTTTTCAAAAGTAAAAAAAAAAAATACTGATAGGTTTTCACATTTTAGTGTGTCTCTCACTTTTGATAAAGGTTACTGAGAGATGAATTCTTCCTGTCAGGTTTATCCAGTCATGTCATTTAAATGATTGATTCATTCAGAGTTAAGAAATCTACCGAGGCTTGAAAAATTAAGGAAGAGTGATATTTCATTTCTGACTTCTAATACATTAATTGAAATATAAAAAAATAAATTTATGGATGTGAAGATGACATCTATTAACTTCAAAATATTGAAAGACGTGTTGATCAGAAGCATTGGTGAAGTTCACTAAATGCAGGTAACTTCTTTTGTTAGTCAAGTCAGGGTTAAAAGCAGAGTGTAACTCTTTTGGACTAGATTGTTACAGCTATTTAATTGATCAAGGTTATTGGGTGATTAATAATGAATTCCATTCATTAGTTTCTAGGCAAAGTGTTAGGATCAGAAGATTATAATTTTCAAACCTATTAAAAATGTGTAAAAATAATAAAGGTAGGTGTAGATAAACTCTATCTGGAGTTAGTAGAAAGTAATGTTTTAATTGGATCTGGTTTATTTCATAGTTATCTTTTCAATACTTAACTGATTCTTGATAGAGAAGCTAAGGTTAATCTTTAACTGGTATGTCAGAAAAACTAAGGTGTATCATCCTGCTGCAGGAGAGCGAGCAAATTACATCATCAAAGATGATGATGGAGAGAGACTGTGTCAAGTGTAAGAGGCAGTGAAGGTGGAAGTGGGAACAGGCACGTTAATTGGATGAGCATCAATGGAAAAATACTTGTTGGCTTCCCTCTACGCTTCCTGCTCTTACGGTGTTGTTACCCATGCAGGGAAAATGTACTCGATGCAATCCGGCCTGTCACAGTTAAAAAATGGTGTCCAGGTTCTTACTATAACTGTGAAAATACTATATTCGGTATGAAATCTAAGAGATTAACACGAGAAGGCAGTCACTTGATCAGACCATGTTTTTAGGCTATTAAAATACGTGGTACAAAACACGTATCTGTCTTTGCAGACAAGCACTGCTAGGTTTTGGGCTGGGTTTTCTTTTTGACATTATGCTGTACATCCACAGTGGCAAATCCTCAGAATAGTACAAGGATCTGCTGTTGAGCTTCACGTAGTCTTGGTGCTGTTTCCTGGCACTTTCCTCACCTGTGCTCTGGAGCCCAGTTGTGATCCATGAAGAAAAAGTGTTATTGGTAGAAATTATTTGCAATTCTCATAACCCTCCTGGAAAATGTGGGTTACAGTCCTGGCAAGAATCTAGAAGACTTCTCAAAACTTAGTGTATTTTTTTAAAAGGTGAGAACTTGGTATCTGAAAACTGCAGGTCCTACAGCTTGTATATTTTATGTGACCTCCCTTGAAACTGTTCTCTTTTTTTGTGAAGAATGCTGGTATACTCATTTGAAGCACCAGTGTGATGGATCACTCTTTTTGACTACTGGCTATGCTGCACGCCTGTAATTTAGTTTATTCTGCACAGACTTTTTTGAATAAAATGTGTGCTAGTAAGCACTTAGTGTAGCAATAACAATGATACAATGACCGCTAAGATTTGGATTGAGAACAGACACGTCTTTTAAAAATATTTAATCAGCAGTTCTGCTTTTGCTGAGTCCTAAATCATATTTTTCTTTTATATTTATTGGGCTCTTGTCCTTTTATAGAAGGTCACAACCTTTCCAGGGAAGCCAATTTCATCATTCCAGAAACAATATCTTGTAAAGAGGTGGGAAAAGTGCCCCCTTCCCTCACAATCTAATTATAATAAGTAGGTCACTTGATCATTTGATACTACCAGTTTTCTAACGTGTTTAATTCAGTAGTTTCAGTGAAATGTAAAGGTAGAGGTTGCACACAGTTGTAATAAGCTGCTCCTGAGCTTCAGCTTATTTTCTGTTGAAGGTGAATAGAAATAGAAAACTGTGCTGGATCCGGGCTGCGTTCAATCTTCCAGAACTCCCGCACATAACAAATACAGCTTAAAATAAAGTTTAAAAGCTCTTTGCTTGAAAACAGCATGAACTCTGGATAGCCTTTACCCAAAGTGATTCTCTTCCAAGTCATTGAGTCATATTAGAGCAGCACTGCAACATGTGTGCTTGCAATAATAAAGCCACCATAAAATGTGTTTCCCTCTTTCGCATCAGGCTGCAGTTACAGAAACTTGTGGTTTTGTCCCTATCTTGAGGGTAAATAAAATCAGACACCTCCTTTTATCTAAGGAGAGAAAGGAAGAATATAGAACTTTTTGCATGTCACAAGAATAGTACGCCAATTAATACGTGTCCTATTTCCAAGTTTTCTGATTTCGGTGGCTTTAGGCCGAGATCAGCCTTTGTTTGATACTGGCATGACTTGTCTTTGACCCTTCTTACAAGACAGTTGGTCAAGCTGCTTAATCTTTGTGCTTTCCTACATCTTGCCAAAAAAATGGAAAAGTAATGCTCCTGTGTTTCACATGGAGCTCACGGAGACAAAATAATTAAATGCTTTTGAGGGCTGCTATTCTGAAAGATGCGGTTATGGCACAGAGGTACAAATAATAAAATTACAAGCAGACCTGTAATCCTCTATAGTAGGAGTGTAAATAAAATGAAATAAAGTTCACTTAGCGCTGGGCTTTTAAAGAAAGAAATAAATCTTGCTTGCATTAGGCACGGTTAGTTCTTTCCTTCATGGGTCTGCATCCAAATTCCCTTCCCGGCCTTGATGTACCAGGTGATAAAGGCTTAAAAATCATTGGAAGTTGTTGGCCTTGGGTTCGGTTGGCTGGAAAATCCAGACTTATTAAATGACTCTTATTTTGTTAGAGCAGTCTACTGAGCTTGTTTTAAATTAGCGTTAGAATAAGGATGTTTATTTAAAAACTGGAATGGCCATCTGGAGAGTCTCTTTTCAGTCATTTTATAACTCTCTTAACCATTTTCTTTGCAAATAGACTGTAGTGACTAATGCTTGATTTCTTATGGGAAGTTAGGAAAAAATCCAACTAACACTTTTACGAGTAAGAGGGCATTTCTAAAAAAAAAAAGTTCGAGTTGTTTTCTTGCATAATTTGAACTGATAAATACATGTAAAACACTAGCTTTTTAAAGCTAAGTTTAATTAAATGTCTAGTTTCTGCCCAGTGCAAATAAACTTTTCAGGGGGAAATGAAAAGTTGAAAGCAATTAAAATGAGGTGCTGTGTGTATACAGTACTTAATCATTCTTCCTGTGAGAACCTTGTTTTTACAAGTTGGCGGCATTACAGATATGTTGCCAATTTCTGCTTTTACTCAAAAGTTCAAGGCCGGGGGGACTGTTAGATCATGTGGTAGGACCTTTTCTAAATCACAAGCCACTGAACTGTATCTATTTATGTTACTGAGTCCGGTAATTTGTCTTTGACTAAAACAGTTTTTATGGCTAACCGATGCTTTGCACAAAGGCATGTGCTCGTCGTTTAAAGACATGAGAAATTCTGTCTTTAATTGCTTCTTCCCGTGGCTGGATACCTCACGGTTTAGAAGTAAATGGGACACTTCAAATTTAGTATCTGATTTATAGGGGTTTTGGCTTCAGTTTACAGCTACTTCAGCTTCCAGGTGATCTTCCTTAAATGAAAATAAATTGAGAATTAGTACTGAATGCAGTATCATCATTTATGGAAGTCTCCTGCTCTACCTCACTGACATCCTGTTGAGACATCTGAGGATAACATTTATCCCGCTGACCACAGCATTGTATTATGATTTCTCATTGCATTGCTTACCCAACGTGACCTTAAAGCCTTTTTGAGAGACTTCTTTCTGACCTGTATTTTCTCATTGAAGAGTTATAGCTTGCTGTTCTTGTTTCTAGGCTTACAACCCATCATTTGTTTGTACAAAAATACCACTTCTCCAGTGAACTGCCTTACTTGCTTGTCTGCGTTTGTCAAAAGTCACATTATCAGTCTCTATTATCCCTAAATTTTATAATCACTGACTTCTTCAACTGATTAGAAAGCTATTAAAAGTGAACGGAGCTAAAAAGTGCCTCTTGCCATGTGTTAAATAGCCATTAATATAGGCAGGGTGATGATTAGGAACAAAAGAGGAGTAGGATTAATTTTTTTTTTGGCTGTAGTTGGTTACCAACACAATTCTTTCTAGGTTCATTTTCTTAACTCCTACAAAACAGCAGCAGAAGCACTTCTTGGTTCGGGGCATGGACTAGATGATTTTTAAAGGCCTGTTCCAACCCAAACCATTCTATAATTGATGAGTGTTGACTGGCGATGTTTCAGCCAGTTTTTATCTGTTTAGATGAGAGTTAATAATTTCTATAACATATCAGTTGTTTACAAAGAATATAGGTTGAATAAGACCTTGCATGACCGTATAGTGAGGAATGCAATAATAGAAGTTATGCTCTGCTATATGCGTAGGCATTGTTACATACAAATTACTTCTGGGTGGCTGTTTAACAATATATTTTCAAAATTGGACTAAAAAAATCAGTGTTTACTCTGAAGTCGAGACTTATGGATGTTAGTTATGGCTTCATTTTCCAGTAGCAGTGAGTGTTAAACCAGGAGTTTGTAGGTTATACCTATTCCTTTGGGTACCTGGCAGTCTTGTGGCTGGAGACAAACTGCATGTTTATAAAATTAAGGCAGTTAATCAGACAAACAACAGGTGAAAGTTTGGCTCTATTCTAAATCCTGTTTTTCATGCCAGGCTTGCATGCTCTTCTAATGCTGTATTTTAAACCTAAATCGTGGATTTCTTCTCAGCTGCTAAATAACACATTTCATTCCCACCTACTACTGTCCTTGTGTACTTTTCTTCATGTTTCTGTGCCTTTATTTGCTAGATTCAGATGCTCAAAAATGGGAATTTTAACTCCTTCTTTGCTCTCAATACTGAGACATCTCATCTAGCACTTTTAGATTCTGCCCTTCTCGTTTCCTTCCCTTGTTTCCTCCATCCCATGGCAAAAATTAACGATTGTTTCAGTAGAGAAGGGCTTAAATTAGTGGAGTGTGTGACGTTACGTTGATGACACACAGTTTATCTGCTCTTGTTTCAGGTACAAAGGTAAAGTCAGCAAGAACACAAACTTGTTCTCGTGTACAGATGATAACCAGCCCCAGGAAGCAGCCTCCTTTATATGCACTCGCCCAAGAAAATCAGTATGTTTTTAGTCCAAGTCAGGATGTACCAGCTGCCTGTGGTCCACTTGAAGGTCACCTTATTCCTATGGCTATTCCACTAGGTAGGAGGAAATAACCTGTAGAAGGATGTGTGAAGGTGAACTTCTGCTGCTTCATGGCAATACAGCTTACATCTTAAATCAATGATTTGCCCTGGCCCATGAGATTTGCAGCTGCCCTTCTCATGGGGGAACATTTGAAAATGTTCTGGTTCTCCTCGTTCTTCGTGCGCTGTCTGGCAACGAACATTTATTTGCTTGGCTCTACATACCTTCTTTGGTACACTTTACGTTTCTAGGGGTCTTGTTCTGGCTTTAAGCTTGGTACCCATGAAAGCAGAGGCTGAATCATTGGCCCTTGAGTTGAACTTCTGTGATGACTTCAGCTCAACGATTTCAGGAGGATTGTGCCATACGCACTAAAATCACTGTCATGGCTTCTGTATTTTTGGACCTTCAGTAGAACTTTTGTATAGGCCTTGTTTCAGGAAGGGTTAGTGTTATATTGGCTTTTAAAGAAGATAATTATTAAAAATAAGGGTGTCTCAAAGAAAAAATTGTGGGCTGCTGTACTAAGTGTAATAGTATTTTGAGTATGATTAAGAAAGGTGGAGGAAGCATGGTTTTATTTTTGAATCGCAAACACAATGTAGTTATTCTCATTTCGAGCAGTAGGTGTCACCATAGTCAAGAAAAGGGAATAATTTTGAAAAACGGCAGTGTTGGGTTTAGTTTCTGCAGGGAAAGCCTTAAAATTACCTGGTGAAGCTCTATAGTTTAGCTACCGTTCACAGAGGACTTTATAATTGTTCTGTAATTGCGTGTGACATCTGAAGCATAGACACTCAGAATTTAGTTTTAATTAATTTGTTAATTTACTGACTTCAGAGATTCATATATTTATATATATCTTTAATTAAACTTCCCTTAGGTCAAACCCAAATCAACAGCAGCTCACTGCAGCCTGCTGGAGTCATTATAGGTAAACCTCATCCTGTTACCATTACGACCTCTCTTCCTCAAGTGCCACCAAAACCACCAGTTGAGATAAAAAAACCAAACATAGCTGTAATAGAGATGAGATCAGAGAAAAAGGACCCACCTCAACTGTCTGTGCAGGTACGTGTCAAGACTGATGGTTATTTGTTCATTTATTGTAATAAACACTAGCTAAAGACATCAGTAGATGGTTTTCAGTGAGCATTAGAAACATTTAGAGTGGAGGGGCCAAGAAGTTGTTGTGCTATGCTAAGATTTTTATTCATATTTTAGCAGTTCTCTGTATTATTTGACCAAAATAGAAAACAACTTCTTCTATAAGTCACCAATGCAGGATGTTTGAAAATATTTCTATGTCACATTTTATTTTTTTAAATGAGATTTTTGAACCAGAACAAACTTGGAATAAAAAAAAAAGCCCTATTAATAGAAATGTCAGTTTTCTTGGATGACTGCTTTGGCCTTTAAGATTTCTCTTCAAGCATGATAGTCAACCCAAGGATTTCACTCCTGATTTATCAACCCTTGCAGTTCTTGCCAAGTGGGTTGGTGTTGTTTTTTTTGAAGTATTTGTACGTGAGTCTGTTGTCAAGGAAGCGAATGTTTTTTACATGAGCATTATTTTGAATTCAAATTGTTGAGAATATACACACTCCTACGCACACCTTTCAGATACAAGTGATTCGTGGAACTCAAAGTACAGGTAGAGTAGTATGTGGTTTGTTCCCTTCCTCTATCGCTCTATTCCACCCACATGCAGTTTGCTGTTATTTCACCCAGTTCTCAAATTCCTATGGTGATTTTTTTTTTTCTTTTTTCTTTTCCCTAAAGAATTAAGTAAGCAATTAAATCTTTGTTCTTATAAAAACCACAACATGTTTTGAGGCTGTAATGGACATGCCTTTATTACAAACTAAATTGTGATACAATTATCCCTTTCTTTTACTATAGCAGATGTATGACAAGGTGAAGCCAATAACCAGCCCACACGCAGTGGCTTGTAGGCCAACATGGTGTAAACAAATTGCCAGTCAAACACCTCTGCTATGTACATAGTTATACTCACCTTTTGCCCCATGCAAGACAAAGTATCAGGGAGTTAGAGAACAGGAGAAATCAGGTACTGCAAGAAGAGGTGAATATTTCTGGGCTTAGTTTTTGTACATTAATATATTGTTTTTCAGAACCAAGTTATTATCAGATACAGGTATAAGAAAAGGAGATCTCTGAAGTTTAGTGCCTCAGTAGCAAGTGGAAGAGAGAATTGTAGAAGTTCAACAGCAGTTGCCAAGCTAATACATAGATTTTTCAGATTGGTGCTTCTTTCTGTCCTAGGTGTTACCAAATGTAGATATCGACAGTGTTTCAAGTGACAGTGTGAGCGTATCCCTCGTTGTTCCAGGCTCCGAACCTGTGCCTCCTCCTGTCGATGCTGTAATACAGGTATCGATTGTCACAATGTCTGTGAATTCAAATTTGATTAAAAAATGCCTTAAATTACAAAAATGTTATCTCATTATCCTGTTTTAGTTAGAGAAATTAGGCAGTTCCAGGAAAAATGGAGTAATTATTCTGAAGAATTCATGAGGTATTTGTTTAAGAAAATGAAAAATTGCAGCAAGACATTGTTCTTCCAAGATTAAATAATCACCGTAGCAAAACTCTAAGAAAAACAGCATTTCTTTGTCCTGTTAAGAGCTGTAATCCCTTATTGGCCCATGTCTGTCTTATTTGTCCTGGCTTCAGTGTTCTGGCATGAAGGCTGAGGGTGTTCTTCACTCCTCCCTCTGCTCCTTGGCTGTACTTGAGCGGTTAGCGGCCTGTACGTGTAGCCTGTTCACTGGTAGCCTGTTGTGTGTGGAGCTGGCTGGTCTACTCTATTCTCTATCCATGTATCACTTCAAGTGTTTTTAATCTAATCTGAGCAGTAATTAAGGTTTTTGTGGAACTAAACGGTTAACTGCTGCATGCTGAATGATCAGGTTGTAAACCTAGGGCACGTTTAAAGGATGGCATATCGCTTCTTAGAGAAGAAGTTGGAGATGTCCCTGCTTATTGTAGGGGAGGTTGGACTAGATGACCTTTAGAGGTCCCTTCCAACCCAACACATTCTGTGATTCTTTCTGAGGACTTCTGCCTCGTGCCCGGCACAGGCTGGACAGGGTGAAGGCACGGGGATGCAGTGCTTAGTTCTTGTAGAGTTATTGTGCCTTCTGTTTTCCCTGTGCGTTACCTGCTGTTCCAACTTAAGACATTAGGTCGTCCACGCTCCTGTGGTCAGAGTGTTTACTGAATAAGAAAGAGACCATGGACTAAAATACTGATTATTATTGTAAAATAATATTATTAAATAACACTGTGGAAATAGCATGTAAGTAAATTGCTTCAGACACTTCTAGACTCTGGTGTGCTATGTCTTACAATATTTGTTGTACTGTATTTTTAATAAGAGTTACAGGTGTTGCCCTAGAACTTTGGATGTAGAGATATTCCATTAGATTTGGTAACAGCAGGTTTTAGATGTCAGCATACATGAAAAAGTTCTAATAATCTCTCTTTATACTATGAGAAGAAATTCCTCCTAACTTGTAAATGGGTAAAGCATGTTTTCTGGGTTCAGGCTATTGACAGTGAGTAGTGATTTAATTGCATTCTTGTCACAAAGTTTTTCTGCTAATGCATTCCCCCCCCAGTATGAAATACCTAACAATTTCAATTTGTCTTTATAAGACTCCAGAAGACATACATAGTGAGGAGGAAGACACAAAGTTTCCAGGAACGAATTTAATTGATGTTACTGATGTCATGCAGGTAATTATATTGCAGAGCTTTCCTTCCTTGTAAACATTTTAATATTTGTTTTGTGTTATTCTGCCATAACAGAAAATACAATGTAGAAAATCAGTTTGCTTCACTAGCGACTTTAAAAATGCACATTGTGAGCAATACTGAACTGTTTACAGTGCTATAAATAATATTAGAAGTAAGAATATTCTATTTGGACAACTTTCTTCTGTTTGCACAAAGAAGCTTTATTTTATGAAAATAAATAGGAAAGCTATTTAAGAGATCAGTTTATGAACTAGAAAAAAAAATGCTGCAATGTTAAATTTTTTATATGTGAATAATAGTTATTCATCTTTTCTTTTTTCATTTTTCTCCTGGATTGCTTTTATCTTTTATTTTTGGCAATGGGATGTATTTTAACCACAATACCAAAAAATGTTCCAAGTGAAACATTGTGTTTGGCCTATGACCACATGGACAATGTTCTTAAAAATGTGCAAGGCAAACACAATGTGAAAGCATAAAATCAGCCTCTGGAGTGGCAGGGGTGTTTAAGACATCAAAAGAAAGCAAGGTTATTGGTATAAAAGAGGCTTCAGAGTCAAGAAAAAATGTGCATAAAATGCTTTATGAGAAAATAGCTTATTGTTGTCTTCCCCCCCACACCCCGTTTATTATGAAAACTTAATTCTGTTAGGACTGAAGAGGATAAGTATCTGTGTGAAATGTCCTCCTATCCTCCTGCCCTCTCCTGTGCAGGCCAGCACTCAAACAGCACCAGTGTGATGATTCTGCTCCCCTCTCTGGCAGTTTAGGATGGAGTTCTGGGGTAGTATCATGGAATGCTTGGGCTTGAAAGGCACCTTTTAAAGGTCATCTAGTCCAACCTCACTGCAGTGAGCAGGGACATCTGCAAATAGAATAGGTTGCTC
>VZZY01025369.1:2682-12943 GCA_013400335.1 Eurystomus gularis | reverse complement strand
CGATCTTGTGTTTTGTTCCTCTCTTTAAATAAACACAACGGGATCATCTGGCGCTTGATCCGGTGGAGTCTCCGGGGGTCCTCAGGGTGTCTCGAAGCCGTTGGGCACGTACTGGCCGAGCTGGGCCTTGCCGTACCACTGGCCCCACTGGGTACCCACCAGTCTGGTTCTGCTGGACTGGACTGATCATGTCCGGCGTCTCCTTGCCCCAGCAGCACTTCACAACGTGTCCTTCTGACAGATGTCCCGCTGACAGAAATGATCCTCCTTCTTTGGTGGATTTAAAGACCCAGCTGGATAAAGCCCTGAGCATTCTGGTCTGATCCCAGAGCTGACCCTGTCTAAAGCGGGAGGTTGGACCAGAGACCTCCTGGAGTCCCTTCCAGCCCTAATTCTCCTACAGTCCTATGAAATGAGCTCAAGATCATTCTTCCATGGATCTCCAGTGACTTCTAGAGCCCACATGAGCTTCAACATCTCCAACTTCTCCAGGCAGGGAGTTCCACGGCTGAATTACATCTCAGTGGGGCACCGCCTTCTTTTGTTTGCTTGTCACTGTTTGCCAGAGCCTCGCTGGTTCTACCAGCTCCCACCTGTCCTTGCTGGTGGCATCCTGGTTGACCAGTAGATTCTGGTGGATCTCTTTCTGAGTAACGGGAACCTCACAGTGAGCAGAGGGGAGAGGCTGCCTAGACGAGAAAACAGGACTGCAGAAGAGGAGAGAACAGGCAGCAAGGAAAAACAGGCGATCAAAAAGAAAATAAAACACCAAATGACAGGAAAAAATGAAGAGAGATGCTGGCAACTGCCAAGTGACCTGCTTTAATCATGTACAAGATCATGCTGTGTGAGACCATCTTGCCTCCCCCTCTTGCTGGGTGGGTTTGGCAGCATCCTGCCTATAGAAAGCAAGCTCCCAAGATGGAACAGGTTGACAATATGTTTTACACCATCTGCTCCCGTTGCTCTCTCTCTCCTGCCTCCAGGGCTTTTTGGAGAGCTGACTTCACTTTCCTCCCTACAGGATGCGCTGGGAGTGCCCTGCAATGTCTGGACCTGTCTCTACCAGTGATTTTACCTCCCTGGGGGTCTCCCAAGCATCCTGTGCCAACCAGCAATTTCACCGTGGTTTGGAGGCTGGTTGCGCTCAGGATACAGGCTGCACAAACAGTTACAAAGCACCCGTCTTGGAAGGCTAAGGCTGGAGATGAACTTGGCAAGGGATGCAAAGAATAATAAGAAGGGCTTCTACAGGTATGTCAGCCAGAAGAAGGTCAAACAAAGCGTGTCCCCCCATGATGAGCAAGACTGGCGAGCTGGTAACAACAGACAAGGAGAAGGCTGAGGTACTCAACAACTTTTTGCCTCAGTCTTCAGTGGCAAACCTTTCTTCCCACACCTCCTGAGTCAATAGATGATGAGACAGGAACCAGAGGGGGAAAGCCCCTCTCACGGTAAGGGAAGATCAGGTTTGTGACCACCTGAGGAACCTGAACATACTATGGGACCTGATAGGATGTATCCCAGAGTCCTGAGGGAATCAGCTGATGTAGTTGCCAAGCTGCTCTCCATGATATTTGAAAAGTCCTGGTCATCAGGTGAAGTCCTCAGTGACTGGAAAAAGGGAAACATTGCACCCAAAGAGAAGAAAGGAGAACTCTGGGAACTACCAACCTCTCAGCCTCACCTCTGTGCCTGGGAAGATCATGGAATAGATCCTTGTACATTGGCCCAGGTTGCCCTGAGAGGTGGTTGCTGCCCCATCCCTGGAAGGATTCCAGGTGAGGTTGGCCGGGGCTCTGAGCAACCTGCTCTAGTTGCAGATGTCCCTGCTCCCTGCAGGGGGGTTGGACTCGATGGTCTGAACACAACCCTACACCCCGTATCACTGCCTCCTCATCTCCTCAGCCCTTCCTTACGTGAGCTGAGCTGCACTCTCCATTTCTTATCACCTTCATCCATCTATTACAGCAACTTTTTATCTTGTGTTTAGCTACTATCATTAGCTGCTTTCCGTTTGCTGTGAGGTCTCCACGCTCTTTGGTAACCGTCCTTTAACCTGTTGTAACCCCAGCACCGCTGCTGAGGCTCTGCTCTCTGAATGCTCACTCTTCCCTGGCAACAGCGCACCTTCACTTGTCTTCCATCTCGCCACACAAGTTGGACAGCAGGTCGAGGGAGGTTCTCCTCCCCTCTACTCTGCCCTGCTGAGGCCACCTCTGGAGTACTGGGTTCCATTATGAGCTCCCCAGTATGAGAGAGACAAGGAACTACTTCAGAGAGTCCAGCAGAGGCTCTGGAGATGCTGAGGGGCCTGGAGCAGCTCTGTGCCCAGGAAAGGCTGAGAGCCCTGGGGCTGCTGAGCTGCACAAGAGAAGCCTCCGAGGGGATCTGATCAATGCTGAGCAAGAGCTCAAGGGCCCATGGGGGGCAAGAGGATGGGGCCAGACTCTTGNTGCTGTGGGTGACCTGCTGGAGCAGGGGGGTTGGACAAGATGATCTCCAGAGGTCCCTTCCAACCCTACCATGCTGTCCTTCTGTGATGCTCTTTCCAAAAATCCTCAGTTTTAATCCAACTGTGCTCTCCCCTGCAACTCCCACCAACTTCAGTTACACATATTCCCTTTTCCCAGGTTTCTGCTTCTTTAGCTCGGAAGAGCAATAATTAGGAAAACTTCATTTTATCTCCAAAGCCAAACTACAGCACCGAGCTCTGCCATTCCTCCCGGCAGGGAACAGCGGGTAGATGCAGGTGGAGTTTTGGGCAGAAACGGATGGTAAAGCTCGGGCAAGAGGGCGGCTGGCAAGTTTGGGTTTGTTCCCCACATCTGAGCAGGGCTGTAGCCTGGGGCTCACATTCTGATCTTGCTGGTACTGGTGGAATTCAGACGCAGCAGTGCTGATTCATTGGCCTCTGGGCTTTAAAAGGTTCCTTCAGTTCTCTAATCAAAGGCTGCGGCTAATGAGAGTCGTGCAGGATCTGGAAATGCCGAGGTGCAGGGAAACGCGCATCTACGAGGGAGGGCGAAGGCACAACAACCTTCCTCTGTGCTCGTTGAGCAATTTCTTATCAGCCTGTCTGGAAGTGCACTATAAAAGTGGGTAAATAACCATCTGCCTCTGCAGATCAGCAGCCCGGGGCGCAGATGGTGACACACCTGAGGCCAGCAGCAGCTCCACGGCAGAGGCAGGTGATGGAGACTTGGTTTCTCAGTGTCTTTTCTCTCTAGCCCAGGTTCTGACCCACCTTGCGACCTCAGGGATGAGTGTAAAGTGTGTTGTAAGTACATATATTTTTATTCCAATAACGTAATCGGCAGGAGTTACATCAAGGTGTTGTGTAGGTCTGCTGGTACTTCAAGGGTAGACCGGCTTGGCACGTTCCTGGACATCACTGGGAGTTATTTAACAGCATCAGAAATAAAAAACCTTCATAAATCAGAGAAGGCCCAAGCCTTAAAATGTAGAGCGAGCACTTAAGATGCGTGATCTGCTGCAGCGAAGGCACAGTGTCCACAGGAATGACCCAGCACTCAGCTCCAAGACAGGTCAGACCTTGAGAACTTTATGTTTCCAGTGAGTACCCTCATTGATGAGGAAGGAAAAACCATTGCTGCCCAGTTACGTCATTTCCTTGTGTAGCCATTTGCTGTTTGTAACGAGGACCTAGCGCTGAACTGCTGCCACAAGAAGCTACGTGCTACCTAACGGAGACCAAAAAAAGCTGGGACAACAGTTTGGACTTAAGAAACCAAAGAAACACCCGTGACATTTAACTTGGTTTCCCTGGGGGAAAAGGCTTGTGAGGAGAAGTTTGGGAAGGATGCCGATGAATATTTTGGATGGGATTTACCCCATTTCACTTTAAAAGCCATGGAGATGTGGTGCTGAGCGACATAGTTTAGCGGTGGACTTGGCTGTGCTGGGTTGGACTCGATGATCTTAAAGATCTTTTCAACCTAAACAGTTCTATGATTCTGTAATTCTAAAGGCTCAAAAATTATATTTCTTAATCAAAATTGGTCAGTCTGGTCTTTTGCACTATCAACAGATCCTAAGATATATGAGATAATTGCCATCTGCAAGCTTCTGTTTCAGCTGTTGGCTTGAGAGGTGACCAGCTTAGACTTAACTAGCTCTTAGGCTGTGGTGTTGGTTGAGATGAACTCCCCCTTCCAAGCATCCAAAACAATCGGAGAAATGAAAGAACAAAATCTGGGAGAGGGACATGCATGGAGTTACCTAATCATTGATTTGGAGCTGGAATTCATGTGGCACTCCACCAGCTACCCCAACGGGCAGAGTCTCCTGATGGATGCTCTCCCTTCAGGTAACGCCCGTGGTGCATCGTGCCCAGTGCCTGGTCTCGACAATCATAGAATAGAATCATAGAATCGTTAAGGTTGGAAAAGACCTCTAAGACCATCAAGTCCAACCATCAACCCAACACTATCACAACAACTAAACCATGTTCTGAAGTGCCACGTCTACATGCTTTTTGAACACCTCCAGGGATGGTGACTCCACCACTGCCCTGGGCAGCCTGTTCCAGGGCTTGACCACTCTTTCAGTGAATAAATTTTTCCTAATATCCAATCTAAACCTCTCCTGGTGCAACTTGAGGCCATTTTCTTTTGTCCTATCGCTTGTTACTTGGGGGAAGAGACCAACACCCACCTCTCTACAACCTCCTTTCAGGTAGTTGTAGAGATCAATAGGGTCTCCCCTGAGCCTTCTCTTCTCCAGACTAAACAGTCCCTGGTCCCTCAGCCGCTCCTCATAAGACATGCTCTTCAGATCTTTCACCAGCTTCGCTGCCCTTCTCTGGACCTGCTCCATCACCTCAATGTCTCTCTTATACTGCAGCACCCAAAACTGACCCCAGTGCTCAAGCTGCAACCTCACCAGCCCCAAGTCCAGGGACACAATCACTTCCCTAGTCCCGCTGGACACACTATTTTTGATACGAGCCATGATGTTGGTGCCCTTCTTGGCCACCTGGGCACACGCTGGCTCATCTCCAGCCGCTTATTGACCAACCCCCCAGGTCCTTTCCCACCAGGCACTTTCCAGCCGCTCTTCCCCCAGCCTGGAGCGTTGCTGGGGGTTGTTGTGACCCAAGGGCAGGACCCGGCCCTTGGCCTTGTTGAACCTCATACAGTTGACCTCAGCCCATCGATCCAGCCTGGCCAGACCCCTCTGCAGAGCCTTCCTACAGAAATTCTGTCTTCTGTGCAGCCATAACTAGGTTTTTCTTGAAGCATTTTCCCTGAGCTCCTTTCTCCCTTGAACACTGTGGGGCTTCCTTCACAGTCCAGCTGATTTGGCAGGGGCTGTAGGTTACAGCTGAGGGATCACATTAACATTGGTGGTAAACCCCTCGCTTTGTAGGGAGGGTACAGTTTCCATCACTCAGGTGGCTGGTAGTCCTCCCTTGTCTTCCACAATCCTCCAGGTGTCCAAAGAGGTAGACAACTTCTGTAATTCACTGAAAAAGCATCACAGAGCAGCACAGGCCATGGGATGTGCCCCAAGATGTCACTCAAACAAGCTCAGCTGAGGTCCAGCAGCTCCACCAAGGATCTACACATGGTCAAAATCCTAGGGGAACTCTGCAGAGATGACATACCGAGAAGAGAAAGAGAATATAGCACTAGCTCAAGAGCAGCAGCGACAGGAAACCAGGCTGAGAAGCCCAACAGGAAAACAGACTTCAACTCTACTCCAGTTTGGAAACGGGAGATCCCCTCTGGAGATCCCAAAGGCCAGCAGGAGTCATTGCACCAAGTCTGGTACTTCCAGAACAAAGTCTAAAGCTATTGCTCCAACAGCTTTCTATCTAAACTGGCCACGAGGCAGTTGAGATTTCTTTTGGCCACACTAAGTGAGAGCAGATGCAGGGCCTTCATGGCCATTTCTTTGCATTGTTTGGTGAGGTCAATGAAGAAAGTCTTCTCTAGCAACAGCTGAAAAAAAATTAAGCTGGGTCCTTCTGAAGGACTCTTCACCGAGCACAGCCTGTGACTTGGGTGACGTTGCTGTTGTTTCCCCAGTGCCAGGCAGAAGAGGTTCTGTTCTGCTGGAAAGAAAGATCCTCTGGATCCTCACTCTGTGTCAGATCCTTGGTTAGATGCAGGAATGGGCCAGGGCTGAGCTTCAAACACTGGAGATGCTAGAAGAACAGAGAAATAATGTAGGAATCAGGCATATTATTTTAGTCAGAGAATTCAGATTATAAACATATTTAGGTACTTGGCCAATCCTCAGGATTTTGGTGGCATTTAACATCTCAAATCACAGAATCATGGAATCACAGAATGGTTTGGGTTGGAAGACACCTCAAAGATCATCTAGTTCCAAACCCCTGCCATGGGCAGGGACACCTCCCACCAGACCAGATTGCTCAAAGCCCTGTCCAACCTGGCCTTGAACACATTCAGTGTTGGGGCATCCACAACTCCCCTGACAACCTGTGCCAGGGTCTCACCACCCTCAGAGTGAAGAACTCCTTCCTAATTTCTAATCTAAATCTCCCCTCTTCCAGTTTGAAGCCATCACCCCTCATCCTGTCACTAAAAACCCTTGTAAAAAGTCCCTCCCCAGCTTTCTTATAGGCCCCTTTCAGGTACTGGAAGGCCACCAGAAGGTCTCCATGGAGCCTTCTCTTCTCCAGGCTGAACAAGCCCAACTCTCCCAGCCTGGCCTCCCAGCAGAGGGCTTCCAGCCCTCTCATCATCTTTGTGGCCTCCTCTGGCCCCGCTCCACCAGGTCCATGCCCTCCTGTGTTGGTGGCTCCAGAGCTGGATGCAGTGCTCCAGGGGGGGGTCTCAGGAGAGTGGAGTAGAGGACGAGAGGCACCTCCCTCGCCCTGCTGCCCACGCTCCTTTGGATGCAGCCCTGCACCATTACCTCTACAAACCTCAACTGAATGGGAAGACAGTTTCCATTCATCTCATCATAGAGAAAGGGCAGTTTTCCTTGGGAAAAGCCTGGCAGAGACCACGAAGGTCCAGGAGAGCTCACTGAAGGAATTAAGATAGGATTTTTCTCTCTCTGATACAAAAAATGACATAGTTTTGCCTTGCAAAATCCAAACGCAATCCCACCGGGATAACCCACCTCGGTAGCTCTTACACTACAGCGATGGTTGGTTGCTTCCCCACTAAGCCTCACCCTTTCCTCATGTAGATTTTAAATTTCTTATTGTGCAGAAGACACTGACGGCAGCCGAGGTCAGACAGGACGCTGCACGTCCTGCATGCACCACTGGAACCAGCAATAATCACTTGGTGGCCACTTCTCCGTGGGAGCTCCCCTTATTCCATCCCCCATGTCCTCTTTGGCAACACTGAACCGCACCTCAACAGCGGCTGGAGATGGTTCACACAAGTTAAGAGACTTAAACACCTTCTTCCCATTCCCAGTGCTTCCCACCTGACGATGGCAGGGCTCCGAGATGGGTGCCACATTCCTGGGAGGCCACAACACTGCTGCCAGACCAGTGGAATTCTCTTGATTGACTGGAACAACCAATAAAGCAGCCAAGGCCACAGCCTACACTTAACTCTTCATGGCTTGGCCCCAGTCCATCGTAGAGGCTTCCTAAGGCTCTGTCCAGGAGATGTGACTTCAGGATCAGGGCCCTATTGTATAGAAATCTTGTATTGCTTTAGAAGTAATGTGGGACCCTCTGGATGGACCTGGACAAGCTTGAGAAGTGTGCCTGTGTGAACCTCCTGAGGTTCAACGAGGCCAAGTGCAAGGATCTGCACCTAGGTCAGGGCAACCCCTGGTATCAACACAGGCTGGGGATGAAGGGATGGAGAACAGCCCTGCAGAGAAGGACTTGGGGTTGTTCAGCCTGGAGAAGAGAAGGCTCCAGGGAGACCTTCTGGTGGCCTTGCAGGACTTCAAGGGCCCTGTCAGAAAGATGGGGGTGGACTTTTGAGCAGGGCCTGTTGGGACAGGACAAGGGGTGATGGTTTGAAACTACAAGAGGGAGATTGAGACTAGGGAGAAGGAAATTTTTGCTGCTGAGGGTGGTGAGAGCCTGGCGCAGGTTGCCCAGAGAGGTGGTGGCTGCCCCATCCCTGGAAGGATTCCAGGTGAGGTTGGCCGGGGCTCTGAGCAACCTGCTCTACTTGCAGATGTCCCTGCTCAGTGCAGGGGGTTTGGACCAGCTGATCTTTAAAGGTCTCTTCCAACCCAAACCATTCTCTGATTCTTATTATGAAGGATTGTAACCCTCTAGCCTGATCTTGATGCTTTCCTCTCTTGGCTTTTATGGCCAGGATACATGAAGTAGTCTTCATGTGTTTTCCTTGGTCTCCTTCCAGTACTTTCCCCTATGTGTCATCCTTCATCCCTGTTTAGATCCTTTCTTTCTCTTTCCATAGAAGGATTTGCCATCACTCGTTTGCACTGTGGGTCCTCCTCACGGGGTTTAGCCTATAGACCTCCTAAAACCACTAGATGCTAAGGAGATCTGAAGGGACTCTGGAGGTCTCCACGTTCTTCCTTATCTCCCTTCTAGACGAGGTGATCAATAATTACTGGATAGTCGCTGGCCTGTAGGAGCTCCCCTCACTCTACCCCTGCGATCTCTTCGAAAATCCCGACAGTATCACATCAGAAGCCTCTTTTCCTTTGTTCACTCCAGGTTCTTTCTCCACTACCTTTTTTGCACCATAAAAAATCAGCAGGGGTCAAAGATCTCAATCCTTACGTTGACATCCCACTGGTGAACTAATAGGACTTTCACCAAAATCTGCACAAATATTGTGTGCTTCTGAAAAGATACCAAGAGGCTTTCCCAGGAGGCTGCAGACACTGAGAACCTTCAGGAGATGTTGGGTGTATCAAGAGGTGAGGTCATCATGAATAGCTGCCAAAGCCAGACTTAGACTGAAATGGCATTAAATTGTTTCTGATGGTGTCAGCCTGCCTCCTTATTTTTGGAAGGCCTTCACTGATCAGCTGCTTTCTCAGCTGTTGTCTCCCTGGAGTTGTTTGCTTTGTCCTGTCATTTGCTGAACGCTCTGATACCAACCCAACCGCACCAGTTTCTCCTGGCACCTATCCAGGACCCGGCTGAGTCTGTGGACTTTCGACTGAGCCCACTGCCACGTCTGAGCTAAGATCTCTTGCTCTGCCATTAAGCACGAGTGAGTCAAACCCACATGAAGCCCATGCCAGTGTTCAATACCAAGATGACAATCATGACAGGTAGATCTAGCAAGTGCTAGATGTGACGTCATTGGCCATATGTTCTCTTTTGATGCTGCAAATCACTGTCATCTGGATTCCCACCATCCAGAATGACTTGCCTCCTCCTTCGCCTACAGAAATATCCTGCCAGCACCATCTCCTTCCCTCCATCCACTAAATTTGGATACTGGCAACTTCTGCAATAGCCTCCACCTGGGCCATGGCAGCATACTAACATGAAGACCTGGTGTTTGTCCTTGTGAAGTCTCTCTTTCCTCTTTCACGTGGCTTTGGCACTGGAGCTCGAACAGGTGCTGGTCGTATCCCAGCGTTCCACTGGGAGCTCTGGGCCAGGGCCTTTGCTGCTGCTTTGGAGGGCAGGTTCCAGGTTGACTGGTGAGCGGCCCAGCTGGGACGAACTGGTGGTTTTGGAGCAGACTCAAGATCTGCAGAAAGGGATAGCTAGGAAGAGAAGGCAAGAAGTGTCATATCATCCCAACAGCGTCAGAGGCACGGGAAACTTTGGAATCCACGGAGCACTTCTAGAAATGCTATACATTCTATATGCATTTAACTGGCTGCCCAGAGAGGTTGTGGAGTCTCCTCTGGAGAGATTCCAAACCCGTCTGGACGCGATCCTGGGCCCCCTGCTCTGGGTGATGCTACTGGAGCAGGGGGGTTGGCTGAGATCATCTCTCAGCTCCCTTCCAACCCCCACCATGCTGGGATTCTGGGATTCTATAAATTCTATTCCTAAATTATATCAGCATAATCTGCGTTATTTGCGGTGACCTGGGCTCTGGTAGAAGTTTCCTTTAAAGACAAAAAGACCCAATTAGAAATTGATGCTGGTAAAGCCAAACCCCGTTAATTGATTCTCCACATCAATTCATATGTTAACGGACAAATTCTCTCACCCCGGTGCATACGGCTGGGACTGAAACAGTCTCGCTGGCTGTTTGAAGCCTTGCCCTGTGAAGAATGGAGTTTCTTTTCACAGAATCACAGAATCACAGAAATATAGAATCACAGGATCACAGAATCATAGGAACAT
>VZZY01025368.1:37863-50278 GCA_013400335.1 Eurystomus gularis | reverse complement strand
GTTTGGGTTGGAAAGGACCTTTCTAGTTCCAACCCCCATATACATATGTAAGTATGCAATACACACTTTTTAAAGTTACTTCAGGAAAACTACTGTTACTTGAAACTTGAGTTTCTACATTCTGGAAAAGTTCATTTTGATAGAATAATCATTTGAAACTCATTTTGATAGAATTATTAAATACATAAAATACTAAAACTTTATGTAAATATTTAAAAGTGTATGCAATTAAGGAATAACTACAACAATGCCTTATTAGTTAAGAAAAGGCACGGAACAAGATCATATTTAGCACTGGGCCAGACCACAGAAGACAGACAACCCCAGGAACTACACATCTTCAAATTAATAAGGTGCCTTCCTCCAAATTTTATGTTTATATTGGAACAGAGCCTCTCATGTAGCCCCACACAAATTGACACCTTGGAATGCACTGCAATACAGCATGGTACCATGCAGCCAAACAAACAGCACAATGTGGTCAGCTATTACCAATTATTCAAGAAATAAGCTGCTTTTGGTACAGAAATGCCTAGAACATCTTCAAGCACAGCCTCCCACAAAACAATGAAATCTGCTTAAAGCATGGACATTTGTTTCTGATCACTTTACCTCCTGTATTCAACAAGAACTTCATGAAACTTCTGTCCCTTCAAAGGTGGCAAAAGGGCAATTACCGCAAAGCACTCTCCAGAAACTAATATACCTCATCTTAAACGCATAGAAAAAAAGAGAATTCATACTAGAGAAGCCAATACATGCAAGATACCTCATTTATTTTCCCCACACTTCAGGACAGATAAACCTAAACCTTCCTCAACAGTTGTTGGCCTGACCAGTCTTAAAAACTAAAATTCTGTCAGCTCTCTACATCACCTTTTATAGTGTCTCAATAGGAATTTTCCTACTATGGTTCCTAAATCTGGTGTATGCTGGTTATCCACAGTTATAGTATTAACTAGTCCCCTCCAGTGACCCAGTATGTTATATTACCTTATCACAGAATAAAAGGCTATCTTTGAGACACTCAGCTGCCAGTTTGCTCTCTCAGCTACATTTTCTCCTGCTTTAATGCTCTAACTCTTGGGGATTTTATTTCTCTTTTGCAAATACAGGACTTGTCTTTACCTCAAAGATACATTTGATTTTTACCTGATCTCTGGACCAATGCAAAAATAATTCCTTTTGGCATATTCTAACATCTACTAAACCATTTATACACAGGTTCAACAACAGCATTAGACTTGCTTGTATGCTAAAAACAGTAATAAAGTCACTTAAGCAAACTAGAAAAACATATATATTTTTTTTTCTTATCCAGTCATGAAATGCAAATACATATTCACCTTAGAAATGAATCACATTGCACAACAGAATTTATGGACAATTTTATTTCTACATTAAAATGTATGTCCTATGTTTGCGTATCAAATCCAAACATTAAGTTTAAGAAAAATTCCAAAACTGGTATTTAACTCTTAAGCTGTCACAAATTAAATACATTGTGTTATTCTGCAAGTCGTAAAACATAGTACAGCACTGAGGTTTTCCTGTATTATTGCTCATATCACCGTGAGATATTGTTACAGGCTGGACTGCTTTCAAAGAAAGTCTCAAATGAATTTTAACTACTGCAGACGAGTGCCACAGATGCAGTTTTTAAATTTGCATTAGAATGAATCTGCATGTTCATAACTTTTTATATATATTTTAACACCTGCATTACCTCTTGGTTGTTACATGACTCCCAGTTTTCCTTAGCTCTCAGAACAGCACAAAAACACCTGCTTATCTCTTTCCACTCAGGAAAAGATAAGCATGCTTTGGAGAACTTGGGAGAGAAAAATTATCTTGACAAATACTGCTGGAATACTTCAAAATGCAAGTATTAAAGGAACCGCTACTGTCATATATATTCCCTTTCCCCCACTCCTACATAACATTTTATTCCATTACACTTTGAAGCAAGCAAATACAAGAGAAAGTTACTACAATGTTTCAAGTTAAAGGCTCAGCAGTTTCCTTTCTGTTCTTTCAAGAACTGTGTGATAAAAAACAAGTTTCACTAATGCCACCCATTTCAGCACCTACTAAAAGGCTACTCGTCTTTTCCTGGAAGTCAAATTATTCTAAAATATTTACACAGCCATAGCAAGCATCATTCCCAACTAGTTCCATACACTAAAAAAAAAAAAGTACAGGAAAAATACTTACTATTCCTTTCTGTCCTTCTGGAAAAGAAAAAAATGAGTAGTGTCCTTATAAACCAGATGCTTTAAAATAGAAAGAAAAATTCTACAATTAAAACATATTACAGTAACCATTTCTGAAGTCATTTAGCAAACAGAAGGCTTATCAGATGAGATTTAACTTCACAAATACAAAGAACACAAGTCCTCAAGTAACATTTATATAGAAAACTAAAAATTAAACTAGCAACTTGTCAACAAGGTATCAACATTGTTCTAAATAAAATCTTCCTATTAAAATTTAGCCAAGTATATATTTATAGGTAGAAATACTAAGAAAGCAGCAGCAAGTAACATCATTGGTTGCTAAAATGTTCAGTGCAAACTGTTTAAAAATCAAGGTATGTGCAGCTAGCTGAAAATTACTTAGTCATCACTTATTTGATAGATTTTTGACACATGCTGTCCAGAAAACCAGGCTTACTAGCTAAGGCCCAAAATTAAGACTCAGGAGATTTGTAGGAAAGATCCAATATCAATGAAAACCATAAGACAGTTATTGTACAAATGCTCTCCCAAGCAGAGTTAACTGACCTGACTCTTGGTGATTTTACAGAGCTCTCAATCCACTATTTCCATACGATTTCAGCTGACAGCTCAAACAATGGTGCAGTTTATCTATGCTCAAGATAAACTTTAACTGATCTATCATCAGGAATTCATTTGTTTTAAAGCTTAGAATTGCTTATAATTATTAAATTGACACTTCTCCTGGCAAGGTATTTTGCCTAAGCCAAGTGCCAAATCTCATACTTCAGGCCCTTCCAAGTATCTTATCCAAAACACTCCCAGCGCCAAGCACTTTATAATAAAGCCTAAAGTAGCAATGTTTCATTAAAAAAAATTCTTAAAGGCTAGAAAGGTTCTCTGAATAACAGCTAGCATAAGAAAGCAGGTAAAAGGTATAAGACTTCAAACAGTTTCAACTTAATTCATAAAAGCATCTTTTACATTTATATAATGACTGCCCAGTTCAAAATGCTTTCAGGTATTAAGAACACAACCTGCATTAGACAAGTTAAAGAACTGGAATGCGAGTAACCTCTTTAAAGTCAGAGAAACAGAGAAAGACATTTAACTGTATTCCACATTCAAAGGTGTACTGTAATAACTGCTCTGAGAATACAGATGGCTTTGCCCACTTATGCAATGAAAAATGTGTTTCTTCATAAGGTGTCAAAAGAAATAAAATGATTTACAGGGTTTGAATTGCCTTAAAGACTATGTTACACAGGCAAAAGCATTATTTCTTTTTTGTTGTATGTTTAGTAAAGAGTCTTCTGCTTAAAGCTGTATTCTAAGATAACAGATACATGGCAGGACTTCAGGAAATAAACATTTCCTCTTTAAGAACTCAGAGGTGAAAGTTTAATAGCAGAATATTTCAGACCAGTTTTACAAAATAAAAACAATATTTCTCTGAAAATCAGAACATGCAAGATGAAACAATCTAATTCAAATGAAAAACATTTCAATAAGAGCATCCCTCTAACATGCTAATCTATTTCTTCAACTTTTCAGATATTTCGACATACATTTAAAATTAATGATGTTATATATATTCCTAGAACTTAACTTGACCTACCAGCATCAGTAACTTGCTGAGACCCTGAGGGAATGACCTAAGGCAGAAATAAGTTGGTGACTGACTGCAAGCTGGAAAAGGCAGACATATTCCAGCTTGATTAGGGCTGAAAAAATCTCTAGAGCTATTACTGGGTGGCACTAGGCATTCAGCATGGAGTCACCTCTTGACCGAGAAGACAGACAAGCTGGCAGTTGCTTGCCATTCACATCTGCCAAAAAAGCTGAAGGGGAATAGCTTAAGAGAAAAATCAGATAAACAGTTGCAAGTCATAAAAGAAGAGTCTAATTCTAAATGTTACTAAGCTGATATTTAATTCAGAACGTTATAGAAACTCACCTTTCCAAAGGAAAAAAAACACAGAATTGGAGGACGAACCAGAGAATAAAAATCCAATATGAAAATTCACATCACAGCACTAGAAGCCACCACCTTCAGTAATAAAAGTTTTCATTGCTACACTAATTCTAACACACCTAAGTGAAGAGAGGCTGGTAATATTCCTCTTCAAGCCTTCCCTGTTACTGTAAGCCATCCTCACATGCTAACAATACTTTCACATCCTCATGTCCTTAAGAACAAAATCAATTCATATTGCTGCCAAGGATTAATTTGAGCTTTAATTTCTATATTAATCCTTTCCAGTCAAGATATTGCTGCCCATGTATCTTCTCCGCAGGATTCCATAACAGCAGCATATTAGTACATTATGCATAACACAGTAGGACATACAAAAAGCATCCTCAAGGTTTTTTTTGCATGTTATGTTATACTGATCCATACTAATCAAACTTGTAAAGCCTTAAATATTTACATTAGACTTTGCCTTTACCATCTAAAGCTAAAGCACTGACAAGTCATGGTTTCATACAAAGATGCTGTACAAATATGGACAGAATTTATGACATTCCTTTCAGTAAATTAGTAAATGCACTGTGCTCCTCATCAGTAGTAAAGATGTTCAGTAGGCTGCTTCTCCTCCCCCTTGATGGTTTGGGGGAAGGGGAGGCAGGGAAGCAGTTCCTTAGTGAGGTGGGAGCCCATTTTGCTATTTTTCAAAAGGTTATTTTCTTAAAAAACAAAAGACACTTGTGAGGATGAGCAGCCAACCAGCTCAGTGGAACAAAAAAGTAGACAACGCTTCCTCCTACTCACATCCAGTGATCTTAGGATATTTTCTGGTTGAAGAAAACAGTCAAATTTACATAATTAACTGTTTTTCTGGAAAAACTAGCCCTCAACATATTTAGGCTGACAACCTTTCAAGTCAATTCTGTGTTAACAGTCACCTAATATGCAAAAGTAAGTTTGTTCATCCATCTTCCCCCCTCCCCTCCCAATTTTATATGCTGCATTTTACATATAGGTGACATACCTTAGGTCACTTTCATATAGTAGTGTCACTCTTCAAAATAGCAGTAGAAATAAAACCCAAGACAATGCTTTTCTGCTTATATTACACTACCCTGCAGCTATTCAGACACAGGTCTTTTTCTAGACATAGTATAATTTTGATAAACCGAGTAACTTTAGATGCTAACATCTTCTGATGTTAAAACTTAGTTCTACACTAAATCCAGACCAATAATAGACATTTCCCTCAAAGAAAGTGTCTAACTACTTGGATTTAAAAAAAAAAACAAAAAAAACATATCAGCAAGTTATGACAATGCAAGGATTGTCAAAAGCAAACCCAAACCCCTGCTGAGATGTACTTTCCATCTCCTTTTATCAAAGGGACAGCAGTTAGGAAAAAGAAAAGGTATATTTACTTACATCAATGGAAATGCAAAAAATGGAAGTGTCATAATCAACCTTGCTGTCCATTCATCAGGAAGACACCACAAATATACAATTAAGCAGGTGATAAGGTAAATAAGTGAAGAGTAGAGAAGCAGTCTTCCAACCCATAGTTTCTGTAGCCTCTGATTTTTTTCTCTAAATTCTTCTAATGTCTGTATTTCCTGCAAATAAATCAGGTTGAGCCTTATCAGTGAAATTAGTAAGTGGTTTTACTAAGCTGCCTTTAAGTTTTTGCTAAAATTACTCATATCAGTCTGATATTTGATTAGAAAAGTCAAACAGCCTTTTGATAAATGACAATATTTGCCCAAAGATAACTTTCACAGCATAAATACATCACACAATTAAGGTTATGATATGGGCCACTTGCACTATATTAGCAGCAACACATCACTACTGGGAAGAAATATTATAAGTTAGCACTTTTTCCTATTTTTAATGCACTAGTATCTTTGAGGCAAGTGGAAAATGCTAATATCTTCTGAATGGCAATCTTTACAATCATGTAAATCACTATGAACCATACTTTGCATCCTAAAACTTCCATCAGGTACCTGTGGAATTTCAAACATTTCTAATACTTTTCTACTAACATGGTAAATTGCTGAAATTTCTCTGTCATTTCACATGTTTTCATTTCAGTATTTTCCTCACATTAAGAGTGAAAACCTGAACATCTGAATGATGCTTTTGGCACATTAATAAGTGATTAAGCAATGCTCTGCTATGTTACCATTTTGACTGAATTTCAAGTGACAACAGGAGTACTCAAACTTTCATTAACAGGAAAACAAAAAAATATCAACAGCATTTTTCAAAACAGTTAATTTCCCCATGGAGCACAGAGATCTGTCACAAATGCTGGCTAAAAATCACAATTGATTATTGAACCATCGATTCATTATTCTGCCCCTGACCTTACTTACTACCACTACAGTTACAACTCTAACACTTAAAAACATACACTGAAGCTTTTCTAATGAGACTGATGAATGGAACTTAGTGATATTTTCCATTACATTCCAGTTTGACCATTAGTTATAATTAAATTGTGTAATCAAGTCAACTCCACGTTCATTCCCACTCCAGGCTCTCTGAATAAATACTTAAACTGTAGTTTCTCACTATCTATTATACAGTTGGTTTTTTTTAATTACTAACAGTAAGGGGAAAAACCATAGCAGTCCACCTGAAACTCTGTCTCTAGTACATCTAACTAGAAAAATTATCAAAATAATTTAAAACTCCATACCAGTATTTTACCTAGTGTGAAAGAAATACATGGCCAGCAAAAAGGATGCATATTTCGAAGCAAAAAAATCAGAACACCAAAAAGCATATACATACCTTATCAATTTTTTCTAATACTTCTACAGTGGAAGGCTTTGCCTGCTTACAAGGGAAAGAACAAAGATGTTAATCTCACTAAAAAAAGTCAATATTTTAAGGATTATTGTACATTAACAGTTTCCTAATCTATTATGAATATACCTTTTTGGTTAATATATTATCTATTTACACAAAGGTACATTTTCCTACTTTAATAGTGAAAAATAGTGATTCATCACAATCCCTTCCATTTTACAGCTGGTATTACTATTAATTGAAGGCTCCTCTCCTACACCACAAAAGATGAAAATCTACAAAGCATGTACAGCAATAGCAGATGCATAGGTGGGAAGTAAAACAAGAAGAGAATTGACAAGTGGAGGGAATATGCAAAAAGAATACATACAGGAAGCCCTAATCTGAGAACTTACGCTTTTTATTACTATTCATTCCACACAAAAACCACATGCTCTAATTAAATTATAAGAAACTACAAATAAGTGCCATCATCTCCAGTAAAATTCCTCTTAGGAGCAAATTTGAATCCACCGTCCAGGAATCTTTCCTAATTTCTGAGAAGTATAAAGCCACTATCTTCCCCTATCCTTTAGGCCACAAATTCAAAAACCACAGCCCACACTGCATCACCATGAAAGTCAGTTTCTTTCTGTTACACAAAACTGACATTTCACTTAAACTTCTTCCTTTAAAGGAGTTTTGTATGGGAGGCTCTTAAATCAACTGATAGTATGCAAAGGCAAACCTAGACTCAAACAACTCACAACTGCCAGGAGAGCAGTCAAAAACCTCATGCCTCTTCCTCAAGCTCAGTACATGACTCAATATACATGCCAATAAAAACATTTAGGAAGAAAGATTGTAAAAGTATAAGTAGCTACCAAAATATTTGTTCAAACATACACTGAATGATAATCTGGCCATATCCATTTTGACCTAAAATACCCACCAATGTTTAAAGTCACAGATGTTGCCATATCTATCCCAATTAAGCACCACAAAACTATTTAGATTTACAGAAAGAGTGAAAACTCTTTTTACACATTAACCAAGCCAGCGCCAGACCTGGTACTGCAAAGGAAATAGGAGAGTCGCACAGTTTCACAGTTAGGGATTTGGCAGAGGATATTTTTGGTCATTGTTTCACTATTAGACTTTCAAGTGACAAATCAGTGGGAAAAGTTTAGCACTAACATTCAGCCAGTCAACCACTAGGCATTAAGAAACATGTCCTGTGTACTCCCATCTTCCAGACTAAAGATTATTATATCGTTACATAATTTTACTTACCCTCCATCTTGAAATTAATCCACCCATCTTCTATTGTGGACAAATGTTGGCAGAGCTATCAATCTTCTACAAGAATTCACAGCTAGAAGTGAAGCATTAAGCACTTAGGAGCAATCTAACAGCATAGTCCAAGATTCATGAACTTATTTCAATATCTAATGGAATTGAAGTATCACATAAAGCCATTGCCTAGTTATCTACCTATACATTATTTTAAACCCAGTCTTCTGTTGCATAGGCCATCTTGTAAGACATTTGATCAGCCTTGATGTGCCCAAACTAAATATTTCCAAAGTAAAAATAAACCAGAGGGAAGTCCTCAAAAATAGAGGCACAAAACTGCTAAAAAAGCCACTAAAATAATCTAGTAGAAAAACAATTTTAAAAACTTATTCTAGAATCCTAGAATCACAGGAGTTGGAAGGGACCTCTGGAGATCATCTAGTCCGACCCCCCTGGAGCAGGTCACACAGGAACACATCCAGACGGGTTTTGAAAGTCTCCATAGAAGAAGCCTCCACAACCTCTCTGGGCAGCCTGTTCCAGTGCTCTGCCACCCTCAAAGTAAAGATGTTCCTCCTCATGTTTAAGTGGAACTTCCTATATTGAAGCTTGTGCCCATTACCTCTCATCCTGTTACCGGGCACCACCGAAAAAAAGACTGGCCCCATCTTCCCGACAGCCACCCCTCAAGTATTTGTACGCATTAATAAGATCCTCTCTCAGTCTTCTCTTCTGTAGACTAAAAAGTCCCAAGTCCCTCAGCCTCTCCTCATAAGGGAGATGTTTCATTCCTCTAATGATTTTTGTAGCCCTCCTCTAGACTCTCTCCGGCAGCTCCCTATGCCTCTTGAACCGGGGAGCCCATATTAAGCGGGATTATTTAAGAAACTGATTTCCAATTATTTTCCCTGCTGTTCATACGCATAACTCTTAATGTTCCTTCTCAGCTGTCACTCCAGGCATCTAACATCAATATGCTACTATTCACGAGAAAGTTCATCTCCAATAAATCTACTTCCTTTTCATGCTCTCATCAAGAACTTATTGGATAACACTACTCTTCTTACTTTGTATGATCAGTTTCAAAGAGATTTCACTTGCTCTACCAAATCACTACCTTGGCAGGCGTTCCTTGCACACAACCCACAGCAGTCACCAGCACAGCAAACGGCCCTAAAGCAATTCCAAAGGTGCAGAAGTAGCTCACCTCACCCTGCACAAACTGGAACCTACGAAGAGTACCAATTTGATGGTCTAGGTCTAGGTGCCTGAAACAAGTGTAGCAACTTTTCATCAGTAAGTAGTTGGAATCAATTGACTTCGAACCTCTGGATGGCAGAATTTCTGTCCAGTCACTTAATGTACAAGTTTTTAACCAGTAAATGAAAAAGTGATAGGTTCACAGCAACCCCAATGGTGAACTAATGCTTAATCCCAGCTAGGGCTCAAGCCTTTTTAACTGTGGAATGAAACTTATTAAAACAAAGCATTGATCCAGTTAGGCAGAAATGTAAGTGATTATTATCTTGTTTATTAAGTTATCTTTGGTCGACAATTGAGAGATGAAGAAACCTAATCTCAATCCAAATTTGTTTCCAAATTGTCTGAGGCTATCAGAACAAATTAGTATAATTCAGGATACACACTGCTCACTAGCATGAATGCTACTGTAATATGGTAACCTCTTCACCTTTTGAGAAAGCCAAGGACTTCAGAATCCAGAACTATAGGCCCTATGATTTCAAAAAACAATCCTCAAAGATAAGGAAATCCGTATTTGTAATGCCGCCAAAATGAAGCTAGAACAGATGGACAGATTAGCTCTGCTGCTGCCAAATTTCTAGCACAATGGGGTGAGCTACAGAAAAAGCACAATTACCTCTTGGACTCGAGTAAATTCTCAAAATTACCACTACTACAGCAACTCACCTCAGTAAAACAGCAGCAGCATTTTTATTTTTCAAACACGCAATCTAACACTGAGAATTTTATACAATTGTCACTTTGCAGTTACAGGCAAGTTTCTGCATGACAGGTATTGCAGTACATCTGAGCAGATGCTTTCTTCACAAATATTTCCACAGAGACAGATAGCATCTTTATGGCAAGACAATACAAAAGCTAGATCAAACAGTAAAGCATTTCGTAAACTTGAGGTTTCCCAAATCTAGTTTGTTTCCTTAGCATTGCCAGTGCTTTTAGAAGCAACAGCAGCTCTCAGCTGTGGAGAGAGACATGGAAACGTTCATGTGGCATTTTTGTGCTGTTTTCCTTCAGGCCACAGTCTAAGAACCTCTGTAGTAGAGGATCTTTTGGGCCCAGGTTATCCATGAGCCATTGGTGACACCAACTTTTGTCAATAACACATTCACAGTTCTATCTCTACATATTTTTTTTTAAACTACCTGGCAAATACCTGGAAGAGAAACAGGTTTTACAAGTGTCACAGTTCATATAAAATGATGTGCATGATGATGCTGAGAGGCTTTACGTACGCTGCTCTGCAAGCCAGTAATACTACCAAAACCCTTCCCCAAAGAGGTATTAAGGGATTAGAGCCACGATTAGAGCCACCAGATTCACATTCACTATTTAGTCACCGAATCTTTAAGAGATGAAGACTTTCCAGTGGCATTTATGGAGTGCCTCAGACATTTTCCTTCTGTCCCTTCCTTCTTTTTGACATAAGAAATTGTCTTCAACTGCTTCAAATTCCTTATTCCTCCTCAGCTGCCACTCTGCATACCTGCCACTAATATCCTATCCTTCAAGGTAGGAGTCCTCCTTCCATAAGTCTCCTTCCTTCCCATGCTCTAACCATTCCATTACTGCACAGCACTTTATCCTCCTGAAGACTGCATTTCTTTAGCACAGAGCTGTCCTTTCCACTCACTGAGCGCTGCTGCAAGTGGACTTACCTCCACAAACTCTATCACTGATTTAATACACAAATAAGATAGCTGCAACTAGACAACGGAAGCGTTATAAAACACCAAATGCAGACACTTAAGAAAACACTATTACTAATTTTATTACCCAACTCTCAAAAAAAAATTCCAGATACCATCTCCACTATCCCAAAAATATGAAATTTAATTAGTTAAAAGTAAAGCAAAAGTGCTACAGCAAGCATACCAGAGCAGAAAAAGTTTCTCTTTTGACAGCAGGATAAATCATGTACAGTTACAGAAGTCACCCACCAACTTATTCATCCAGATGGAGAAAATAGTTTGATGATCTCATTACACTTCTATCAAGTCAGTCTCGCACTTCAAGCTTGATGTTGATGTTTTAAGATGAAAAGCTCTCAAAAAAGATCAAGTCTCCAAAATAAATTTCAGTAGCTGGTATGCAGAAATTCAAGATTGCATAACATCAAGACAAGTCTTACAAAAAGAAAAAAGTAAGTTAGAAACTTGAAATCAAGGCTTTGCATACAGACATACAGACCTTTCCCTGAAGGGAGAATGCTATTTTTGTAAACTTAAGTGACTTAATTTTATGGAATTATTTTCAGATATTTACCATTACAAAGATGGCAAATTCTACCTTTCAAATTGAATCTCCAACTCTGCTCACAAAGTTTCCACCCAAAATTCATATTCTCCCATAATTAACTGAGTTCACACACTGTCACAGAGAACTTTTTTTTTTTTTCTCCAGCTATAAGCACCCTGGACAAGGAAACAAGCAAAACAAAACCAGGAGCATCAGCCTGTCCTAGCACCTCGGAGTAAGACACCAAATTTTCCGCAAGTTAAACTCCTATGCCTTGTAAAGCCTTAATTAGAAAGGCAAATTAGTTCCCACGCAGAGACTCCAAAGCGACGGAGCAAGGAGTGGGAGGGTCAGGCGCTTTTTTTGAAGCCCAGCCTTGTTTTGAAGCCTGCGAGAGCGGCCGCCGGCGGCCCGGGGAGCGAGCCCGAGGGCCCGCGGGCAGAGAGGAGGGCGGCAGAGGCCAGCTTCGGCTCCCGGCACCCACCTTCCCAGGAAAGCCTCACTGTTCCGCCACCCCCTGCTCCCGGGGAAGGCACCTGCTGCCGCCTCCCCGCAACCGGGGGCTTCCTCTTCCGAGGCTGCGCTCCGGCCCGCCCCGCTTTCCAACAGCCGCCTGGCTGCCAGCGGCGAGGCGGGAGAG
>VZZY01025368.1:7253-37628 GCA_013400335.1 Eurystomus gularis | reverse complement strand
CTGGGCACTGCGCCACGGAACCCGTCGCGGTGTCACGCTGCTCGAGGGGGCTGTGCTGAGCCACGTCGAAGCGTTCCCTGCCGCCCCGCCGGCGGGGATGGGGCGGCCGAGCCCGGCCTTCGGCGGTTCTCTCTGGTGCTTATTTACAGAAAAAGAGTGTTTTAACCCTAAAACCGAGGAGCGTGAGGGTCAGGCTGATCGTGTGAAGGTTTGCAGCAGCTTCTGACCTTTTTATGTTCAGCTTCTGCCAGGGTCTGCAGTGCTGGGTGTGTTTTCTCCTGGAGCCGCCATGGGCACAGGAAGGCAGCTCTGGCTGAACCCTTCAGCAGGCAACCGTTGAGCTTGGTGGAGAGATGCCGCACTCTATATTTCTTTAATTTACTTTGCCCTTTCTCTTGGTGCTCTACTGTATCAGTTTTCTTGATGTGTCATTTCTTGTCTGACACCCACCTTCACTTGTCCCATGCTGAGAGGGCTGAGGAACAGAGAATACTTGCTCTGTTTTCACTATAGCTGCAGCTACAGAAGTGAGAGCCGCTGCACAGATGGGGAAGAAAGTTCTCCAGGCTGCCCTGAAATAGAAATTCCTGTGCAAAAACTGTATACCTTCAGCCGACCCCACAATGTTGAGCTCATATGTTACAATGCATCCTAACACAGCCTCTGAGCACTGAGGGTTTTTCCAGTCGTGGTGGGTTGACCCTGGCCAGCAGGTAGAGACCCATACAGCCTCCTGCTCGCTCTCCCTCAGCAGGATGGGAGAGAGACTAGGAAGAGTAAAAGTAAGAAAACTCGTGGGTTGGATTAAAAGAGTTCAGAAATTGAAGGGAAGAAAAAAGTGATGCAAAGAAAATAACTCAGCACCTCTCACAAGCAGATCGATGCCCAGCCAGTCTTCGAGCAATTGTCCAACCTAGAAGACGAAAACTCCCACCTTCTTGTTTTGCTATCCCTGTTTTATTGCTGGGCATGATTTTTATGCTGTGGAATATCCCTTTGGCCGATTTGGGTCTACTGTCCTGGTTCTTTCCCCCTCAGCTTCTTGCCCGCCCCCAGCCCACTCACTAAGGGAGCAGAGCATGAAAAAGAGAGCCTTGAGACTGTGCAAGCACTGTTTAGCAATGGCCAAAACATTGCTGTGTTATCAGTGCTGTTTTAGTCACAGAATCCATTTGCTATCTTCATAGCAAGTCTTGCCATGAAGAATATCAACTCCATCCCAGCCTGACCCAGTAATCAGTATTAAAAAGAATTCGGATCCAAACAGAATAGGCAGGGCTGTTAGGACAAGAGAGGACATCACAGTGTCACAGGATACATCACAGGACACAAACAGTATCTCCCACTGCCTTTCCGGGTAACGCAATCAGCTTCAAGCTTTAAGTAGTAGAGCTGCTGAGCCTAATCATCTGCCAGGCATTCATTCTGTCGTGGGTTGGGCTGAGGCTGGCCACTAAAGGAATGGCAAATTCTATTGATCCCTTTCCTTCCCAGAAGGGGAAGGGAACCTTTAATGAAACAGTAACCAAAAAAAAAATTAATTTAAAAATAATGAAATATATACAAAACCAATATCTTACTCCCCCAATGATGATCAGCCACCACTGGTGCTGCAGGGCAGGCACTGAGGAAGTCCCAGCAGCAGACAGGAACTGGATTTGGGATCTGGATTCAGGAACACACAAATCAGGATTGAAGGCAGAATGGCCAGAGTCCTTCTCAGACACCAGCCATTGAAGAGAGCTTGACCCTTGTGATCCCTCAGCTTTATACTGAATATGACATACATGGAATGGAGTACCTTGTTGGTCAGTTTTGGGTCACCTGTCCAATCCGCTCCTTCCTGCAAGTGTGACCTTTTTACTTACGTATGACTCTCACGTACGGCACTCCAGTGTGATACAAAAGATTTAGCAGTAACCTTGGTTTCTATAGGAGCAAGTATAAGCAAGAGCCTTTCTGCATACCAGTCCTTAGTACCAACTATAAACATTAGTGTTATCCCTTCTGGGAGCAGGCGCTGTCTGCAAAAGTATGCCATTAACTTCAGAAAATGCAGTTGCTTAGAAGAGAAATAGCTAAAAAGTAAAATCACTGAACAGAGAATTGATTCTGGTTTAGCTCAAACCAGGACAATTCTTAGCTTTGACAGTGGGAAATTAATCCTTTTAGTTTTTGCCAGTGTTCAGACTGAATCTTGCTGCTCTACACTATTAGCTAGTTACAATATCAGCTAAATAACAACTTCAGCTGCTAATCATGTCTAGAATGGGCTTCAAGTAAGTTAATTCAAAGCAAAATAATGGCAGTCAATGCAGACCCACTGATTATACTAAAAATCCTCTGCTATTGATTACAGAGGTCACCTACATCTACAGCTTTATTTTCCTCACTGAGATCTACATCTGTTACTTCCTTTCCAAGTGGAAAGAGACTCAGTGACTGAGCCTCTCCTTCCCTTCAGCTTGCACTCTAGAGCCATATCTACTTAAATTCTTGTAGCAATGGCTCTCCCTCTGCTGAGGGGATGTCTTCTTTTTTGCTTTTTGATGAAATACAGCTATAGTCCACTCCTGGTTTTGATACTTCAAAGTGGTGTGTTGCTGGAGAGAAGCTGATTTAAATCTTCATCTTTAAGCTAACATATGTCAAGTGGACTAATATCTTTTTCCATGGTCTAGCATAGTATCCACTTAAAAGAAACCCAGATAATGACAATACAATACTTACAGGCTTTTTTGCAATGCTACAGCCAATATTGACATCTCCAAGAAGCTTCTCCCCTTTTTTTTCAGAATTGTATCAAACATTTTCAAGCCACTACAAGATTCAAGTCACCACTGATTCAGGGCTGAACCAGAATTGTGAGGGAGATCCCAGACTCCACTTCTGTCCTTGGCCCTGTTGCAGAACTGTTTTTTATGGAAGCTCCTCCCTGAAGTTCTAATCACTGCTATACAATTATGAATCTATCTAATTGGTAGTTTTAAAATGGTATTGTTAGCTACCATTACTGAAGTATACATACAGGTTAGTCCCTCAGTTGTGTGGTGTTATATGATAGCATGCAGCTACCTGTTTGCTTCAGAGCCAAGATTACCTAAAAGAAGAAATTATGCCCATGTATCTGCTGAGGATAATAAAGCTGAGTATAAAACCATAACTTCAAATCAGTCATCTTAAAATTTTCATTAATCCGGTTCAAAACTGCCCCCTACAGAGTATATAAAACTCTAAATAAATTCTCTTCAAAAGTCTTCATGATCAGTGGGATTGGTGTTTAACCTGATTCTGCGTAACCACTCTAACAGCAGTGTACATCTTCAGAATTTGCCCCAGTATCATAGATAGCATTTAGCACTTTTGGTCCCTCCATATGCAGAACACTGAAAAATCAATAAGAAACTTATTTTTAAATGTTTTAGTACCACACCTGAAGACTGTTTTGCCTTCAAGAAGAGTTTGTCCATGGTAACATTTGTAACACTCATATATGTTAGCAATATATAGAATCATTTAGGTTGGAAAAGACCATCAAAAGATCATCAAGTTCAGCCCAGCTCTGCCAAGTCCACCACTAAACCATGTCCCTCAGCACTACATCTACACATCTTTTAAATACCTTCAAACCATTTCATCTTGTCCTATCACTTGTTACTTGGGAGAAGAAACTGACCCCCACCTCACTACAACCTCCTTTCAGGCAAACGCAGAGAGCCATTTGTTGTAGAGTTGTCTCCCCTGAGACTCCTTTTCTCCAACTAAACGACCCCAGTTCCCTCAGATGCTCCTTGTAAGACTTGTGTTCCAGACTGTTCACCAGCTTTGTTACCCTTCTTTGGACATGTTCCAGCATCTCAATGTCTTTCTTGTAGTGACATGCCCAAAACTGAACACAGTATTCCAGGTGCGGCCTCACCAGAGCTGAGTACAGGGAGACAATTACTTCCCTACTCCTGCTGGCCACACTGTTTCTGATACAAGCCAGGATGCCGTTGGCCTTCTCGGCCACCTGGGCACACTGCTGGCTCATGTTCAGCCAGCTATCAACCGACCCCCCCAGGTCCTTTTCCGTTAGGCAGCTTTCCAGCCACTCCTCTCCAAGCCTGTAGCATTGCACAGAGTTGTTGTGACCCAAGTGCAGGACCCAACACTTGGCCTTGTTGAACCACATACAGTTGGCCTCAGCTCATTGATCCAGCCTGTCCAGATCCCTTTGTAGAGCCTCCCTACCTTCAAGCAGATCAACACTCTGCCTAACTTGGTGTCGTCTGCAAACTGGTGGAGGATGCCCTCTATCCCCTCATCCAGATCATTGATAAAGATATTAAACAAAACTAGCCCAAATACGGCACTTTACTGTTAGCTGACATGACTGATTGTGGTAACTCCAGGCTAATTTCTTGTCTTGATTTGTTGCAAGTTTCTGTTAGGAGTAGGACTTGAAAAAGAGCTAGAGAAATTTTATCAGATTACAAGGGACTGGTGGAGTCCTCATAGAGGGAACAAGTCAGATAGAAATAATTGTTGAGGCCAGAAGCCACAAGGCAGATACAACTTGGAAGGTGCAAGAAAGGCTTAAAATCAAATAAATAAATCGTGCTTAATTTGTGACATTTTAATCATTTCAGAGCATACAAAAAAGGAGGCGCTCCCAAGGTAGGGTGATTTCAGTGACATATTTTGGCAAGATGTGCTTTAGAAATTAGCTTTGCAACACCACCACTGTGGAAGATATAATAGCTTTGATTTAAATTTTTATATCTAATAATGCATGCTTGTTTTGATCCACCTGTAATGTTTGGGATGTCAGATGTCTGTATTCTTACACTTGCCTCTAATTCCCTGAGCTTTTCAGTATCTTATGATGTAGGGCATTTGAATGCTCCAGCACTTTCATTAAGTCCTTTGCATCTGATTCTTCCTGATAAATTGTTACCTAAAAAAAAAAAAAATCATCCATCAGATCAAAATATATCATTTAAGGTGAGTGGCTCATATAAAAATCTTTTAACTATGGCATACAATAATCAGAAAAAGCCAAGGTCAACTTTTCCATTCCATAAAGTATTCTTGTTGTGATTAAGACCTTTGCTTTTGATTAATAATTATTTTTTATTACTAATACTATTATTACTTTTACTTGCTATTGCCATTGCTATCACTATCGCTATTGCTATATTACTATTGCTGATACTTACTACAATCATTACTATTATTACTATTATGTTGCCGATTATTGTTCTGTGTCAAAAATGTGTCAAAAATTTAAAAGCTTTGCATGAAAAAAAAATCTTAGTGTCTTAAAGCTCTTGGCTGATAGCCTAAAATGTGTACTTTTCCATACCTAAAAGACCATCAAGTTCGAAGCAGGAATGGCAGTCTCATCTTCATTTGAGTACTACAAATCTCAGACAGTGTGTTTAGGAGCATGGTTAAACTTTGGATTATTTTTGTGGCACAATGAGTCAGGAAAGGGATTTCTCATAAAGCACTGAAATGTATGTGTTTATTCTGTCATTAAGATCTCACGAACAAACAGAAGAAGCCTATGTGAAATTGTCACATAAGAAGCAGAGAGATGGTTTTGTCTCTATTTGAGATAAGCTATGCTTCAAATCATGTATGAAGTTTTAGAAGCGGTTATTATACACATATAATTGGCATGGCTTCAACCTTCTGACTCTTTAATGGTCATAATGAGTAATATATGTTTATAGTTAGCAAAAATGACTGTGTAAACAATAGCTCGATGTTCTGTAAAAAAACATACTAAATCAATTTTCCCTAGTATCCAAATGAAGGCGTAACTATTCTCACTGAAAGTATTTGAGCTCTACTAGTACCTAAGTCAGCTGTATTATTTTTGTTTCCTGGAGCAGTTTGCTCCTTAAACAAATTAGGGTTTTGATTCAAAGAGGATTCCTCCTCTTTAATAAACACATAAGTACATCCTTAAATTTTATTAACATTTATTTCCTTGAAGCTAAATAAAATAAAGAACACGTTCCAATAGCCTTTTTAATATGGTCGTGCCTACTGGGCAAAGTGGGAACTAACTCAACAAATTGACGGCCAAGTTATTAAGTAATTTGAATGAAACTTTTGTTGACCTTAAGAGGATTTTTACTTGATTAAGAATAATGGAATTTGGAACCAAGTGAATGTGATTCAAGGGACAAATGAGAATGTGCTGTTCTTACTGCAGCAAGCCACCCTTCCAAGGCACTGCCTGTGCGTGCAAAGCACAGACAAGTGCAGGAATGATATTCTGGTCCTATTCAACTTGACTGGGTTTTAGTGCTTTCTTATTAGTCAAGCTGGAGGAGACAGGCAATGAGAAGGAAAGGTCTAATTAGTAAATATATTTTGCTTTTGATAACTGCTCAAAATGGTAGATACAACATTACCTACATTAAGTGCATTTCATACATACTCCTGATTGTTACAAGACCTTACTTTAATGAAGTATTAAATTTACATATAAAATTGTTTTCAGGAAAGTACCAAGAACTGGATCTGCTAATAAGCTTTGTGCTGGTTGGAAACCAAACGGAACCATGGAGTCTCAGAATGCCAGAAATAGGACAATAAATATTTCTGGCACAATTTCAAAGGTGCATAATGCCAGACATAGACATGTAAAAATAATGGCGAACTCTACAGAGATTATAAACGAAATAAAATCACAGTTCGTAATTCATATAATCATATTAAATAGCAGGCTTATAAATCAATTCATATAATAAAATCCACATGGAAAAGTATCTGTGATTTCATTCAGTTAAAGATGACAAATATTAGAGCACCCCCTGAAAGCAAATATATATCTAGCAAGCTGAAGGACAGTGAACAGTTGCTTTGTATTCATGTTTGATATTATAACCTCTGTTAATCGTTTTGCACATGGGATTTTCAGATAACTTTTCAAAGAATGTGGAATTTGAAAGCATTCAGAATTTCAGAACATATTTCAGCTACTGAGTATCCTTTACTACAACTACTACTGCTTCAAGCTTAGATAATTTAAGATCTGAATTTACAGTCCCTTCACACGCAAAACTCCCAGGCAACATTATTTTCTTGTAGTATGTCATACTAATAAATGTCTGAAACAGAGCTTGCATTAGTTATATCAGAAGGATGTAAAAAAATATTCCTCTTCTTAAAATAAAACTATTTCATTAAATACACATAGAAGATGGACAAAAAGCAGAACTACTACTGTAATCACTCCAATGGCTTTGAATTATAGGATTCAAAGTCATTCCAAGCCTGCTTTGGCTACATAGAGGTGCTTAGATAAAATTAACGTGTCTTGAATTTCAAAAACACGTTTGGGAACTGACATTTCAGAGCAATGAGTTCAGGTTTTATTGCACATTTTTGAGGTACTCTCCATTTTCTAGTCATAAACTGACCCGTAATCAAACAATGGACCCATAATCAAACAGTGAAAAATAAGGCCAATGATAAAGATTTAAAAAGTCAAAGGTAAAGTGCAGATGAGATGTGGGGGAAGAGAAAAATCTGAAGTAAAACTTCAGCTCTTTAGGAAAAATAAACCAGAATAAAATGCATTAGAAAAAGCTCATTTTCTGACACAAGCAGCACATCAAGTTGAGTCTTGTTGAGACTAAAGGAGGTTACAAGGAAATAGAAATACCGTGTAGTGAAGTCTAGGAGTTTTGCTTCAGGGCAAAATATTTATTTTTGTTAGGTCTGAGTTATTTTATGAAGTAATACACATTTATCAATACTAGATCAGTTCTTTCCTGCCAGAAAAGCAGAAAAAGCTACCATCATACATTTTATGCTTATCAGTGACTTATGTTCATTATGAAGCATCGTAGTTTTACATGTTCATTTAATTATCTTCACTTTAAGACAGATAGATGCTAATCCCAAACACCTTAACCTAATGTACAATGAAACCTTACTTTCATTTTGTTAGCTGTCTGTCTTAGCAATTTGTTCTTCAAAACATCACAATCTATCTTCATTTTCACACAAATGTTCTAACACCATAGTGCACTGAAAAGAACAGTGAAAAATAACAATATTTGGAACATTGCTAATAAAGAGTATTGTCTTATTGATGGCCCATCTGCCTTTTACTTCTGTCCCTATATTTAAGATGTAAACAGTTCAGTGCTGTCTCTATTTTATACTTGAGTGACTCATGGCTAGCAAATTGGGTCCTGGGATTCCTGGAAGCTTCCACAGCAGAATTACCCATCTCCTATTCTGTAAGGTACTAAATTATAACCATTTGATATATGTATTGGCAAATCATAAGCTTTCCTATTTGGCTTGTTTGCTCACACTTTGATTTACCCAGAAAACTTTCAGAAAGGTTTTGTGGGTTCAGGTGAGATACTGCAAGAGTTTTAGAAAGTACTAATTGTCTAGCCTTTGAAAATCAAGTCTTTTTAAAATGTCTTGAGCTTGGCTCAGGCTTTTTGATGTGTCAAGAGCAGAAGAATCCATCCGTACTTCTTAGGTATTATTTTTATCTTGACCTATGCATCTTCCTATGTTTTTAGGAAAACAGCTTCTGATATATGCAAATTATTTTCCCTTTTTATTTTAATATAGCTAAAAAAGAACAGTAAAAATAAATCATTACATTATTGCAAAGAAAAGTGCAGGCACCACACATATTTCTAACAATCTATAAATGCATTCCTACAAACTTGTTTATTGGATAAGTCTGGCCATAAATTGGCCAGGACACAGAACTTTATATGAAAAGAGCAGAACATTGAACAAAAACATTGTAAGTCCACAGTATTCGATTTAAAGTAAAGTAACCACAAACTCCTAAACATGTATCCCAAAACTCACAATCTTTGTAATGAAAGGAAAAGACCACATCATATAACTGTCTTAGCCAGGCAATTCGGCATTTAACTTGTTTATTTTTAAGTTAAACAAAATCCAAATATCTCTGGGGAAGACAATACTAATAACAAACATAACAACATAAGCTTTGTATATGAAATTCAATTTTAGCTTTAGTATGGCCTGTCAAATTGGAAATTGTAGTAAAGAGCCAATAAACCTTAATTAAAATCTATCACACAGAGAGATTAGGCATTTTGGTTTTACCCAGTTTGCTCTAGAATTTCTGGTCTGATCCTGAAATACTTGCATATTCCTTTGATATTATTCTTAGCTTTGCAAGTAATTTACCGTACTTCTTAATACGGAAATTCCATCTTAATAGAAGAAATGCTGCTTAATGAGCACATTTGATAAAACAAAGAATATTTGCCTTTTGTTTTTCTGGTGATGTTAAGAATTTTCTTGAGTATATGATTCCCTACTGGTAGAACTGCTGCTGATTTCCATAAGAGCGTGAATAGCCTGCTCGTGGAATAGCCACCTGCAGTCTGCTGATTTAAAGCTCTCCTATAGACACCTCTGTAGCATCACTTTCAAAAGTATGTGCATTGATATCTATTTGTAAAATAAATTTGTAGATATCTAAAATAATTCTTTTTTTCTTCACACAGTGCTTAACTGTTTTCATTACAGCCACATCATCTTTCAGTCTTTAACATATGCTTTCTTTATAATTTATGCCTTCTATATTCTTCGAGCATTGCATGAAATTAGACCCTAATCCTTCATCAGAGTCTAAGGGAGGCATTTTAGCTTCATGCTTCCCCAAAACTTTATTAGGGTTCTACACAGTTTTAGGGGTCCACACATAATGCAGGACTGAGACCTGATTCCCTCTGTCCTTCTGTGACACAGATCACCTTAATTACTTAGCAGTTTTAATCTACTCTTTCTACTCTTGCCCTTCACAGTTTTTGCAGACTAGCAGAGTTGCAAGACAGCATATGGTTTTTTATTTATCATTGCTGCTGTGTTATCTGAGCCATCCATTGGTCCAGGAGATTGTTCTGTTCCTCTGATTCTATAACGCCTATGGCTTCCAAGGTGACAGCTTGTGTTGGGTGCCACTGTGGGGAAATCCCAAAGATTCTGACTTTTAAGTATGAGTAGACTGCATAAAGGATTGAGGGGAGACAGTTAGAACTGAAAGTGTTAAGCATGTCAAAAATGGTAGACTCATCTGCTCTGAAGTCTTCCCTGGGCATTCGAGTATTTCCTCACTATCTCATTGTTTAATTGAAAAGCTTTTCAGTTATTCACTTAAATCATACTTTTTCATATTTTGAGCTTCAGAGGAACACAATCAGCTCTTTGACTTCATCAGAATTTTTTGTGAGGACATCTGCAAGCTCTATGCTAGAGGCTTTTGTCTTGACTGAAATAATGGAAAAAGCCTTCATACGTTTCTAAGAACACCCTAGGGTAAGAGCTCACACCCTCATTCTTTACTCTAGATCTCAAACAAGAGAAAGGGCACTTCGCTCGTGCACATAGTTGTGACTGCACCCATGGCACATATATTAAACATTTTCATTTCCAAAAGAGTCTGTGTCTTCTCTACTTACAGATCCACTCAGCAACGGTTCATTCAGGTCATACTGCATCTCCCAGAAAGTCATTTCATATGATCATGAAAGCAGACACAGAATGGGAGGAACAGAGGTGGGAACCCCTCTATCCACACTGGTGCCATCAGATGCATATGCCACTGATCACCCACTCTGGGCCTGAGCTGGTCTTGCTCCTGCTGTGGTCAAACGCTACAAGGGAGACACTCATCCTCAGTACACAGTCAAAACCACACATCTCCATTTCAGAAGCAGTTGTGTTATGATGAGTTAATATCTGGTTCATTGTATTTTTCAAACCTTTGTCTTTGGAATGGGAATTCAGTGATCCACCCAGCTGCACACAATTAAGAGCAGCAGCTCAGCATAATAGGGTGAGGAACTTTTAATGGGTGTTTATAGGTTAAAAACATCAACCTTTATTTTAAGTGAAAGAAGCAGTAGAAGAA
Source organism: Eurystomus gularis (assembly GCA_013400335.1). Taxonomy (NCBI): domain Eukaryota; kingdom Metazoa; phylum Chordata; class Aves; order Coraciiformes; family Coraciidae; genus Eurystomus; species Eurystomus gularis. Next base: position 26,704 of record VZZY01025368.1, on the reverse strand, counting down.
CTAGTTAAGTGCTAAAAGATAACTCAGAATTCGTAGTGCCCTTAGAAGAGGAAGATCTGTTATCCTTGAATCTTCAAAATGCCAGGCCTTCAGAACACCTCTGTGTTCCAGTATCACCAATAAGGAAAGTGGGAAACTACTTTTTAAAATCTTACTCTGCGGAAAATTAAAAAGAAATAAGAAAAAAGTTGCCTTAGCATTTTTTAGCTGCTTGGAAGGTTAAAAACATTCCAGCAAAAGTGTCTAGATTGAAGTATGTGAGGCAAAACCAAATATTTCTCCATAAAATGGCTACACCAGCATAAAGAGAAATACTCAGTAGGCTTAAGGTGGGAATTTGGGGAATAGTATTTTTGCTTTTTTTAACAGGAAATACTGTTTAGGCATTTTATATAGGGGGTTCTGTATTTGTGAAGGGATAATTTGCTCTAAAATATGTGGGCAACCAGCCTAAATTCTCTAATTGAGTAGTTTGCTTATAACCCCAGGCCATTAGGTGAATGTAAACTATTACAGGCTTAGTAAGAAAATAGTCCCATTAGGATTTTTGTATTTGTATGTGGTTGTGGGTTAGTGTGACTGTTTCCAAAATGATGTATTAATGAAAAGGTCTTTTTTTCTGAGTTTGTGGATACCCACTTTGAAATACCCAAACTGAAATTAAGCTGAAGAGTTCTTTTTTCTATTAAAAAATACCAGATCAAGGCTTGACTATTAGTTCCAATGTGAGTTTTCTAGGATAAATCACAGGTATGTATGTGATCTTTACAAAATAAATATTCCTACAGAAATACCTAGTTCAGTTTTTGCTCTGTACTTTTTAAACTCTCCTTAATTTTAAGTGCCAGCTAGTAGTGCAGTAAAAAATGCCTTCTGTCCTCTGATAAAGCCACAGTCTTTCTGGAAGTGTAAGTATTTAGCCTTCATGCTTTGTACACATACTTCAATTACTAATGCTAAGATGTCACACAGGCTGCTTGTAGACTCATAATTCTATAAGGAAGGAGCACATATAATATGCAGCTTCTTTTATACTGCTGGTATTAAATCTTGTACTTTTCACTACATAATACATCTCTCGGTTGAATAGTCTATTGCTTTTCCTGTTCCCAGGAAAACTTTAGCCTATCACATTTTATTTTTCATGGCTACTCTATGTACATAATATGGTAAGATATTAAGAAGAGGAAACATAGCTTTAATTAAAAGTAATGGGAATAAATGACCTACATATAAACACATTAGAAGTCAGCCCTAAATTCACTGATAACTTCCAGCATCCAGCCTGCTTCCCACAAAACCTGAGAACTGAGAGTTATGAGCAACTCCAAAATCTATGAAATGAGAAAACTCATTTAATAGTTTTGGCGCAGAAGAAGGTAAATAAAAAGTACTTGTGTCAATGGTGCCTAAACTCCAAGGGAGAAGTGTAACCACAGAGGCAGACAGTTTCCAGATGAAGAGAAGGATGCTTAAAAGTATAGCTTAGCATCGCTTGGACTCTAGGAAATATTAATGTAGCAAAAGAAATGTCATATCTGAACACTGCCAGAGTTTTCATGTGAATTGACAAGTTTATCGGTATAATACAGACTGGAAAGATTAAAAGAGAGAAGCAGAGGTCTGAACATTTTGCATCCAGACCAAGTAAAACTGAAGCAACATGTTGGAAAAAAGAAACTACACACTGAAAAACAGGTGGTATTGCAACATATAAATAATCCAGTTGCTTGGGGGATTAAAGGGAATAACCCCAAGAGCAGTTTCTTATAGAATTAAGAAACTATGTAAAGCAATTTATTAAAAATAGAATGCTCACGTGGCTTGTTCTGATTCTCTTGTAATTTCAAAAGATTGTAAGTTGTTGATGTTTTCCAATTATATGAGCAATATAAGGGATTTTGCTCATTAAGCAAAGAGTGATAAATGAGAGATTCCTGTTCTGAGGATTTAACAAAGTTTAAAACACCACAAAGCCAATAAAATAAAGCACAAATAAGAAGAGTGTGAATACAGAATAAGCACAGAAATGCAGTCAGGCAGGAGCACTATGTGCAATAGCAGGTTGCTCTGGCTAACCTGGAAGATCTGATGTAGATGGAAAGGAAAAACAGTAAATGTCAAAAATTGAGCATTATAATCTGAATAGGTTATCAGGACAACCATTTGAGAGAAAATATTAAGATTTCAGATTTTTTTTGAAAGCTTAATCTTCTTGGCATCACAAACAAATCTACTTCAAACTTTCCTTCTCACACACAAAGTCCTCCATAGACATTCCTATGTGCTCATCCTTTCTGTTCCATACAGTCTGCACAGAGACTAGGAACTTGGGAATTCAAGAGAAACATTGTCCCAGGTCTCAGTCCCATGGCCTGAATCCACATGATTCACAATTACAGCTACAAACAATTGCAGTGAAAGGGGAAAGTGTATTCAGACCTCCTCTAAAAATGTATACATGCAGGGCAGCCAGCACAATTGCTGTGGGGAGGTGGAGCATGTTCACTGCAGCTAGATATTTAGAGAATTTATTCGCTATGTCCTTACACGTTGACAGTTGGGATGCGTGAAATTATAGGCTTATTTATTGGACAAATTGGAAAAAAGCACACCCCTAATTTAAGGACAACTCCTCTTCTAGTCTTAAGTTGTTCATCCAACAAGAAGCTTTAAGACTGGGTTTTTCATTTTTACTTTGGGGAAAACAACATATTTTTCATTAATGTAATAGCTTCACTTCTGGTGCTAAAATTTACAAACATGGAGATACAAAAGCATTTGGTGTGAACAGTGTAAGTTTGAATATCAGGGACAATGGACAATGAGGTCTTCTAGGAGGTGTTGGAGGTCCTAGGTGTACGGAGCACTATTTATGGTGCTTAAAATGAAGATTAAAACTCATATGCAGACAGTCTGATGACTGTAACTGTGCAAATCTAGGTTTTCCTGGAGTCACTAATTAATTTTCAGTTGTTCATTTGTGTTTCCTCTTCTGCCATCAGGTTCCCGGCAAGCTTAGCCTTCAGCACCATTTTAGGCTCCAGCTTTTGCCATAGACCAATAGAGCTGGTGCTATGGGTTGTCTCTCCAGAGGAAATCAGAAGCCAGTCCTGGACATGGAATATAAACTGAACCTTGAACCCTGAACATAAAAACAAATGCAAGTTTTACTAACTTCAAACATTCTTGAATTTCCTGCAGTACAAAGAGGCTGAGCTGGTAAAGGTTCTCTGCAAGAAGGCTGCTGCTCTGTGGAGTCTGAGATCCTCCTTAAAAGCCACTCTTCCCAGAAGAAAAAGCAGACTATGAACCCTTGACATTTTGCCTGTGATGGTATTTCTGAATTTCTCAGCCTCTGGTTCTTCCTACCCGTCTGACCAACTGAGAAGAACAAGCTCTACATCAATATAGAAATGTCCCCGTTTCCATACTTGTGATGCAAATGCCTCTCTTAATCAGTTTCACTGCCATCACCTTTCCTATTCCCCACCTTGCCATACACAGTCTGACTGTCTGTAAGGTCAGAAGTAAGAAGCTGCAGCCTTGAAAAGATGGGTCAGGAAGGGGATTTTGCAGATGTTCCAGTATATGGGCAAATTCTCCTTGGCAGCATTCACATCCTTTCTTCTGTTTGCTCTCTTGCCTGTCCTACTAGGAATGTTTGCAAAACAGGGAATTTGGAGTAAATATTGCAAAATACCTGTGGCTGGAGTGTATGTGAGGATGAGGTTTTGTATGCAGATACCTGAAAATTTTCTAAGTGACATTAGTTGCTTAAGAAGTCTTAATCAAGTATTTATAGTCAATCAGCCTTGGAAAGTAAATACTGTGAAGCAAAATATAATAGAGACACTGCCAACTAAATTTTGTCAAGAAAATAAATGGACATTTGTTACCTTCAGAAATTTCATGAAGTTTCTAGATGCTGAATGCTTCTGAAAATCAAACCACTTCTCACTGTGGAAAGATGTAGTTAGTTGCCTTCAATCAAAATTGTTCTAATGTGCCCCATAGAATTTATCAGTCAAGAGATTGCTCAAGGCAAGCTAAAACTTGTGTCAACTGTTAATAATTTTTCAGTCTAAGAAATTGGCAAAGCAGTGACATGGAAGGGATGAAGATTCATGAACAAATCATTTTAAAATTAATCCTCCATCCTATTTCTACAAAATTCCAAATTATTTTTCCCCAGTTGAGCTTTTCCATAACCTCACTGGGGGCGAGCTTCATCTCTTGTGCCAGTGGAGGAGCCCCTGGAGCAAGGCTGGTTTGACAGTTCTGAATAGGTAGCTCAGCCTGGCTGTACAGAAACGTGCTCAGTAGGACATACTGCCTTTTAGCAACTGTGAACTGCTCTTTAAGACATGTCCCATCTGCTGCTGTCCATCATGTCCCACTCTTAATCTTTTCTTAGGCCTTTTGATTTTAAATCTTAATGTCATTGTAGCTTTAACCTGCAATTTGAGATTATGTTTAGAAAACAATGAATTCACAACAGACTTGATTTAAAAGTACAGGCTGGACATAAACCTTACCTACTACATAGTCATATCTAGCTTAAAGTCAAGGAAGAAAGCCCCAGGATCAAAGCCAGACTTTGTAGACATATTTAATTATATATTACTGGTAAAGCAATAAAAGCTTACAATATGGGCTCGCTTCACAAAAAGGACATTGTTTTGTCATGTTCTTCTTGTAAATTCCTTGTGCATGACTCAAAGTGTCATTTTACATGAGATTCATAAAGACAAATGTCAGTTCTACATGGGTGTACCAATGTGTTACAGAGTTTAATCAAAAGCAAATGTGTATGTTGAAATCGTATGTGTCATTAAGAGCATTTCTGCCCATAAATTGGAACTCCTATTATGGTCAACAGAGTGAGCTCCTATGCAATAAAGCTGCAATAGGCCTTCTGCATTTCCTGAAAAAGTATACCAAATCATTTCAAAATGCAGTTATTAAACACAATGTTCTCTAAGGGAACTATTATCTCAGGGAAGTACTTTAGGAAGAGTCTCCATGCTTTGCATTCATATTTCCATTTCAAATACTGTCAGAGAAAAAGTCTCGAACAACATATGGCACTAGAGACCATCCTAGAGGGAGTTCAGGTTTAGTCTTTATAAGAAAAATAAAGTAGCTGGTGAGTCACAAACTTTGCTGTAAAGAATTAGGAGGTATGTTACTGGCAAAAGAGTTGAAAGCCAGCAAAACAAGGACAGGTAGATGTTGAAGTGTGGTGGAGTAGAACACTGATGACATGCTGAATACTAATTTTCCATAGCTATCACAGCAAGGCAGCAATACATCACAACTCTATTGGAAAAATAATAGAAAGCTTGCTTTTAAATGACTTATGGCAGCAGTAAATACTGCCTTATGGTAGTAGTAAATGCAAATAAACCAGAATCTTTAAAAATATTAATTACAGCAACACTAATGGTCAAAGATAAACTTACAGGAAATAGAGATGCTGCGATAATTCTTCGTGTGACATATTTCATCTCCCAGCCTATTGTGTCTTATAACCATACATTACCTAATTTCAGTTAGCAAACAAACTCCCATAAACCAGAATTTATTGTTAAAGGGATAAGAGTGAGTAAATAATAATCAGGGGAAGATAACCAGGAAGAAATCAGCACCTTAAAGAAAAAAGGACCTAGGGCTTGTCTAGATTTTTAATGGATAGAAAATCTAAAACTATCACACAAACACCCAGGAAGCAAACTGATAATATGCATTCAGAAAGAAAAGGCAAGCACATACCACTGCTATTTCGTAAAATACTTTGAATTTGCATTCTACATGTGTTACTGACACATTGACTCTGCAAATGACACCAAGGGTTCATCTGCTGTGAAAGAGATGCCTGGGAAAAATCAACTACTTTCAAAAGATTATGAATCCTAATGAACTGCATTTGATTCTTGGAAAGCAAACAAGCACTCAAAACTATATTATTAATTCTGATACACATCTTGGTTAATTCCACTATAAAATCTTTTATTGCAAAACAGAGGGAGTCGGATTCTTGGTTTCCACTTGCTATTTCTGTTCATCTGTCTTTTGATTGCTCAGGGGAATTTGAAATTTAAATCCTCTTCCCCACCAGCTTTCCCACACACAGGCATGTTCTGCTGGGGTGAAATATTTCCCACGGAAAAACACCATAGGGCTCATGCTCCGTTTACATACCACCATCTTCCTTTCCCCACCATGCTATCTCCCTCTTCTCCCACCATGTGCATCTCCCCAGACTGGTGGGGTGCTTGGCAGGAACTGTAAGGATAAGGAAATATTTTAATCAGGGATTAAACACACAGAGAAAGATCCAAGTTCAGAAGGCTTTTCTTCATTCATGAAGCTGAAGATGTGGCCTTGGTCAATAAATGTAATTTCTTACTGCTATTGAAAGGGTGAACTGATCCCTGCATTTACACACTGAGAACTGTTTCTTACTTTGTGTACAGCTGTTGCCAGAAGTGAGTTTTCTTTTACAACTTTGGTTCTCAACACTGGATAACCAGAGTTTGGGCTTCCTACTGACCAAAACCCAGAGAGAAGCCAGGACCTGGTGCTGCAAAGGTGCAAGGCAGCATCCAGGGAGGGCTTGCGCTGGGATCCAGCTGACTGAGGCTTTCACATGGGCCAGAAGATTGGACAGATCTTCAAACTGCATCTGCCCTTTACATATGTAGGATAGTTTTGATGTGACCAGGAGTTGTTTCCACTCAAAGTATAAAGCACCCATTCTGAAGGAATAGTCATCACTTGTTTTAGATGTCACTGGGACCAGCTCTAATTTGTTGACCTTTTCTATGTAGGGTAGGGGTAGATATTCTTGTATCTGCACAGAGAAGTGTTTTCTTTACCTTTTTGATTAGAAAAATGTTGCATGTAAATCACATTAGGGATTTTTAAAGTCCTTTTCTTTTTCCCTCTCACCTGAGTTAGAATTCAGTTCAGGTATATGTAAATTATCCCACAGAAAACTAAATATAGCAACAACTGAGAGAGATTAGATAAGATTGTGTGATGTTTTTGTGAGCTGCAATTAGACAGCCAGCAGCTTCACTTGTAAATACCAGATTTTAAAGGATAAAAGGCCAGTGAATGCTTCCTTCAGTAAAGCGCCTTGGGAAAAAAAAATACACTTTGTTTGCCGATTGTCCTCAAAAATAATTTTAGATGGCTCATTCCAATTTCAACATGTTTTTTACCGGTGTAGGAATGCAAATTTTAAGGAAATGCTAAGAGCTTTGTTTTATTCCCTCAAGTTAGAAAGAACTATCAAAATAGTAGGAATCTCCTTTGAGTGAAATTTCCTACTTTAGCAAAGAACTTACCTAGGACTGTGCCTTGCTTATACCTGTTAAAGCTTTATTTTGATGCTTTGAGTTGTGCTTATCCCTTGAGCTAGCATTCTGCAAAGGAGTATATGTAACTGAGATTCCTATTGACCTCATTAGGCTTTAGCTCAGGTCCTTGGTGAAAGGTGTGCCAGCTCTATCCACGGCTCACTTCTGCTGATACAACACTGCAATGCTCCCTTGAGGGTCCCAGGTGGTTCAGTCACTTGCTAAAGAGAGAGCTTACAGTGGAGGGGGAAAGCTCCCAAGCAAGTGAGATAAAATTAGTAAATGCTAATGTGCAGTCGTAGGGAGAAGAATAAAATTAACAGATATTCCTGTTCAATCTTAATTTTGCCTTGCTATATTTTCTTGTTTTCTAGAGAGTTAAGGAAAATGGATCATGTCATGAACAAATGAAACCTCCAACAAGATTTCACACAAAAGGTTGGACATTCTCCTAGCAGCAGATACACCTTGTCCACTATTATTTCCTACTAGGATTATTTGGCAGAAAACAGGTTTATTATGTTTAATGGGAGAAAGTATAGCCCCCTTGGGATTCAAAAGTTGTTTCTGATTTTGCTGGGAAATCTCTGTCTTTGGCTAGTCACCCAGGAAATGTTGCTGGTTTTCCATTTTTCAGATAAGGACAATACAACTTACTTGTGTTACAGCATTACTGTGAGAATTTCTAATTTCCCGGAACTGGTTTTGTGTCATTAGCTGAGAGTTTTATAAAAGAGGAAGATATTATGATTTTTTAAAGCTGCATTTTCTGCTTAATTCACTGAAATTAGTCCATTTTGAGGGCTTGAGAAGAGTGGCACTGTAATTAAAATGTAACAAATAATGCATTTCGTAACTTAAACTCTTCATAAGAGAAATGGGAAGAAATAGACACATCATGGTTTTATACAAGTATTTTCATAATGAATCTAATAAAAGAAAAAATACCCTTAATTACATTATATACATGAAGAATTATTTGCAAAGGTGAGGAAGAGCTACTGACTTTTTAAAAAGCAAAAGGAAGGATGATTCTTATATCCAACTTCACACAATAACTGAGTTCTTAATTTCCTTGTTAAGTTTTGTATTCTTTAAGGATTCTGCTTAGATTTGACTTTCCTGTTCTGAGTGGTTATTCTTTTGTGCAGTAGCTGCATTATGTGAAGCACAATGTGTCTTCAAAATGGTGAGTACTCTGAATTACTTTTCTGGCAGAAGCAGCGATCCCCTCAAAAGCTGGAATTGTTCAAAACCCCTCAGACAGCCCAGGCAGTCTTTTAGCAACACAGCCAGTGCTTTGCTTTTCAACCAGGGAGTCATGAACTCATGTCAGGGCATCTCAGGCACCTGCTATTTCCATACTGTGAACAGGACAAGGTCTCCAGGGGCTATTAATGGGAAAGGGGGGGTTATTGCAGAAATCCTGAGAATCACTAGTCCAATATTAAGGTACAAGCATTCTGACAAGCAAAATTCAAAATATCAGGCTCTGTCCTTTAAGTTTTTCAAGACTGTGCCAAGGTGAAGTATGGTGGCCTGTGGTCTTGCTTCAGCTGGCAAGGCAGTTTGATTTAGCCTCTAGAAGTACTAGCTAGTGAAAGGCCAGCCTGCCTTTGGAGAGTGATGGGGCAGAGACAAAAAAGGGTCACATGGTCCCTTTCAGTGCAGTGTCTGCTTCCCCAGATTCTTGTTTGAATAACGGTGGCTGCTGAAAATCCATAAATTTGCCACACTTTTAATGATGGGTTGTGTTTTAATATCAATTTTAGGAAATAGAAATTCTAGGCAGAATGTTGGATTATCATTTGGACTTAATTTGCCCTTATTAACAGCCAGATTTTGTAGAGATGAAATTATGAAACGGCAGCAAGACGTACACATACAATAGTGGAAGGACTAGAGGTATCCTATCAAATGGTAACAACACAAAACAATTGTGTCCTTGTGACAATATTGAAGTCTGATACTGAAACAGGGTCAATCTAAGCTTTATGTAATAAGAAAATGACAAGCCTGAACAGTGAATCTCTAGACAGACTATGCAATACCTAGGTCAAAATAAATGCAAAGTAGTTTTATTTCATAAAAAGGTCCTATACTACTAGACATATAAAAAATTACTGAAGATTTTTTCACAAAAGAAACAAAAAATTTCAAATGAAGGCTCTTGCAGCAACTATAAACCAGGTCATTTTGCACCATCTGCTAGCCAGGAGCCACGTGTATGTTTAACACCCCTCAGTGAGGATCGAGTACTATTTCAAAATACCTTTCATTAACACATTTTTCAGTTATATGCAGTGTATCTACATCTAAGGCTATGAAGAACATCTTGTTGGAAAGTGATGTGTTTGTAACACTGCAGAGCACCTGCACACCAAGGCTAAGGCAAGCTGCACCATGCTGTAAAGCCTTATCATGTAAAGCACTGGAAACTTTGTGCTGCTCTCTTCAACACTGCTCCTTTCAAAACCAGCTCTGGCTGAACCATTCTCTTCTGCTTGCCCCAGGACTGAGGACATGCAGACTGGAACCCCAAAGAACACAATGTTTGCAAGAGTGACCAAGCTATGCAACACCAGTGAGAAATAGGCTGGAGTTTTATAACACAGTTACAATGGCTTCCCTGCATATCTCTTCTGGGCATCATTAACTTCTCTCATTTACTGTACAGGTAATTCCATGAATTCTCAGCGGAGGTACTCAATATCACCCAAACAGTAAATGGAAGAAGTTTATAATACACAGAAGAGACAGGCCAGGGAGCAGTTGTAAGTGTATACTAGCAGTGTGAGAACCTGGTTGAAGAAACTGTAAACTTGTTCCCAACCTGTTTTAACACTGGTTTAACAGAAGAAAAAAGCTTTATTATTTAAGCAAAGTTTAATACAAAGTTTATATCAAAGCTCTGTTTAAATAATAAAACTTTTTCCTCTGATTGTTAAAGCTGTATGAAAGATGACTGAGAAATGTTTCCATGCTCTTACACTGGCCTCCCACCTTCTAGTGTGACAGAAGAATTCACTTTCTGGCAAGATGGCAACTAATAGCACTCAGCTGAAAAATACCAATTGTAATGAGAAAAATGCAGGCTAGAATCTCACAACATGCCATAGTTTGTACCACTGACAAAACACTCATTTTTACGTAAATTATTTAAATATTGGTTTAGCTGTGTTGATTTTGAGATCATGTCTTTCTTACTTTGAGCCTTGAGTTGGATGACTCCACGGGCAGAATGTCAGTTTCTTTTCCAAGGAGATGGAGTCTCGTGGAGGAGGAACATGCTATCCTGACAAAATCATAATATATTCCCTTAACTTCCTTAAGAAAAATATTTCACTTCAATACACACAGAAGGTGTTTTTTATAAGAGAGCAAGAGGGAAAAGTCACAGAAGCTTTGAATAATCCATAGAAGCACCTGCTCCTGCCTGCCCACCAGCAAGAGTCACAGATTATGCCTCCGTTATCAAGTAGTACAAACAAAGAGTGCTAGGACCTGACAGCTGCATCCTACATATTTCAGGGGCTTTCTACTTCTGGTAGCTCCAGCTCAGTCCCATGGGCTGAATGTCCATTTGTGGCTGGTGTGTAGGAAGATACCATCTAGGTTAGTTCATCTGAAGTAAATCCAGGTATGCTCTGAGGCTAGCCTACCATGTGAAGCAAAGCAGAAAAAAGACAACTGGAATATTGTCTTCAGAAAAGTACTAAACTACAACTCTGTTGTAGAGACACCCACACTAATTAATCAAATTAATTTTCTTCTCCATCAAATTAATCTCAAAATGTATCCACCGCCTCATGTAGAAACCTGGAGTTTAAATGACTGTAAGGCTGTAGACATCTAACCACCCAGATGAGCTTCTTCACCTCCATTAATGGCTCTGGTCAGGCACCCAGCCTACCACTCAGAGGAAGAGTAGAGCTAGCTTATGTCCCAAATCGTTGTTTAACCACCCACAACTTCAGCTCAGATGTTTCATCTAAGACTTAGGTAATACTGAAGCATTTCTTTCCGTATTGATATACTACTGCCTACTCTGTCTTAGCTATAATGAGACAAAGCAGGGACTTGACTTCCTTTCCCTTCACAGCATTGATGAGATCAGCACCAGAACAGTCCAGTCCCAGTAGCTCTGCTCTACATCCACGCTGAAATAGGTGCTGAAAATATGGACTAAGGGTGACCAAAAATTAATCAAAAATGAATTGAAACTCTATACTTTAGAAAACTGAATGATCTCTCTAGTTTGTCAGACAGGATGCAACTCAATTACGTTATTTAAAGTAGTTCCATAGGAAACAAAAACATACCACAGAATGCTTCACCTGACAGAGGAACACAAAGCAAGATCTGAAATCACAGGCAATTTCAGGGATATGTCTAAAATGCAATGCCTTGACTCAAAGGAGGTTGCAGAGTGGGAGGATGCTGTTTGTGTTTGCATTCATGCCATGTGGCTCTAATGAGTCACTGTGATTGTCCAGCGAGAGGTACATTGCAACTTGTTGTCTCAGGACCAGTTATAATGAGACCATAAAGGGCCATAAACAGAGAATTTGCTAATGCGCCTGGGTTATTTTGTCCCTGACAGACCCTTTTGTAGGTCAAGTGCTGATACTGTTGGTAAGTCAAGTACAAACCAAAGTATTTTTTCTGTAATGAATAGCTAGGGCCAGGGTATTACCTCAGTTGTCTGCAGTAGTCACTTGCTTTTCCAGTGAATCCTTGTTTCCTTGTTTCTTTACACGAAGAAGGGCAGCCATAACAGATTCAGAAAAAAAGCACAGTTTTATTCATCTTGTTAGCATGACCAAAGAGAATGCTAATATGTTACAAGAGGTGTAAGAAAAGGAATGGGATTCAAGCCCAAATGCAGTATGTGACCCAAGCAAAGGCAAAGTACAAAGTACCTTGCATAGTTCATTTCTTGCACAGATTCCTTCGGTCCTGCAGTTGCCATTAGCCCGGGTGCTTCACCTAACAACCCTGTCAGGCAGTGGGTCATGTAATTCGTAAAACTTACCTCTAGCATCTCAGAAATTGTGCTTGCTGACAACATGCTTGATTTTGATGCCAGCACTGAGTTGGAGGCAGTGGGATGTCCAGCAGAGCAACAAGCAAGATGTCATCCACCTTAATGCTGCACGTGGATCCCATGGCAAATCCCACCTGCATTACTTCTCCAGTGTACAGCCACACTTCCAAACATCACTCTTCTGCAACATCATCTCTGCCTAGTTTTGAAAGTAGCTGTTGTCAGGTAGCTGGTGAACAGTTATCAAACCAAACTCAAATAACAATTTATCTTTTCTTGCTTTAATTGATCGGTATTTTCAACTTTCAACTTTTTCTGATGAGTTCAGTAATGGAATAGAAATTTTACAGAAGCTCTTTCAGTAGCTGGGTTTAGTCCCTGCCTTCCAGACTGAAATATTCAAAGAAGAAATAACTTTTAGAAAAGAGAGATGATGTTCCAAATCCTTGGGGAAACCTCCTCAAAATGTGCAATAACTTCTGTGAGACCAGAGTGACTACACAAATGTTGTGATATTTATCAAAGATAGAGGGAAAATTCTTGAAACATTTTAGTACCTAAACTAGATCATTATCAGTAACGAGTTTCATGACCTCAGATTAAATATAAAGATCATAATATGGAGAAGCTTCTGACTGAGGTTTGCACACTGCTTTGCAAGAGAAAAAGAATGTTTTATTCTTCAATATTTTGACAGCAGTTAACAGTTTAGCTGAGCAAAAGAGTACTCATATGTGCTATGTGCTATAGGACCAGAAGAGTTTTTACCTGGAAAACTGGTAGTAGCAGCCCAAGGTAAGCCTAGTAGGACATCGTCCAGAGATCTGTCAGGAGAAAGCTACTTGAAGATGATATAGAAGACAGGAAGATAGAGACAGATAGAGATAACTTTCCAAAAAAAATGGCTCCCAGAAAGTCATGATCTAACCAAAACTGAGCTGTGGAACCTATATAGGTAATCACCTGTTCAAGCAGGAAACCCAACATTGAAGGATTCACACAAGATCTATAACTTCAATGGAATTTTTCATTTACAAACTAATCACACAGACCTATCTGCATAGCAGTACCTTTTTTCTTCACAAATGTAAATAATAGTTTGTAAATTAATATGTGAACTGAGATTAAGTTAATGAAAGCTAAAAGCGATTTTAGCTAAAAGTGATCTTTTAGTTAAACAAATGTTTAGTTTCAGAACATGATACAGAATGTGCTTTTACAGAATATGAGAAGGCACTGTGACACGTTCCAGCATATGCCACCCCCCAGAATAAAAACCATCACACTCCAGTTTTACCATCTGAACTGTGCCGTCTACGTTGTAAAATGCACAGACAAAAAGTTGTGAATTCCAACTTTTTAATAAGAAGCATTTCATACATGTTAATCTTGGGTGGGGTTTTTTGATACGGCCTTTGCCTAGCAACAGAGTTTCTTTAAAGGGAAGCACTGCGTACTACAGAGTCATGCTCCTGGGCCCCTCAAGAGTAGGCAGAGTTAAATACTAGATAAAAACTTGAGGAAGATAAATAGATTTGACAAAGTGCTCCTACCCTTGGAGCAAGATGTAGCAATACATACAGGTCAAGTAGATACTAGATCTCAGCTACATTATTTGTGATTGCAACAATCATAAATAGGATAGGAGAAATGGTGAAATATATATATCTGTCTTTCTGATGCAGCATAAAACTGACATCTTGCCCATTTCTTGACATTAAAGATTCTGCTGCTAAGTCTGTGTAGGGGGTGTGGGTTTTTTTCCGGAGAAAAAGGGCTATTTTTCATGGAGCAGAATCGTAAATTTCAGGCATTTCATAAACAGAGATTTTAAGAGACATTGTCAACCAAATAATGCTTTATAAGGTGCTAGAAATGATTCAGTGCATGTCTGAAAAACAACTTTTATTCACTTTTAGCTTACTAAAATGTTACTGTTCTCTCTGTGAAGTTGAGTGGCTGCAAATGAGAGTCAGGAATCCTTTGTCCTACTTTTTCCTTCTCCTTCACATTTCTGACTGGACTAATCCCTTCCCAATGGTTTAGGACTGCCATAAGAAATGCAGCACAAAGATCAGCAGGGACAGGGTGGGCAATGAAAATTAAGACCCTCTTTCCTTGAAGAAAATTACATTGTTTTTTCTTGAAGACATCAAATCCCATCAAATCAGACCATCTCCTCCACTCTCACTCTTTCTTTTAAACTTATCTCATATGAATTCCTAAGATATCTGTATTTCCATACATATGTTTAGATAATGTGTCATAGGCAACTCTGTAAAGATAACATAATTAAACACACAGATGTATAATCGGCAAATACTAAAATGCAAAACCCCATTCACTTGCCCACTTTGCTTTCTCTGAAGGTGATCATTAACTGATTGGTGATATTCTCCTCTGTCAAGCATTTTCCATGCATATCTAGGAAGTGACAAACTAGTAGAAGTGTGAATTTCACATTTTTGACAGAGTTCTCTGAACTGACCAACTCATGAGAGTAATGAAAGTGTTACAGTCTTTTCAATGGCAATTGCCCAAACCCCAAGAGTTGGATAAACCCCATGAGCTGGAATGACAGCTCTGATGCATTCCGATTTCTGTTTTCCAGACCTTAAATCTGAATGGATAAATGATCTCTGGGTTATGTTTGAAATAGCTATGTGGTGTGGCTGGGGAATGATCAACACTGAAGTGTAGCCAGAAGTAAATCTGGAAGACACTGAAGCAAATGCAGGTGCCTGTTGATCTGTGTGAAGACTATGCCACAGAATTCAGATAGTCCCTTGGCTATATTTCCTTCTTATATAGAGGTGGGCTTTGGGGCCTTTATGCTTCTTTCTGAAAATGTCGTGTTTCTTCCCAAATGATAATCATATTTTCTTCTAGAGTTTTCATTCCCCTGGTTTGGGCAGTAAAGCAAACCTCTTGGTATATAAAAAGCAACCCCTCTGACCAAAACCCAGAGAAACTGATCTACTCTGCATTCACAGTATCACACACAGTATCACAACATTGGCCAAAGAGGTGAACAAAAAAAAAGTCATCAGGGATGGGATTGCTCTGCGTCATGCAAGAGCTGAGTGCCTCGGCATGCCTTTTGGTAGAATGTGAATTGTGGCAGCTTTTATCTTCCTTGAACACCTTATCAGAACTGCAAACATGTAACTACAGATCTGCAAACAGGTCTCCCTGGTTGAATAGTTTGTGTCATGAGCAGCACAGACTTAGTTTTACATAAAATTCTTCATGTCCCTTTTAAATCTTTTGCTTGTTGGGACTTGCTTCTGCTAGGTTTCTAATGAAAAACACGTAGTGACAATGAGTAAGCCTACAGCAAACTGGAGGGATACTCTATGCTTTGCTTATTTGTTTGGGTTAACAAGAGCACCCAGGTCTCTCAAAACTACAAATTCTGTATCTAACAAGCCTGTGAAAAGGTATGCTACTTCCAGCCTTCCTTTCTTTCCTCTGACCTCGGTGGCTCATTCATAGGTCTTATCTTAAAGCATCGCACAGAAGTTCTGTAGCAAGGCAGAGGTTGAATTACATGAATCGTAACATTTAAATCCAGCTTTTCATAATTGGTTACAAACTCTGTTTTCCATGTTAAGGATTTGAAATCACATTCAATATTTTGTTTTACAAAGCAATGGGCAAACGACATTGCTAACTACACCGAAATACCAACTCGCCATCCTCCATGGGACATAGAATATGAATGCAGAATTCATGTGTCATTCTGAGAGTTAATGTTTGTGAGGTACACAGCAATGGGAGTGAGGAGAACATAGGCAGTGTGGTTAGAAAATTACAGAATCCATATTCAACCCAGAATCAGAATCTTGTATGAGATATATTGCTGAGAGCCTTACTTGGGCAAGATAAACACTCAGGGTTAATGAGCTGAGCAGTGGGTGAACACCAGCTCTTCTGGGTGAGACAGGCCTACAGCAAATGTAGTCAGTTTGTGATGCAAACCTCCGTTTTGGTGTTTCCTAACTTTCTGCATCTTTTGCAACCTTCTCCTTTGGTTTGTAGTACGTTACAGCTTAAAAAAATGGCTAGCTCTTATTGTCTGGTCACTGCTTTGGTTTTGCTGGTGTTGCACCAAGATATTTTTTTCAGTGTTTGCTCAGTAAAGTAAACACCATCAGAAATCTCTGTCAAATACTTAAAATCCCAGTGTGCTAAAGAGCATTTCAGAATAGCTTATAAAATGCTCTGAAAATCTGAAGTACCTAAGTAGTTAAAACCTGTGTCAGAAAATTGAGAATATTGCCTGAAGGAGTATGTTCTGGATCTCTGATAGCAGAAGAAATGAATTCCAGACTGCTTCTCCACCTGTGTTAGTATTTTGTATGGAAAAATAAACTGCTTGCAAAAATGTATAGGGAAGCAGGAAATCTGGAGTCTAAAATATGGCAACATACACAAACCCTTGCTTTATAATTGTGTGCACTGTAGACCATCTGTCTAGCAGTTAAATACACTCCCATTTAAATGAGTAAGTACATTTAATGGACGAAGTATTAAGATCACTGAGGGGTGACGTTTTATATTTGCAGTGTGCAAATGCCAGAGTGAAACCACTTGTACATTCTCAATGCTACACACCTTTAAAATAACTAAGAAAAATGACTACTTACCTGCTGCATACCAAAACCTGGCTCCTTTTAAGCAGATCATTACAAACTGGAATTGAAAGCCTGATGGTCTCATGGCCTCCATTCCAGAAGTATAAATCAGGCTGCAGCTCAGCTACTGCTGTTGTGAACTCTTTAAATACACAGGAAGTGAAAAATAAGGGGAGGAATGGCTTAATTACTTCGCTTGGAGTATTCATTGTCATTTCAATCATCTTTTAAATAAGACAGGACTGGAGAGATCTTTCCTAAACACCTTAACTAATAAGTTGTCAGTGTTTAAACAACAATTACTGTACAAAAATGGAAATTAGCTGATATGATCAAGCCATATGGCTAATATAATTGATTTGTTCAGATTTTTAAAAATTATGAAAAACAAAGCCAGAACAGCAGCATAATATAATTTACAAATTTAACTAGAGGTGATATGTTCTATTTAGTTCGACAACAAATAGCATCTTCCTGGTGTTTTAATTTAAATATGATGAGGGAAGGACCACGTTGGGTCCTAAATAGACCTAACTCAGGAAAACGGATTTCCAAAAGACTCGGGGCGGCAAGTCGCTGACTATTGACCGGAGGGAGTGCTGGTAACGAAGGCTTAGGAGAGACCTGGGTTTGGAGGAGCAGGCTGGGACCCGGGGGCCGCGGCGAGGCAGGGGCCGGTGCCAGCCCCCCGGCTCCCCTCGGGGGACAGCTCGGCTCTGCGAAAGCAGGCGAGCCCTGGGTGCAGGGAGGATGTGCTCACCGAGCGGCACCCAGCAGGCTCGGGGCCGGGTTTCGGAGCGCTTTCTCAATTGCTCCCGAAACTTTGATTCTATCCGTAATTTTTAAGACTCGCTCACTGTCACAGCGAGCCGATATTTTCCCTTCCTGTTGACTTGTACTCAGCAAAACAGAGGGAAGTCATAATAAATTTGCACTGGAAAAGGTATTTGTTTGTGTTTTCGCTGCTCTGAAGTTTTTCAGAGCCTTTCTCAGTTGCACTGAGGATGCGTTTTGTCCTCTGCCTGATTACTGCTGCGTGGAGCTTTCTCGATACGGGCTGAGAACGGCAATTTTGAATCTGAGCTAGCAAAAGAATGAAAATTTGGGAAGGGGGAAGCTTCATTTTCCTGACAAGTCCAGTAGGCTGCAAACCGGAGTGTAGAGAAGAAGGAGTCCTACCAGCTGTCCGGTGTGGGCGCGGCGGGGGCTTTACCCCGCCCAGAAGCACACCACGAGCACACCAGAGATGCCTTTGCTCCAGAGCAGACACCCCGAAACAATGTTACCCTTCGAATCAGGCTTCGTTGCTTGCTTGCTTTCTCTTACAATACTTCTCAGGTCCTGATGACCGCTTCAGGCTGGAGGATAAAGGCTTCAGCCTCTGAATGCCGAGAGAAGTTGAATGGAGTTGCGTAAAAGGCTCATTTGCGTAGTCTGGAAACTATAGACAGGGCTTAACTGATCACTTCAGCCTTCTGAACTTCCCTCCCATCGCTAGTAAGTGAAAGTCTCGTTGAGGTGCTCAGAACGGGGTCTCAATAACGTGTTAACAACCCCTGGCCGATGGTGAGGAAGGCGAGGCGTGGTGGCCAGCTCACCACACAAGGCTTTGAACCAGCCTGGGCGTTTGGAAGGAACGCACTGTCCTGTCCTCAGCCAGGCGGGGCGTGNCGGGGCACGGGGCGGTAGCGGCGGGGCGATCCGCGCGCCTGCTTTACATCCCGGGAGGGCAGAAGGGAGTAGAAGTAGATTTTATTTTTTAAAAAGACTTCAAGATAGGATCTGTCCCTGACTTCATGTTGTAACGAAAACAACTACCATGTTGTTGGGTTGTTTCCTCTGCTGTCCTGAGAGTCCTTCTTGGTGACAGCAGGACATGAGTGGGAGAGACCAGAGCCTCTCCCGCTGCCCCGGGTGCCTGAGGCCTCCCTTCAAACGGCACCGCAAGTGCCCGGGACCGGAGGCCGGCGATGATGAGAGCCTGCGCGGGGATGATTGTCTTCAGCTGCAAAGACCATCCATGATTGATGATTTGTCAGGGACTTAGTTTCACTCGCTCGGACCCAACAGGCTGCACAAGGCCTTCCGAGATTGCTTTGCGAATTGTAAAATTTACTTCCCTACCTCGTCTCCTTGGCTCGTTACTGTTATCATCCGGGTTTAAATTTCTCTTTTTAAACAGCGTAATCTTTCTTCGGTTTTGCACCCTGGAGCAAAAATCAGGGCATCATTTTCACATCACGGAACTGTCAGCTCTTCTCAAACGAATTGCTGTCCCTCGCACCCTCTCCAAAACACTACCCTTGACACCGAGCACGTGGAGCGCGGAGGAGATGCATCGGTGTAATCACGGCCGTTCTAATTGAGTTTTGTGCTGGAGAGCCGCAGCGCACGGGGCCC
>VZZY01025366.1:237093-453718 GCA_013400335.1 Eurystomus gularis | reverse complement strand
GCGGGCTCCCGCTGCAGCCCGGGTCGTTGGCTGCGTCCCGGTGTGAACGGAACGGCGTTCTGGACGCTCTGTAGAGAGTGCTGCTTCTGCTTCCTGGGGTTATTTTTTCCCCCCTATTCCTAAAATACACTTCGTTTCCTAAGTCCAGATAGACCCGTCCTTTCCCGGTCATTCCAGCAGCTTCTCCCATGGTAAAATGATGGGAAGCAAAAAGAAAATAAGCTGGAGAGAGGGTTAATGCCTCTGCAGCCCTTGAAGAAACATTTATCATCTTTGTATTGATTTCTTCTCAATTTCAGCCCCTCCGAGCGAAGCCTTTCCCTCTGGTCCTGATAGGCATTGTACAGTAATTACATCTAGAAGGCAGGCTCCAGGAACGCTTCAGGAAAACAAGCGGTGATGTAGGTTTAATATGACGCTATTGTACGACTTGCTGATTTAGATCAGTGGCGTTTGAACCCGATGATATTTGCGTTATGGTTTGACTCTAAAGGCAAATGCAAGCGGAGAGTAGCAGATCTAGGGACGCTTGCTCTGTGTAGGTGAAGTCTCTAATGCTCGAAGCTGAAAAACCAGCTGTGTAATACTTAGGGTTGTTTCAGGGCTGCTCGTCACTAAAGATAGGCTCGGAAAGCAAACTCTTTTCCAGAAGGCTTTTTATGCATTTAGTTTTCGTACAGGGCTACCGTGTTAGACCTCAGTGACTGACTTACTCTCTTATGCCTTCTCCTGAAAAGCAGGAATATCTCTGTGCGTGTGTGCAGGGGGGTGGTGAGCGAAACACCCGGATAAACGGGACGCTCCACGCTCTGATCCGGTACATCAGAGATGCCCGAGGCAGGAAAGCTGCAGGGAGGATCTCAGTGGTCTATAACAGGACATCGGTGCTGACAACATCCAATGGCAAATCATCGGAATTTGTGTTGGTGGGGAATCCCGGCCAGATATTAACCGTTTAGTATCTACCACAACGTTTCCGTACCTTTTCATAGCGTTTTCTAGAGAGGATTAGAGAATTAAAGCACATGTTATTTTATGTGTGAATTTACGAGCGTCTTTCTTCCCTCCACTTCGTATCTAGCTCCCTTTAAATGAAAGGGAGGTCACTGTTCTCTCCCCTGCAAATCACTTTACTCTGTGAAGAAACATAAAGGCTGTTTTTCCTTTGTTCAGCAACAATAAATGAACCATGTAGAAAATAAGTCTTTGCAGTAATCCTTTGTTTGGAGGGCTGTAGTAGGTTTTCACTTCTTAAGTAGGTATTTTTGTTGCCGTTTCTCTGACCGCAACAAGAGGAGGGAGTTGTTCTTGCACAAAAAATATGGGTAGGGTTCTGCTCTTTCTGAAGTGTGAAGTTTAGTGCATTTCTCTGTGGGCTCGTCACCGGTAATTGCATTGCTTAATAAATCAAACTAAGACAAGGTAAGAGAGGTTGTTTCCATGGGGTCTGTTTGCTCATTAATCTAAATTCACAGTACCAGAAATCAGCAAGACATAAATATTAACATTACTGGGATATCCTCACTGTGCCGTTTCTCAGCGCTTTGCCAAGAGAGGATAAGTATTTTTTTTGTACAGGAAAAAGTACGCGTTTGTGCAGTTCTTAGGTGTTGCTGTGACAATCCTGTCATCTAAGGAGTGACAATCGTTAGCATTCTCTCAGGCTAGATGCATAAATGAAAGTAATTTTCTTGAGTCTAGATTAGTTCTTTGGTAATGGATCAAATTGTTGCTGACCCGGTAACTGCCTGTAAATGAGTTTGGGATGTTTGAGTCTTCTAGTTCTAAGCTGAGAGTTAATTTTGCATGTAACTGTCTTCTGCTTGTAGGAAAAAATATACTAGGAGCTTTTCCCTATGAATTAATCAAATGCTACTTCAGATATTTTTAAAGGTACGGAGAAGACTGGCTTTGTTTATTAAAGATTTTTACAGAGGAAGGTGCATTGTGCACGTAGAGAAATACAGAACGTACAGGAGAGGGCCCTCCAAGACTTTATTTAGTCCTGTGGCTTTTATGAAGATGACACTTCTTACATTTTAATTATCCCTTATTTTCAGTGCCTTTTTAAAATATGCTTTACGTTACGGGAAGTTGCTAATGGAGTCCTTGCAGATAAAGAATGTCAAGTGAGCCTTCCCAGGCTGTAAGAGCTGAGCTTGCTGGTACGCTTCTGGGGAAGAAACTCAAGGGAGAACTTTGCTCTCTGTTAGCGGGTTTAAAGGAGCTGATTTGTGGTTAACGGAGCCCAGACAGAGCTTTCAAAAGTCTTCAAGTAGTCACAGGAGCTGTCTACACGAGCAGCAAGAGTAAGGGGCTTCCTAAGTTGGAGAGGGAGGAAGAGGCGTCACAGAAAGAAGGGATCTCAGTATATTCAAAATAAGGAAGGAACGCAATTTGAGGGTAAATGGAATTCCCTCAGTCATATTGGGGTGTTTGCAAGGTCTTCAAAGCCTGTCTTCAGGCTGGGGATGTTGGTCTGCTTGGGAGAGCGAGGAGGACTTTTTTGCCGCTGTGTATGAGTTAGGATTTTTACTACTGTTCTCTCATCCCCCGTCTCCTCTGCTTTTTGTCTAGGAAATAGGGACAAAAGGGTTTTTTGATCCTGTTCAGAAAATGGGTGTCTTGGTCAGAGCAGCGAGGAACGTCTGCGTGTCTAGCACAGAGGTGTCACGTTGTTCACCTGTCCCTCCCGCATCCACACTGGGAACCTCTGCTGAACAAATAAGTTCTGCTTGGTACCATAAAAATCACCAAAACCCACTGTAGGGTGATGGCTTCACTTCCACTTTCTGGGCCTTTGCAGGGACAAGCGCTCTGTGACGTTATGTATTGCACTCTGTTAAAGCTGTGCTGTTAGCAAGTTGTGTGGGTTTAATAGTTGGGGTTTGCTTCCAATTACAGAAAAGACAGATAACAGCGAGGGCTCTATCCATCTTATGATCAGTGCTTAAGGACTAACATACTTAGTTTTCCGAAATAAAGTGTTATTAACGTTGACTCTAATTTCAATGTTCGAGTTTCATGGTTAAATTAAAGAAATTACTTCAAACTATTAATCTCAACTGTCCTTGGAAAAAATGCTAATCATTTGGTTGCTGCTTTTTAGCAGCCAAGTGAGTATGTGGCATGATGTGCTCTGAAGCCTAAGGGTATAGTAATAACACTGTACTTTAGCTAATAGAAAACTTTAATCTGAGAAATTATGAAAAAATGAGACTAATTTCTGTTTGCCCAAGTTACCGTGCTTCCATTTCTAAAGATCAGAATTGCTTCTCTGTGGTGACAAAATGGTAATTATTTATCTTTACATGCCATGCTCCTTAAAGTTTTTAATTCTAAACAAAAATATTTAAGTACTTTAGGAAGTAGAATCTCCTCAGACAGATGTTCTTAAAAGATATGAAGTCATCTGAGGATGCAGATATGCACCAAATGGGTTCATCTGTGGTTTTATATGTCCTTTCTGGGGACTGCTTGCTGCTTTAGGTGCCTAAATGTCTTTACAATTTTTTGTCTTCTTCATGAGCTAAACTGTCAATATTTCTTCCAAGTGAAAATTGTGGACCTGCATCTTCTTGTGCCAGATTGATGGGAAGGTGACTTCACTGATTGCTCGAGCTACTCCCAGGAAGAACTGGCCCGTATCAGCTTTGTGGAGACATGCAGGGATTGGAAGCAAAGCAGAGTAGGAAGATGTAAATTAATGCGCACTTTCCTGTGAAGCTGGGGAACCTGGGGCGTGGCCAACCGGAGATGCCCAACTAGAAAAAAAACTCACAGAAAAATGATTCTTGGTTGCTGTTACCGAATATCTTGTGGTAGTTGTGATGATGATGATGTTGTCCATTTTGTAGGCTACAGATACCCATTCATATTACTTGCCTTAGGGCAAGTTAAACTGGTTTCTTTGATTTAGAATCATAGAATCATTCAGGTTGGAAAAGACCTTTGGGATCACTGAGTCCAACCGTCAACCCTGCTCTACAAGTTCTCCCCTAAACCGTATCCCCCTTAGTGTTTACTGCTGCTGCTGTGTGGTACAGCTCTCCGAAGTGATCTTGCCCCACATCAGTGAGGACAGGTGTGCTCTTAGATGCATCAGGGCGATACTGGTCATGTCTTCAAATGCTTTCCTCTCAATGCACAGTCCTCTTGTTGAGGCACAGCTGCCAGGACACAGTGGATTCCTGGTTTATGCCCCGAGCTGTCACATTTGTAGTCCAAGCAGAGACTCTTCCCACCCAGAAAGTGAACAGAAGAATGAGTGTGCAGATTAGAAGCACAGCAGTGAAGATACTGCGATACTCCATGTTTCTTGTTTCATTTTTGTTTAATTTTTCCTTTTCTCTGATTAATAGCAGTATTAATGGGAAGCTGGAGGAAAAGAAAGCTGGAGGAAAGCTGGCAGAGAATAATCTCCCCAGCTGACTGGGGGAGGAGGAGGGAGGAGACAAGGCAGTAAGGAAACGAAGAAGTTCGTGCAATCACTGTAAGATGGGTTTTTATTACACTGAATGGGCTCACCTTATGGCAATTTGCATTAGTCTTCAAGTGAACTATGGTTGAAGTAAAATCAGTACATGGTCTTTTTTTTTTTATGTGGTTTTATTATGCATCTTTAAGTTTGCTTGGGAGTTGAAGTACTAGCGTTCTTAATTATCAAGTCATTTGAATAATGATGAACTGTTTTCTAGAACTTAAAACTTGACCGCATCGTGTTCCTGCCAGCAGTACTGACACACAAAATCTCAATTGACGTGGATGTTGCAGTTTTTCTATGCATAAATGCTGCAGTGATGCCTGAATGTGTTTATCCTGTGCCAGTGCCTGCTTTGAGGGACTTTGCATTCATAGCATGGAGGCCTTTCTAAAGGAAATCTAGGTGTTTTGAGACTTGGATGCTTAGTTTAGGAAAGCTGCTTTGAAAAATCCTTTTCTCTGCTTTGCAGATATGTAATGAATGAGACCTTGAGTCCTTGGTATTTAAGAGCTAAGTGTGGGATGTTCTTTGGTCTTGTGGCAGCTGTTTTGTTTTCTTTTCTGAAATAGAATGTGCCTGTCTCCCTGACAGAGTGCTGCTAAAGTTATTCTGTTGGGAGTCGGTTTATTCTGCTGACAGTAAAGGAAAGCTATCTGATAACTCCTCACAGGCAAAGAGGACGGTTGTTGTTTTCCCACACTTCACTCTTTCCATCTTCTGTCCTTGCAGGAGGCTTGTAAGTGACATAAAAAGAATGGTGTAATACTTGCTTTGATCAAGGCAGTGCCTTGCCCTTTCCTTACTCCTTTATAAAAGCATCTACAATTTGGATTATTTTTTCTTAGTGTTCTGAAGCCTTAGACCTGGAGTTCCTTGGTCACTTTGTCAGACTGGTTGAAAAGTGGTGTTAGGTGTCCCAGAGTGGAAAAGGATTTAACTGTAACAAGCAGTGAACAGTGAATGAGCAGGATATGAAGGTAGACTCACTTGTGCCAATGCGCTGGATAAGCCATTTTTCTGCTGCAGAGGTAAATAGAAACAATTCTGCCCTGACCCGTGATGATCCTTACTGTTGTGAGGCAGTTACTTTCGTTGGACCTCATTCCGTTTTTTTAAAACAAGGATGTCTGTGAGGTAACCCCTGCACCACTGAGGACCAGCGCCTGCCTTTGTGTCAGTTCGGTGTGCTTAGAAATGCTCTCCTGTGAAATCTCCCTTTTTTTTGTCTTTTTTTTTTTTTTTTTCCCCTTCCCTTCTGGATCTTAAAAGAACTTGTATATTGGGAGGTAGTAAAGTTAGTGATACACATCTCAATTAAGTCTTGGCTAAGAGTTGTTTTTTTTTAAAAAAAACAAGTTTAGTGATTTTTTTCTTTCTTTATTTCCTTTTTTTTTTTGGAATGGATGTGTGTTTATATAAACTTCACTTTAGTGGGGCTCAGCATGAGAATGTTGTGTCTGTCTGGCCCCCCCCACCCTCCACCCCAGAAACTCCATGTTGAGGCAATAAACATACCTAGTAGCTTTGAAATAATTAAGTGCAGATTACATTGCTATCACAAGTGAGTTTAAGGATTAGATTTTCAATAGACTTTCATTGGTGTTTAGATTCCTAAGGTGCTTTCAACCTTCTGGAGATTATGGTATAGATTTGCTGCGGTCGAAGTAGAAATGAGGGTTTGTGCAACATGAGTGTCTCTTAAACGTTGCATCCATTTATTAGGTAGGCAGAGAGAACCTGTCGAATGTTTCTTCCTGTTGAGCTCTATGCTACTTGTAACTGCTTTTCTTATTACTCTTATAGTGCAGTAGCTTCTGCGTTTTTGTATTTAAATCTATGCTTAAGTATAACTAAAATTTGCCTGTTGACAGCGGTTGCATCATATTTTAATTGGTGAGAATTGCTAATGGAGGTTCTAAAATTAGTTGTTTATTTTTCCTTCTTTGCCCAAGGGTTTTGCATCAGATTATACAGCTTCTGTATAACTGTTTGTATTCCAAAGCAACACCTTTCTGCTGTTTTAGCTATTTAACTAAGTGTTGAAAGTGTGGGCTCAGCGACAGCAGTTTCAGAAACTGACTTTTGAAATAGTTTCTTCCTACATTGTTTATGCATTGTAAAGTGCTTCTCTTTTTTTTTTGTTTACTGTGAATTAATTCATTGTTATCTTTGTAAACCTGGAGCGCAAATTGTGCAAGTTAGTAATGTTTTTATCTTGGCATAATGGCAGGTCCTCAACTTTGTAGCATCATGCTGCTCTTTCTATGGCAGCTTTCATCAGGTGAGGGTTTGTACCATAACGCTCATCACGACATCATTCTGAAAAACAACTGTGCGTGTTCTTTTCAATATTTCCTTGGGCGAACTTTGTGTCCAAGATGCACAGTTTGGACTCTGTGTTTATGCTTCTTTGAGAGTTTTTGTTTTACTGTGTGGTGAAATGGAAAACCACCTCTCTGTACATAACTTCTTGCTGTGAAGCAGACAGAGGTGTCCACTCCTTTCCTTTAAAATTCTGGATTTTTGGAGGACACTTGTCATTTGTATCGGTCCTTGAAACAGTTCTGTTGCGTTGTACCTAGTTTTTTGTGACTGTTGCAAAGGTATTTGTGAGGTTTTCTGTCAACAACTGTATGTTTTTTTAAAATCACTTGTCTGATGTCCATTTTGAAGCAATACCCAACTTCTCCTTGAAGAAAGTAGTTACCAAAATAAATAAGCCACCAAAAAGTGATTGAATGACTCGCTGTAGCTGTGAAGCTCAAACTGCAAATATACAGCTAGTTTAACAACTGCCTTTTATCTGTTTCACTTTTCTCTACTAAAGAGCCCTGTGTTACTTTGTTACTATGAAAGTACTTACAGGCTGCAATAAAACCCTGTCACAAAGTCCTGATTAACGCAGTGGCCTGAACTCCACAAGCCCTTTGCTATCAGATTTTATCCAGTCCTTGAATAATTTTTGTAGCAATCTTTTTTGCATTTTCTCCATTTTTAAAAACTTGTTTTTAGAAAGGAGCACACCAGAACTGAACACCGGTCTTATTCATATTTGTGTGATGCTGCTGCCCTTTCTGTTTGTCCAAGGATTTTCAGCGGCCTATTTTTCTGCCAGAGCAAGAAAGCTCATGTTGATTGTTTGCCTAGTATGGCTTCTAGATCGTTATTGGAGTCAGCACTGAGCAAAATAGTGTGCTCTTCAGTGAATGTGGCCTAGATCACTAATTCTTAGGGTTTTTAGCTTTGTTGAAACAAATGCTTTGAATATATCTCCTTTTTTTTTTTTAATGTGGCTTGAATACTGCTCTAATTACAGTTTTAGCAATAGAAAGGAAGGCAGGCCTCTTTGCCTTAAGTACTCTGCCATCTTAGTGTCTTAGATGCATCATTCATTCTGTTTCTGTTTCCTTCCTTTTGTAGCCCAACTGTTAAGAGTAGCAGTCAGTGCATCCTACAATAGTCCAGGTGCCTGTGGTGGAGCTATCTGAAACAGTGTCAGGGTCTGACTTGGGTTAAGCATTGTAAACTGAAAGCTTCACAGAGCTCCAGAACATGATTGTGACCTGACGGTTATCACCCATGGGTGATAACACTGATGTGGCTAAGGTTGAGCTTTATCAGAAGCTTGGAGTGGGGATTAGGATTTGGATGTAACCCCAAGGAGGTAATAGATTTCTTAGGAATGCGGTTTCTCCCCAGCCTACGCATTCCTTTCCCTGTTACCATTACTCATGCTGTTGTTTTTGGTAAAAAGTGTTTTGTAGTGTCCTCATTTTCTCCTACTGCTGGATGCAGATGTAGGGGCTGGATATTGAGCTAGTTGCAAGAATTTAGATGACCTGCTCTTCTACTGTGGCCCTGTTTCCATGAGGGTGGCCTCTCTTGGATGCTTTTTGCTTTTCACTTTGTTTTGTTTTGGGCAAACCTGCACCGTTCATCAAATGAGGAAAAACAATCCCTTCTCTCCCAGCTAATATTATCCTGCCTAGGAAGAGGTTGATGTCTGTGAAGGCAGGTGAGAAGGTGGAGAGTTCCATAAGACTAAAGAGGGAGTCTAATCTTCCAAATATGAGAGCCTTCACCATAAAGTAGTGAGGAGACCTGATCCAGGTAGTACTGGATTGGGTTCTGGCATGCTGGAAGGATCATAAACTTAATTGTGCTTGATCAGTACTGGTATTTCTCACGTGCTTCTGAAGGACAGAGTGCAGTATGAGCCAGGCAGGCCCTATCAGTGCCTGCTGCCTGGAGAGCAGAGAGGAGTGACCAGGCAGTCTGCCAGGAAGCTTTTAGCTAGCCTTTAAAGTGATGGACTAGATGGCCGTCACCAAAAGCCCCTTCCAGCATTGTTCTGTGCTGCACATACTCTGCACCCTCAGCCTCTCGTTGCCCCTGCTCTGTGTCCGTGCTTGCCCTGGAGCCAGGAGGAGTGAAGTGTATCTCCAGCTGCTGCAGCCTATGACAGACTCGCGGTCAAAAAGCCTCTGCTGTGCACGGACAGGGAGCGTGATGCCCAATGTTATTACTTGCTAGAGCGTGAAGCCTGCAAGTAATGGTAATACAAATGTATTTCAATTTGTAACCCGGTCTTCTGTATCAAGATTGGACTGCTTCTATTCTGTTGCACATGTGCATCACTTGGGGAAACATGCTGATAGCACTTAACTTAGCACTTGCTTCTCTTGATTTTATTTGTAAATTAGAATCTAGAGGATCTGTAAGGAAAAAAAAACCAGTAACGCTTAATTGGACAACATTTTAGAGTAGCTAAAAAAAAGACACGTAGTTTTCCAGCTTTCAGGTCTGAGACAAATGCAAACTTACTTATTGATCTGTATGTATTACATCATATTCTAACTACTGTCTAAACTGGATGTCATCTCTATACCGGATTGCTTAAGAATCTGTCTATCTTATCACATCTTGTACTCATTTATAGTTGTTGCCATTTCTGGCTTTGTTGGAGAGACAGCTAGTGTTTCAACCTAAATTAAAATCAATAAGAAGCAATTTTGTTTGTTTTTTAAGTACTAGAGCAGGCTTTCTTTTTTTAGGAAACCTCTGTGTGTTCAACTAAGTCACTTGGTTCTTTCCATCAAGATAATTGCCAGACCTCATTAATTCCTGATTTTTGCATGTGTGGGAAGGGGTTTATTTTCCAAGGTACCTAACCAGATGTCAAATATGATTTAAAAATGAACATCTCTTTTAAGTTATCACTGAGAAATAAATGCAGTAAAGAATACTAGGCCATTAGAAATAGTTTAAAAACATCTTGAGGAGAAGCGTATACTTGGGGGCTGTGGTAAATACTGTTGTCCTGCACGGGTAGGGCAGCACAAGCTTACACTGGCACGTTTGGGCAGTGTTCTGCAGGGATGAATTCCAGTGGAAAAAGCAGAGTCTGGGTCTCTCTGCCTTTAGTCCTTGGCTTGGGTATTTCTGCATCACACCAATTCATGTGCGAAGCTGTTGTCATGTTGTCAACTGGCTTTTACTGCACAGCCAGCAGATTGCCGGCAACAGCAATTAACCTGGGGCTACTTCAGAGGGAAGCAATGTTGCTTCTTCCTAAATAAGGCAATGGTTAGCTAGAACATCATGTTAGAGTAAATATCTGAAGTAGTGCTCTGAAGTGTCCAAAATATGTGTTGGTGTTGGTGCTCTGGCAAGTTGATCACAAGGTGCAAGAAATCATCCTCCTGCTTCCTATCACTGATGTAGGTATCCAGTCAGAAGAAATAGTTTGTGTCTCAAGAAACAGCATTTCCAGAAAGGGTAGACCAGCTGCTGTGGTAGAGAACCCAGCTTGCTGTGGAAGCTTTTGGTAAGGTGTTTCCTCTGCCTTTTCTGGATGATGTTCAGCATTTAGCTCATAAAGAGCTAACATTGCATTTAGGTTCTTCTGCATCTTGTTTTAAATAGTGCAAGGTGAAACCGGAGTCCCTGGGAAAAATGAATGCAAGTAAATGAAGTGATTCTTTGGGTTGCTGTGATCTTGCCCAGTGCTTCTCATAATTTCAGATATGTTTAAGAATTTCTGGAATTCTTAATTCCAAATACAAGAACCTTTTGGATGAGCTAAACCTCGTTTCCTGTTTTAACGTTCCTTTGAACTTCCTGAGGATTATGAGCTACCTGTTACTTCAATCTCTTGGGTTCAGTTTTCTCACTTGTTGTTTTGCTTCCTTTTGCTTTGATTCAGAAATGTTAATGAATCAAGGAGAAGGGCAAACCATGGGCCAAAAGAAGGACATCTGGCTGCCCTGGTAATCAAAGTGAGAGTCTGTTCCCTTCAGTAAACTGCTAAAGCAGTGTTTTGTAGGAGCAAAGCATAAGAAGTAACTAGATGATACTGATTAAGAGCACATTTCCTTCATCCTTGAAGGCTACTTAAGAGTTGTGTGTGAATTTCTCAAATTTGGTACCAAAACAGCAAACCATTTCTTTTTAACGAATCACTTAAAACCACAAAGGAATTTGTGCCCAGAAGCCAGGTGTATTTAAAAATATATGAGCAGACCTGGTACACAGTGATCCAGGAATGTAAGGTAAAAGTGGCTTGTCCACACACTAGTGACATCTATTGTAAGTGAATCTCAAGCCGTAGTTCAGTGCCAGGAGTGATTTGTTACAGCACAAACAGATTCTCTTTTTCAAAAAGGTAATTAATACCTCGTGTCAAACACTATCTGCACGTACTGCTTTCTCTATTTCACGTTACTAAGCAGTGTGACCTTTTCTCTTTCAACAACTAGCTTTCAAGGTGAAAACCAACTTATGAGGAAAATTAACTTTTTCATTGGATCTGAGGAGTCGTGGTTTCACAGTAGTCTAGATTACACCTTCACGCCTTACAGTTTTGATTGCCATCTTGATCGATGATGCTTCATTTCTGTAGTTTGGGCTCGCGTTCCCCTATTTGCTTCTGTTTGGGAGACATCAGGCATTTTGGGTGCAGACTGTGTCTGCAGAGCCAGACGAGGCTTGTGAGATGCATGCTGTCAATGAGTAACAACTCTAGCTTGTCTCATTTGCACCCTATTAGTAACAAATTCACTTGCTAAATAATTCTGATCTTCAGTTTTTAATTTACCTGACAGTTTTGCTTTCTGTTGAACTGAGACTATGAGCACCCACTGTAATAAAGCAGTGCTCTCTTTTTCTGCAAAGCCAGATATTTCTATCCTACATTCACTGAGTGTGATAGAGCATGCTCTTTGATTTACCTTTTTGCTCCTGTTTGTGAAACAGAGGCCGTCCTGGAGTTTGCTACATTTGGTTGTATTTCTTGGAAATAGTGTTGAAGCACATGGGTCTTAACTGAGAGTATTCTTTCTTGATGAGTTGGAAATAAACTGTGTCGTTTCAGTCAGTACCATTTCTGTTCTCAGTGACTGCTTGGGCCATGCAACACAGAGCAAAATAAAGGATCCAAGCCAGTAGCACTGTCCTGTCTGCCCTGGAAAGTGGATGATTTCGTCAGTGCTTCCCTTGGTGCCTTTCAATGACTTCTGCTGTGATTGGTACAAACGACATCAACAAAAAATGGGACCCTTCTGCTAGCTCTCATGCTTGCCGGTCAAGTGGAGAAAGCTGGATTTGTTTTGCTGCTGAAGCTCTTGCTGCCCTCACACACGTGCTGTACAGGAGGTTTGCTCACCTCTTTGCATTTTCCTGTGTAACTGCTGGCCTGCCTTCCAGGGTGACACTTAGTAGTGCCAAGCTGCTTGTGAAGGAGCCAGTGCTGTGGTTTTGTGTGTATATACATACACACACATATATGTATATATGTATGTATATATATAATAAATAAAAGGCTCTGGACATCTTTGAGCTGGACTGTAAGGATAATACACCATTTCAGTGGTTTTAATATTTCCAGCCTCTCTCAAAAAGAGCTTAGGCTGAAGAAATGTCTACTAGTCAAAACTATCAATACCTTTAGAAAGCTGCTTTGCCATTCCTTTGCTCTTTCATGTTGACTGTCTTCCACTGATGACTTGTTCCAGTGGTCACTGGCCTTTGTGGTTTTTCTGGTTGTCTTTGTTCGTGTGGGTTCCTGAGCCATCCTCCTTGCTGCAAAACCAAAACCCAGCAAGAGCTGCAATGCTTTCCTGAGCGCTGTATGGTCTTTGCTGTAGGTGTTTGCTTCTCATCTGCATGAATGCTCCCACTTGGACTGGGGGCTCCTTTCTTTGCCCTGTCCCTCTCCGGTGTAACTGAGCCCTTGTGCTTATGCAGTGTTTGCTATCCAGGCCTTATGTGGCCTTCAAGGGGAATTACCAGTGCCTGAACGCATACGCTGAGGCTCATGTGTCGTTCTTTCCCTTGCTGCTGAGCAGTTGGAGCAGTCTTCCAGACACCGGGACCTGATTTTTCAGGTATTTTGTTTCTCACCCTTACTACTAAGGAGGATGCTCTAGGATCCCTCTTCTGCTCTATCTGGTCTGTTGAGCACTTCTGAGGTGCTGTTTTGCATTCAAGTTGCTATGTGTTGCTATAGATGTATTTATGTATGAATACTACTAATTTTAAAAGCTCGCATAATAATAATTAAGCTTAGGCATTATATACCCAAATAGGTTTCTTCCATTAGTAAAGCACCTAGTAGGTGGATTAGAATGAATATTCAGCAGATGTAGTAGTAGAGTAGAACTGACTTCAGACTGGGAATGCATAATCTGGGTCTGAATCCATGGTTATAGGCAAAACTGTGTAATGAGGGGTTTTTGTTTTAGAAAAATACTCGTCTGAAGAACAGATGAGGCTACTTTGTAGGTAGGAAAGAGGAAACTTCTTTGGCAGGTGATATGAAGTCAGATGGCCTTGCGATTCCTTTGGCTGAAGTGTTTAACTAATGCTTTTTTTGTAAACTTTGAAGCCAGAGTTGTGTGTGTGCGTATAAAAACTGACAGCATCTGTAAATTCTGCACCGGAGTGGAAGCAGTATGGAGAAAGGCCATATTACATCGTAACATGTCATTAGTTAGACAGGACTGTTGGTTTTGGTCTGGAAGAAACTGTCCCTGTTCAGTGGAGGTCTGTACCTTAAGTGTGATGGTGCAGCCTCAGATGAAATCTGAGGAGTGATTTATTGCAATGTTGACAAGAAAGAAACTAAGTACTACAGGATATGTTGATAGAAGACAATGATACTTTGTTGCACTTTCTTCCCTGAAAAGCTACACTAGCGCTGATATTTAGTATACAAGTTCCTTCATCAGTTCCGGCACTTTGTATGGTAGTGGGGCAACATGCGGAGATTGCTTGTTTTCAAACCCTAAAGCATTCAGAATCATGTTTGCAGTCAGATTGCTCTCTTTTTCTGTCTATGCTCCATTTTACCAACTAAATATTTTCATTAATGTTTCAAGAAAAAGACTGATAAAGCAATAGAAGCTGTGGCAACAGAGTTTGTGTAAAATACTTATTGGTGTTCTAAAAATAAGTTTAATTTCAGCACATATTTTAACAAACTACAGCTATGTTTTTCTTTGCCCCTTACTCACCAGCTCAGCTGTTTGTATTCCATGGTAGCAGCATTTGTGAAGCCCAGAATTCTCACTGTGCAACACATGAGAATTCTGCAAGTGACAGTGATAAGGAAATTGCATGGTATAATACACCAGGTCAGAGGTGATTTGCCCAAGGCATAAAATAATTGATGATAATTTTGAGAGGAAGATAGCCTCAACTCATTCTGGGGGACTATGTATTGTAGAATCCTAAACTTGGTAGTTTCTGCTGTCCTGGTTTAAAGTTTACTTTGAAGACATCTAGGCCTTTAAGAGCTGTGACACGTGTAGCCCCTGAGGACCTCAATGTCTCCTGATGTTCCAGTATCCCTGAGAAGGGCACCGATGGACTGGGCTGTAACTATTTTTGAAATGACGGAACTGGACAAACATGCTAAAAATACCTTCTGAAGTTGGCTTGTGTGTAACCAGAACTTCTCAGATGACAGTCTGCATTTTCATCACTTCCAGGGTGTTGAACCGGGTTGAATCGCTCTGGCTTTTGTTACTGGAGTTGGATCTTACAGCTAGAGAAAAGATGAATCTGATACCCTGCCTTCCTTGCAACGAAGGCCATTGTGAACACATCGCACCTGTGACTGGCAAACTGGACACCTGTGTTCCCTTTCGACCAAAGTCACTCCTGATTGTGAATCATTTAAATTTAGTTAGACTTGAACAGTTTGGACCATGTTTAGGACAAGTAGAAACAGACTCACATTGTCAGGGGAAGTTTAGGTTGGATAGCTGTAAAGCACTGGAAGAGGCTTCTCAGGGAAACGTGGAGCTCTTTGCATCTTGGGAGAGAGAAGCACCTTTCTGGTGTACAATTCAGGGTCTCAGTGCACTGTCATGCCATCAGCCTGCTTGGCCTGGGAGTTATACATGAAGGAATCAGCCTGGCTGATTTCTCTCCATGGGAATGAAGACAAGGAGAAGTGTATGTTGCAGAGCAAAAGATTGATCTGTTAAAGTGGATTCACGACTAACTTGTGAGAACTCTGTGGTATTTGTGTGGGCAGTGGTTATCAAGATAGGAGACATCCTTAAGAGTCCTAATGTCTGACAGTACCTTGATAAAGAAGAAGAGATCGTGTATATTCCCCAGAGAAATGGTTTTTTTTTCCTTTTGGTGGCTTGAATTCCTTTTGGATACACCTGTCTAGCCAACAATCCTACACTTCAGAAAAAAAGAAGCCTTTCTTCAGTGTTATCAGAGATCCTCTGACCTAGAGGACGTTACAGTTAAACCTTCACCCTTTGAGCTTCTATGGGGCAAGTTTCAGGATAAATCTGCTTTGCTCTTGAGCCTCATAGTCATGAGACCAATGTTAGTACTGAGCTGGTGGAATTTTTCGAAGAGGACAAATAGCAGTAGTCTTTCCACTCCTCTTTAATCAGATAGCTCCCTTCTGAGACAGGCTAGGAGCTGGTAAACTGATGTGCAGTGGCTGAGACAGATAAAAAAATGATACATCCACTAATTACCAAATAATTTCTGAAAAAGCAATTCTTTTGTGTGTGTAAAATAAATAGTCTGTGGGTGAAGGTATTGGTATGCTGTTGATCGTGCAACAACCATCTTTGCAAGATGGTTAAAAAAGCATCATTGTCTGTTAAATATTTGGGCATTCACACTCCCCCTGGGTTGATCAACTGTTTGAAATGAATTATCTCACAGTGCTGTCACAATTAGAGTGGCATGCTCAGGTGAAAGGGTTTGTCTGTTTCCTAGATTGGTGAGATATGCTCAGTGAAAATGAACATCCTCCCAAGGTTAAATTATCTATTTAAAGCTCCTCCAATTACAATGTTGGATAGAAGGGTTGTTTTTTTTTAATGTGGATAGGAGTTAGCAGAGGACAAATGATATAATTGGAGGGGGAGAGAGAGACTTCATACGTGCTTGCTTCTAAATGAGTGAGAGGGATAAGGAGAGACAGTGCCAGGAAACTGCCTTCAGATGTCTTAGTCTTTCTGCTTGCCCTAATCTCAAGCAGTCTTTACAGGTTAGGACAGAAAGAAAAAAAAGAGTGCGTATTTGTGTAAAAGCTTCCAGTGACTTCTACCAGGTGAGCTCTGCGGAGTTTGATGCCATCCGGCCTTTTTTTAAGGAAAAAGTAAAAAAAAAAGCCAACTCTCATATTGGGATGTATAAATAGTCTACTTTTTGCTCTTGTGTAGCACTGAAGAATTTATTAGCTGGAGAGTTGAATTGACATATTCCTTTGTGCACAAGTTATAGCAACTTAAATGAAAATTATACTCATAGCAAGAGAATGCACTCTGTTTAAATTAGATAAGATTATGACAGAAAAAAGGTCCTTGAATAAAGGGGTTTTAAAACTAGCCAGTGAAATAAATGTATGACTTCAAACTTTGTCTTGCCAGAATTTATTAATAAAACACAGTGAGGTTTTTGGAATACAATGAAGACCTCTTCCTTTGAAGGTTACAGTGTAATTTGTGTAATTGTATTAGTGTAATTTGACTTCAAGATAATGTCCTTGTAATTTGGTAAACTGCAGATCTTGCTCCCATCTATTGCGTTTTTCTTGTGCCTCATATTGATGCATCTAATTGCCTCATAAGTATATACTCAGTTTAAAGCCATTGCTCTGCCCTCTGGACCTTGAGAAATTCACCTTGCAGTCTCTGACGATAACCTCAGTATGGATCTTATCTCTGAAGCAGCTGGCCACCTTTGCTTTACTTTCTTGTGAAGTATGCACAGCTAATTGCTGTTCTGAATAACCTTGTTTTGCTGTCGTACAGCTGAAGAAAGCTTACTGTATGATGCCTTAATTTTTCCCAGCAGCAGGATGCCCTCTTTTGGCAGGGAAGCCAGAACGCAGTGGTCACAGGCATCCTTTTTGTCAGGAGCTGGCTGATCCTCACTGGGAAAATCCCCTCCTCACGTTGTACACGTATGGCTCCGTTTCACCTGGTCTGGTGTGAAAGTGTGTGTCCTGCTGGAGTGGGATAGAAGAGTAGCTTTGGGCAGGGCAGTGGTTCGTGTTGGCAAGATGTCTGTGAATATATTATTGTAATGACACTGTCATATTAAATGGCTTTTCTCAGTACAAAATGGGTGCTAAAACATCTGCACAGACTTGGAAAAAATTACCATTTTAGTGCTCCTTTGTTGCTGAATTCCTTTGAAATCAACAGAAAATGAGGGCAAACGATTTATAGTCTAAGGCATTAAGTATGGAGTTTGTTCACCTAGACAATCCGAGGTGAGGCTGCTCTTGGCTAATGCAGCAGAGAGAAATTTTAAGTCTGGGATGAAAGCTTAAAACACTGCAGAGAGAGAGAAAACCAAACTGGACAAGAGATGCCCATTGGAGGGCTGAGGGTAGAGGCATGTTGAGGAGTTGAGTCACTGGAACTCTAGGTGTAGGCAAAGCCAATTTCAAGATGGGTTTTTATTGTGTTGCAGTAATTTCTCTGTTGGCTTTACACAGCAAAGCCTGAAGAAAATGGCTATTGTTAAAAACATTGGAAATGTAACGTCTTGAAATCTTAAAATTGCACAGAACTTAGAAAAAAAATTTGAGAAAGATACTAATTCACATATATATTGATTCTTAAATGAATAGTAGGATACTTGAAAAGAAATTGCACCATTTACAACTTATTTCTACATCCTTGGGTTGAAATATTATGTATAGAGTTCAGAGCGGAAGACTTTGAGTGAAGTTATACAAGCTTAATAAAAATAAACCTACACATGACTTTGCATAAAGGGGGGAAAAATCAAAGGACTGACAAATTTGCATAGATAACATTTGAATTGTTAATTTATATTGCACTTCATTGCAAGGATGTCATTTTTAATTAAGAATAAAACGTGGTAGATATTTTAAATGGGAAATGATTATAATTGCAGATGGAAATTGAGGTAATGATAACTGGTTTAATTAATTGTTAAAACTTAACATTTTTCTTTTCTGTTTTCTTTGTTTATAAGCTTGCAGTCTGTGGACACTTGACATTTGTTTTGTAGATATGTATTTAAACATGCAATGATTAAGGCGTGAAATGTTGGCAGCAAACACAGTTTTAGTCTGAGTTGTATCAGGTACTTGCAAGGGTCTGTATGGACGGACTTTAGAGCGACTTTGGTAGACAGTCTTTACTGCCTGCAGGATTGGTGGGAAATTGCATTGTAAAAACTTGACTCCCAAAATGTTCTTTTTAAAGCATTTTTGTCTTTCACTGGGGGTTTCATAAATGGTGGATCTTCACTGGAGGAAAAACGAGGCATTTTTTTGTACCAAACTACTGTTGCCTTTGAAGTTCTCCATTGATGAATATGGTAATACCATATTGACCTGAATTTAACTCTGCAAGGTTTTGTTGATCTGTCGTGCTGTGTGGTTAATAGACACGGCCCTTCAAGAAGCTGTGGGCAGCTCCTTGTACTGCTGAGCAGATCCATGTCTGCAGAGGAGGGAAGGAGAAACCAGGGTGTGCAGCTCCTACCACAAAAGCCCCTGTGCATTTCTGGGAGGGTCTCTGTAGCTCCACAGAGTGTCAGCAAAAGTCTGCCAGGGAAGAAGACGGTGATACTGGAGGGAAAGAAACTCCAGGTCTGTGCAGAAGCAGCACTGCTGTTTTGCTGTCCCCCAAGGGTATTTTGGACCTGCTGCTGTTCTGAGCAGCACTGGGTGCTGCCGCAGTTGGAGAAGGTCCTTTGGCCATGTGAGCAGCACCAGGGTGTAGGCTCCGATGGGGCCTGTGTATGTGGTTTGAGTAGAGAGCTGTGGGCTGGCACACAATTCTCAGTATGCACTTTGTCATTTTTTTTCTTGTTAACACTTGGTCAAGGTCTCTGAAGATTTACAGGCTTGTGTTTAGGGAAATGCAGCATGAAAACCTACAAAACAACCATTTCCTATTCAGATAGCTATGACACCTGAGGTGAAGAGAAATATGTGTAGGATTCTTGGAAACAGAGGGTACTTTGGCATTTGGAAGCTTGGCAAACTTATTTACCAGCTTAGAGCTTTGTGTCCAGAAGGGATTTTGACGTGAACGAATGAGTGTTGCCACTTATGTTAAGAACCATGTATGAAGTCTCTGTCATCTCTGGCTGCAGAGGGACTCGCAGAGAACTACAATTAGCACTAATTGGAGTTGTGTCTGAATCTTCTGTCTATTGGTGTGAGAATGGACCCTTTAAGTGATTGGCAGGAACTACCTGCCTACTCCAATTCCCTGAAGAGCTGCTCTGTTGCATTGCAGCACATCACAAGTGAAACGAATGTTTACCAGCAGCAACCATGCCCCAATTACCCATGCAGCACAGATGCTGAAATTTAATGCAAGTTACGCAGTGTGCTGGGTACTCATAGCTGTAATAAAGATGTACTCTTTTTTTTTTTCCTGAGAAGTGTAGAGTTTTTATTCCTGCCGAGATTATTGCTCTGTGGTGCCCTGCAGAATAGGTGGAAAAGAAGGTTTAGCATACCAAAGAGTTGTTAACTTATTCAATATGTGTGATGGTTGGGGTTTTTTTGTTGTTTTGTATTTTTGTCTTGTCACATGGCAAGCAGCACTTCAGCTGAAATCTAGCTTGTGTTACACGTGTTGGTCATGGGGAAAAAATTTTGCCAGAGTAGATAAAAACTATACATGCAGAAAGACACGTCTCTGCTTTGTTGCCCCTGGGTAAATAAAATAGAAACCTAAGAAGTATACTAATATTCAGTGAAATGATAGAAGAGTTTACTTAAATGACAACGTAGTGTGGTTTTTTCCTTCTGAAGTACGCAACCAGAGATATGAAGTATGGTAATGTCGCTAGGGTAATATACAGCTGATAGCAGTGCAGTCATTTGCATTTCTTCCCCTTGTGTTTCTTTTTTTTTTCCCCCTGAAGCACATGTATTGGGAATTGAAAATGCAGTTTGCCTATTATACACTGGCAGTAATCTTTCAATTTTTTTACTGTAAAAAATGAGGCCACAAACATGAGCAGCCACTGATGTATGGGGCTATTGATGGGAATTGAATTTGCAAAGGGAAAATGGGATTTGGTTGTAGTCTGAAATGATAATGATGTAGCCCAAATGGATTTGTAATGGTCATTCATTCTTTTTTTTCCTGCAATTTTGTGGTTTGACAAAACATCTTTATGCAGGTGACTATGGAAGTAGCACAGGTTCACTCTGAGTGGGAGTTAATAGCTAATGGCAAATAATAAGTATGCAAAGTCTGGCCTGTTCCCACAGACTTCCTTAGGTGAAGGAAGGGATGCTGTCATTTATATTCCCAAGAAAGAAAAAAAGATTGGGGTAGTGCTTCTTTGAGATTTAAGAAATAATAAAACGTACCTTGGCATGAATTCTTAAATGTATGGATTTGGAGTATCACCTCGGTGAATGCTTTATGCAGCGCAACAAATGTATGAGACGCTTTGCAAAATGTCTAGATAGACGCTTTGCCTGGAGAGTTTCCAGTCTGTCTATGGTCACGCTG
The DNA here is from genome assembly GCA_013400335.1 of Eurystomus gularis. Lineage (NCBI taxonomy): Eukaryota > Metazoa > Chordata > Aves > Coraciiformes > Coraciidae > Eurystomus > Eurystomus gularis. The sequence goes on along the minus strand of VZZY01025366.1, from coordinate 433,231 downwards.
AAGTACATTACATTGAGGTGCTGCGTTAGATGCTTGTGTTCCTGGAAGCTGTAGCTGTACCCATGTGACAGTCACTCCCCTGCCTGAATTTGCCATTTGGGCTGCCAGGGAACTGCAGAATTTTCTGTCCTGGGTGCAGTTTTCTGTGCATTATGGTAACTTCCACGTTGGTCCAATTGCAGTGAAGCTCTGCCTTCCTGCCTGTGAAAGCAAGGGGAGAATGACATGCTAGTGTTCATATAGACAGAACAAGGGGTTAGTGACAGGAAAAGGATAATGTAATGGTGTGGATGGATTTTTGGCTTTTTCTTGTTTCTATTTTTTTTTCTTCTTGTTTCTATTTTCTTTTCTTTCTTTTTTTGGACCAGTGAGTGTCACACTTATAAACTGCCTTCCATTTTAACTGGAGTATAGTCCTTGTTAAATGCCATATAATTTAAAAGTATGAATAGAAGTAATTATGGAGTACAGGAAAAGTGCTTCTGGTTTTATAAATATATTCCTTATTATAAATTTTTCCATTTAAAATCAATACAGACAGTGGTTGAGATGCAAAGGCTGCAACACAAACCCGTGTAAAGGAATCTGCTCTCAAGCTGCAGAAGACAAAAAGGGGGCGTGTGGGGAAAAAAGGCGCTGATTTACCTGGAGTTAATACTGCTCCTGTTTTCCTCATGCTGCTGATTAAAGTCTTGAGCTTTTGGAAAAAGAGCTTGGCTTAATGCTCTGAAGCCAAGCTGTGATGCAGTGCTTGTGGGGCCTTCCTGGGGGAGAGCAGGCAGCTCCAGCCTTGCTTGCACCGCAGGAAACCGCCTCTTGTGAGCAGAACCCCTCAAGTATTTCCTGCAATGTAACTCCAGCTATTTTGGCTACAGGCCTTACTGCTATTGTATGATTTTATTTTTTTTTTCTCTGTAAGCATTCCATGAATGATCCTGTTGCAGAAGGGCTGCAAGCATCATAAGTCTGTTTATTTTAATTGGCTTTGCTGTCCTGATAAGCTAGAGGCAGAAAGAGCCAGGCGGCTCAGAGATCTCTGGGTGGGGTTTGGTTTGTTTAAATATTGACATTTGGAAATTGCTGGTTTGATTTATAACTGAGTGGGACTAACATGGGCTGGGTTAGTCTGACATCCCGTGTGTGTGAACTGTTTGGGGCAGAGACTGTTTCCGTGTCTGTACGGTGTTCAACGCACAGGAGACCTCTTCAGAGCTTTCGAGAGGTGCAGCAGTATAAATAGCATTAAGGGACAGTACTTTTCCCTGTCTCTTTCCTTTGTGGAGGATGGCAGTTTCCTCTACTGGTCCATTGTTTTGGTCTGTTTTGTACAATGATAAAGAAAAAGCTGCCAAATGTGAAGACACACCAGTCACTGTTTAATAGTCACCTTTGAATCCAGGAAACCTGTGCTGGGTCTGGCCTTATATGAGTGCTTAAAGGATAAGTGCTGAAAGAATCCAAGAATTTTGTTTTGACTATGAAATTGCTAAACATTTCACCTCAATTTTCAGATGTTAAACTAGATTTGCCAACGGCTACTTTAAAAAATAAAGTGCCTTTTTAATCTCTTGCATTGGTTCTAATGGAGTGTATTTTCTGTGAGAGATTTAATCTTATTTCTTGTCTTAGGGCTGATTCCTTCTTATTATGTAGTAATTTGTGTTTGTGAGCATTGGTCTAGAACTATCTGGACTGTGATGTAATTTCACAGAATCGCCTAGATTGGAAAAGATCTTTAAGATCATCGAGTCCAGTCATTAACCTAACACTGACAAGTCCTCAACTAAACTATATCCCGAATTTGTGCTTTTAGTAAACATAATCTTGGGTGGAGGTGAACCCCGTGAAAGTTATTTTGCAGTATCATCCCAGCGCAGTGAGTGTTGGGAAGGGTCAGGTGGCAGCAGTTGTAAAGCTTGGCTGATGCAGGGTTTGTGGCTGTCTCTTCAGGAGCAGGCATTGATGGAAGCCGTAGGAGCTTGCAGATGAGCCTACGGGAGAGCCTATGTGACATTTTGCCTTTGTGCTCGAGGCACAGCCATGTACAGGTGGATGGAATCATTACGTTGTTGAGTATTGGAGCAGGAGCTCTAAGCTAATGTAGGAGAGACTCATACTTCATGGTGATAAGTTTCATGCTCAGTGCATGCCCTGGTGGGTGTGTTATGTTGCAATCATCAGTACCTTTGGTTTAATGCTGTGCTCCTTCTACCTTGGCTGAACAGCCCATTCTCACCTCTTGGCTTTAACTCAGGAACATACTTAAAAATGAACTTAACTCAAAATCTTTAAGTGTGTTATTGAATTGGAGCCAAAATGGTGAAAGTGAGAAGTTCCTCACTAAGCAAGTATATTATTGTTCTTTTAAATTTTTTATCAAAAACTGTAAGTAAATTCCTTCTGAAGCCACGTAGGTGATTGTCTGCTTGGTGCTTCCCTTCTATTTTGACAAAATAAACATTTGTTGTTCTAACAATTTGCTGCACATACACACCTCTTTCATACACTGCAAAGGGAGAAAAATTGCAATGCCATTGCAACCAGATTTGCTGGGACAGAACTCTTGTGAAGTCTCTGTTTTGTTCCAAGGTGTACTCTATCTTCTGTCTCCTGCAATTCGGTGGAGGCTTGCACTGCTGAAGCTCCGTTACAGTGTCTTGATGATGCTGTGTTAATCAGATGGAATTGGCAAGTGTAACCCAGGACAGTTCTGGTTGATCACTGAAAGTATTTTTTTATATAGTGTATCTATGTATGTGCAGACATTGGTTCTGAAGAGTTTTATTCAATGGCTCAAGGTTCAGTTGTTTTACTGGAAGTAGCAAGTATTTTTTTGTCTTTTCCTTACTTAGCACCTGCATAAAACATTATGCTCATGAAACATTTATGGTAGCAATCCATTAACAGGAAGACAAAGGTTTTCCTCTGAAGAGAATCGCCAAAATGTCTTGCTGGAATGAAACCTGTTCTCCGGCTGTTTTGTATGCATTATTGCTGCCGCTTACTGAAAGTTTAAAAGGTCCGTGTGATGTAATGCGATGATACCTTTGTGTGCAAAGCTGCTTGGAAGCAATCTAAGTCAACAGGAAAGCAATATCTTCTTAAAGCTTGTGACTTATATTAGTTTTGTGATTTCAGGTATGAAGGAGATAAAAAGGGCAAGGGTTTGCTGTAGATTCTCTTGAAGGCATGTAGAGTTCTTGAAGTAGTAATAAATGGCAGATTAAAATTGATCTCAGCGAGACTTCCAATGTTAACCAGTGTTATGGAAGTAAATGACTCCAGCTTTTTGGCCGCTTCATCAAACGGATCATGTTGTATCATGCTGTCAAACTGCTTTACCTGAAAATTTCAGCTATGAAAAGAGCCTTTCCAGAGTGTCTCTGCAATAGTAAGCTTAAAACTGTGATGAATGATTGAATGACTATTTGTGTGTATATACACAAGCATCATTTTAATAGAAGAGCTGATGTTCTTGAAGAGGAGCATTAAAAGCAGAAATATTATTTGTAAGTGGAGATGGGTATTTATTATTGAAATGTTAAAATAATAATTAATACTGCTAAGAAATGGTTGAAGAAAAAACTGTCTGCTTGAGCTGGTATCGATGAGCAATTTTAAAACCACAATATGCCATGAATCACTTCCTCAAAGTGACAGAATCGCTTGGTGTGTTGTTACCAGTGATGATTCTGTTGGCTTGGGTGCTTTCGGTTGAAGAAAAGGAGAAATGTCTCTATAATATGTTCTTTTACAGTGGAAGGCAACTGACTTCAACTGCTAGAGGAACATGGTGATAGGCCTAAATAAGCAGTTTTTTGAATACAAAGCCTGGACACAGAGCCTAGATCAAATTTAGCACCAGCCAAAATAAGCACGTTTCTGCTGAAGTGGAGTCATGGCTGTTTTCACCACTTAAGAACTGGGCAGATGGTTTGCTTTTGATGTTCAGATATGAACTGTACTGTATGTCTGGCGTGGTGTGGAGAGTATGGGAGGACATTCTTGGTGTTGTCTGCCACTGAAATACTACTTAATTGCACCGTGGGTTTCCATGAACACACTAGTTATGTGGAGAAGGGAAGATTTTAAGAAATAAACATGGGAGATTTTAATAAAGTTTTTTTCTTTTTCTTTTTTTAATTTCTTACAGATGTGTGGACCATAGGAGATAGTCTAATAGTCATGCCTAGCGCAATTACTACCTGAAAATGTTTCCAGCACTTCTGTCCTTCTGCTCAAATTTTTAATCTTGTTGTTCTGGCAATTGCTCAGAGAGCCCTGAATGGAAGTTTTTTATAAAAAGTATGATGTACTAAGTAGGTTATGTGTTTTGCTAGGCTTCGTAGTTTCCAGAGGAAAGAATCACAATTTTGTGAGTTCCCAAGTGCTTAAAATGTCCAAAATGTGATAGAGAAGTGATTGGTTTTCTAGTGCAGGCTGGAACTTAGTATATTATATTCCATGGACGAATAGAGCTGTTCTATTTTTGTTCTGCCACACTAGTGTTAAATTCAGGAAATGCAGATCTGAAGTGTACGTACTGTGCATATTTGCCTTAACACTGGAAAGGAGTAGAAGTTTATTACTAAGTAGAGAAAATTTTTCAAGGTGTTGGTTTACATTCCTTTTGCTTGCTAATGAACTATGGAAATTGCTTACTAATGAGCTATAGAAATGGAGATTCTTCCTTCTCCCAAGTATGAAAGTGTTCTCTACACAGTAAGTAAAATGACTTGTTATAGGCCATGGAGAATACGGCTGTTCAGTGCATTGCTTTTTAGTTCTGTGGGGCCACAACTTCACCTGCTCCCAACTTTGCTATTGCTGCCTGCAGTGTTCTTCAAATAATTTAGAAAATAAAAGTCTGGTTGTCATCTACACATAAATGTGCAGCACTCCAGTAAGCAGAGTAATAATAAGCTGAGAGATACTGAATCAGAACTGAATTTTGGCGATTTAGGTTAGCTTGGAAATGCTGCATTTCTAAACATGGAGTGCTGTATGTTGGTCCTTGTATGTTGTACGGCGTTTGAGATCAGCTTTGATACTCTAATGTCTAGTTCCTTTTTTTAGTGCTTGAGCATAAAAACTAGAGAGAGAGGACCTGTAAAATCTGTAGAAGGAGATAGAATGCAGATTCTCCAGCCATTTGCAAATCTGCTGGAGATATAGAAGACCTTCCAAACAAAATTAGGGAAGAGCACATCCAGTTCTGTATATGAATTTCAAGTCTCATGAGCTTGAAGACAGTAATTTTATGCGCAAATAAAATGTTAAGTGAAGTTTGAGATGTTGAGTGTGCATATACACACGTGTGTAGTAATATGCAAAGACTTTAGAAGAGTTCTTACTTCTATACTTCAAAAGAACCAGGAAGAATATACTGATTGGGAAGACAAATGTAAACAGAAATGGTGGGAAACCATTTAAAATACTTTGTTATACAGCCTTCAAAACAAATGTTCTTTTCAGAGAAACAATGTATGTTGTCAAAATAAAAGCTGTGGTTAGAAAGACTAGAAAGTATACATAATAAAAAAGGGAAACTTAAGGGAAGAAAACAAACAAGGCAATAGCAGTAAAAGCAGCCAATGAAGGAAGAAGAGTGTCAATGAAGAATTACTGGTCAACTGACTTATGTTTAATGAGGGGAAATATTTTGAACGAAGTGAGACAAACCAAATATGAAATGTTATGAATGAGGGTGGTAGACTTGCCAGTATCCACTCATCTATATCATAGTAAATGAATGTCTGTTTTGCGGTAAGTGGGGACCAGATGTTGTGTTCCCATATTGCAAGAATAACAACATAACTTTTCTCCAATAAGTAAAGAGAATGTTAAACATTCGCTGTTAAGGATAAACTTTTTTAGATAGCCATTTTCAGCCCCCAAATATTAAATATCTCTAGTGCATTTTAGGACACCGAGAAGCATGAGGGGATTAGAGAACAACCATTATTTTCTGGTGGCTACAATATGGATGAGCCAGGGACAGTGCCTTGGCCTGAGATCCGTTCCAGGCAAAATGAGGCAAAGCAGATGTGGGAAGTGATGACTAAAAGACACTAACATAATTCATGCTGACCCTTACTGTTCCGTGGGAAGCAGTCAGGCTTTCTGCAATGGAGCTTCAAGTTTGACTGAAACACAATGATATGGTATACTTTGATTTCTGTAGGACATTTGATATAGTTTGGTGTGACAGCTTAACCTGATAGAGTGGGGTAGAGGGGAGAAGTAACTAAAACTGGGTAAATTCAGTCTTGAAATAAAGCAAAAATGCATAGTCTGTATATCCCTACTGGGCTGTATCTGAGTTTGGGTCCTGGCCCAACACCGCTGTGCAGTATTGCTGCCATAGTAGGATCACTTTTTCTCCAGAAATGGCAATTAACAGATGCTTTTTTCCTCTCACAGGAGTAGAAGGAGCTTGTGCAACAGGAAGCTGTGTCCAATGTGAATACCATCGGTTTGTTTGTTTTGCCAGTGTAATACTGTCAAAGCTTTATTGAATGAGCTGACTTCAAGCTGTTGATATAGTTCAGACCTTGGCAGCTCTCTAATCTCCTTGAAGCTTTAGTGTTTGATTGCATTCGTTTGCCCTGCAAATAGTCAACTCTGGAAGTTATCTCAAAGTGAGAATATATCTAAAGCCTGTATTTATAATGGACAAGGTTCACAGGAGTGCAGACCTTGTAAAACACACATGAACTCTTTTTTGAATATGCAGTGAAATATTGAGCTCTGCTTCCTGAAACCCGTCAAACCGTGTGGTTACAAGAATCCTTTGGACACTTAGCTTTAATTATTTAATGGTGTGTGAAATCACTGTCTGCCTGTTGTTGGCAGGTCCCTACTGGGTTGGTTTGTTTCTTTTTTTTGGTATTACATTGTGGTGCCCTACCTGCTGTATATATGTAAAAAACATTTTTTTTGTCATTATTGGAGGAGAGAGTGAGATATGTGAAGTGATTTTTCTTTTTTTTTTTCATGTTTTGTCATCTGTATCCGACAAGCATTTCCTCCCAGGTTTTGGTAGGGTTCAGGGAAGCAAATGCATGTAGTCTGTTCCTTGTTGATAAATTGTTTGCTTTCCAATACATGATAGCCCAGGTACAATGCAACTACTGCAGTTGTGGCTCTGTAAATAGTTGGATTCTAAATGGCCCCTCCTAGGGCATTATATCTTCCTTCAGGTACCAATTTGACAAATCTGTGCTTAGTGCAGAATAACATCGCTGAGAATTAAATAAAAATATATTGGCTACTTTTTCAGACTATAGAAAAAGAGAGTGTAGGTTTTAAGAAATGCAGACTTTTTTTTTTCATCTTGTTTTCATGAATATGTAAGCTGCTTAGTGGATTAATTTTTTTTAAAGGAGCTGCTTTGGAGGGAAGAGAAGAACATATGAAGCACTCTTCTACTTCATGGCAAAGTTTTCAAGCAAGGGCATTTGTCCCCCCTTTCCTACCCACAGTTTCTTTTGTGGGGGTTGTTTTTATATAAACTGTTGCTACTCTGGAGGTACTGGGCGAACACTGCACACGTGAAAGCTTTCTGTTCCTGAACCAGTGACAGGTAACAGCAATCTGAGCAGAAAATAACGTGGCCATTAAGTTCTCTGCTTATGCCTTCTTAGGACTGTTAGGAAACAAGAAAACAATTAAAGCCAATCAAACAGAACCTTCATAGATGTTGACTGTCCAGGAATCTTGAAGTTGATTACCCTGTATCTGATCAACACAAACTCCAGTAGCTATTACTGCAAATTTGTTTTCTGTCTTGAAGTAGAGGAGAGGATGTAAGGTCTTTCTTTAGTGCCTGTCAGTCTGTAGTTCTGTGCGGTTTTGGTGGAGGCTTTGCTGCTTGGACTAGTGCTGGCTATTAACTTTTAGCTCCTGTGGTGTCTTCCATGCTGCGTTGGCACAAGTATTCTCCATGTCATGGCAGTGATCGGATTTTAGGAGGAAACACCAAAATCTCTAGAAATGCGTCCTTTTCCAGATTAATCTGTCTGGTGCCATTGCACAGCTGTTCAAACTGCTGTGCTAAAAGACTGGGGGAATTAACTACTGGAAAGGCGTGGGAGGATGTCTGCTTCCAAAAGTCTAAATGTAGCATGCTGTTAGAATTCTGTGGTTGCTTCTCATTCAGCTGTAGTAGGTTGTAAAAACTGATGATCAATAGTACAAGCAGGTGATTAGCAGTTTGAGTTCTGAACACCTTTAATTTGGTTGATGCAGTATGCTGAAAATTGAAGGATGCAGTAGAAGGCTGGTGGTGGAATGAATGAGGGAAGGAAAGCAGAACTGAAGGCAATGCCAAGGGCTGGTAAGTTGTCAAATAGGAACTTGTTGCGTGTTTTAGAACCAAAAGCAAATCACTTCGTTACTCAGGATCATTGGATCTGCCAAGCTCACTCTGTGCCATTGAAGGAAATAGTCTTTGAAGAGAGGTTCACTGCATCAGATTATACAAAGGGATTGTTTTCCCATTTATGACATTTTCATTAAACACTGAGGGTGTAAGTTCTTCCTTCATGCCTCCTGATAGTGCCTTAGAAATTTCTTCTTTTCAAGCAAGATGTAAGTATGTCAAAATTCAACTGATAAGGTTATAAAACTAATTGAAAAGCAGAAACGTGTGGTCTGTCAAGAATGAGCTTTCTAACGTGTGGCACAACATGAAACAGCCTTAGAGTGCTCAGCTCGAGCTAACATTTTGTTTCTACAGGTATAAAGCTCACAGGTAGTTTAGGGTGTGATGGTGTGTTCTTCAGTGCTCTCATTGCACTTGTGCATTGATTGTGGCGTGAATCTTTGGAAAATATGTCATTTGGTAATTCATCTAAAGGGTGCAGTATCATGCAAATAGAGCAGGCTGAAAAGTCCCTTTTGTCCAAATTGCTTTAATGCTCTGCTTTGAACATTTCAATCTGCATCCTTAAAATAGCTTGCAAATATAGCTTTCTGAACGGAACATATAAATAAATGCACTCTTCCTTTCCCAGAGAGGCAGGAAGGGTGTGTGTGTGTTTAACTACTTCATAATTCTTTCTCAGATGAGTTACTAACACAAAACAATACTTCCCCCCCCTGCCCCATACCAGGTTTGAAAGTAACACTTATTTCTTGGTGGAACATGTGGTTGTATCCTGATATGATTAAAGACTTATTTCAGAATTCATGTTTTTCCTCCAAGCAAGTAAAAGTTTAAGACTAAAAGTTTGAAATGGCAAGTACAGAAATGCAGAAAGCCCCTAAGAGTGTTGTTAACCTTGTTCAGAATTGCAATCTCATCCTTTACCTCTGAGAGACCCCTCTGTCATCAGCTGAGGACACATGCAGGCCCCTCTGCTGTGTGGCTTTTCTCATCTGGCATTTTCAATGCTTAACTCTGCAGGAAAAAAAATGGCTTCAAAATATGGGAATTATTACTGCTTGAAAATAAACTAAGCAAATATGAAACCTTCATTTCAGTTTTGCAGCCCCAGTTTATCTGGGAGCTTTCTCCTTCATTCCTTTCTCTCTTCTTTCTGCATGTTTAAGGTTTGTTGTAACAGACAATTTAAATTCCTTTTCCTCCTAACAATCTCTTGCTTGCACATACGAGATAAGTCACATATATGGTTTTGCTGGATCACCAGATTGACAAAGCACCAGAATAAACAGCAATGTGTTGCAAGTAGAATTAGCTGATGTTTAACCTCCTTTTTAATTTATTCAGGTTCTGTAACTCTGCATGGCTGTAGTAAAAGCAGCCCAATTGCTTGCTTCAGATCATTCTGTGGCATGCAAACCAATTATGCTAACCTATCAAGATGAATACTGGGTGTAACCGGGAGAGCCTGGAGCCAGAATATTTGCAGGATTCTTTTCGGCAGACATCCAGGAAGAACCTGCTCAGTAATCTGTAAATGTGTAATCCTTTTAATGCATCAACTTTGTTAGAACACATTAGTGTCAAATGTTAAGTGTCATATTTTAGTCTATGAAGCGTATTGTTGAAACAAAATTAAACTGGAAATGTAATGTGGTGACAGTGGGGAGAAATCCCCGTGAAATCTTTTGAAGTTGAATCTGGATTAGCTTCGTTACATGTTCTCCGTTGGCTTCCAAATGCTGGTGGCATGACGTTTGCATGTGCTTGGGTTGAAGGTGTTTGACCTTGAACCTAACGGTGACCACGGGAAACTTCATGTGGTTTGAACTAACTGAAGATGAGACTATGCTGCTATCTGAATTATTGTATTGGATTTTCTTGTTAATCTGTTGATCCATATTTGCAGTGTATCCTGATACATTTCCCGTGGAAATCTGACTAGCTTCTGGAGGTGCTTTGTTGCTAAAAGCTTCATTTACTCAAGTGTCCCTTTCCAGTGGGTGCAAGGAAGCTTGTGGAGTTCAAGCTGTTATGAAACTTTTGAACTGTATGCTTTCAACTTTGTGTGTTTTTTTGGAAGGGGAGAAAAAAAAAATCTTCTTGGTCTGCAGACTTTCCTTCCTCTGTAATGTTAAACCCATTTCCTCCCCTTTTCTCCATGAACAATCAAATGTGCAGAACTTTTTTTTTTTAATCCTAGTTAAGGGGCAGTGTGGGAGAAAGCCTGTGATAAGAGAATCGTGCAGCCAGAGACCGTAGCCACTGGTGGGTTGTCATTGTTCTGTACTTCTGTTGTACTCGTTTCTTTCTGCCCCTTCACTGATCTACTTGATAGTACCCAACCGGTATCTGGGCTGGATTATTGACAGGTTTCCCAAGCTTTATGTAGGTTGAGGGTTAACGGTCCCCAGTCTGACACCCTCCCAGCTTGCAGCGTCTCCCCAGTGAGTTAGCCAGTTAGTATGTTGATGGGTATTAGAAGGGCACAGAATCTTTCAAATCAGAAGGAATTAATATAAATCACAGCTTGCTTGGATTTAAGCAGCACATTGGATTGAGCCTCTTTATCCTTAATGCTACATCCCTCAGCTCTGGCCAGACACTGTAAATCTGCAGCTTGCTCCAACTGCCTTATGCAGATACTGAAACATCCCAACCTTTTCTCTTAAATTTATCAGTGCCTTGACATTAAATATTTCAAGTAGGTTTTGTTGAACTGAGTGTAGCTTTTCTTTGTGCGCTTCTTAAAGGTTACTTCTTGTTGGAATGAAATCGAAGGTTGGGAGTTCTTAGCAGATGTTATGATTAAATCTGACTGGTTGTAGGCTCCTTCCTCCCCCAGCTCCCAAATGTAACATTTGGGATGATGAATAGCAGAATTTATAAGTAATGTCGGTAGCTCTAATTGTTCAGGTTTTCCTGTATGTGTGTGTGCACATGAAAAGACTCTGCTCTGTGAGCAAAAGCTGTGCTGCAAAACTGATGGTTCTTATCTGGTTGGTAACTATTTAATGTCAGTGAGTCCCCTTCATATGGGAGTGTCCTGATAATTGTGAATGAATGGTTTGATACATGACTTCAGTAGCCTCAGTTGGAGATATATCACATCAAGGACTTGATGTGTATTAAGCCTTTTCTATATTTCTGATGAACACATTTTATGTGCATTTAAGATAGATTTTTTTCTTTTAAGTGCAGGAACTAGATGCTACTAAATCTTACCTCAAACGCTTCTCCGTAATTCTTTTTCTTCTTACGGTGAAATGGCCCGCTCTCAGGCTAGTGTTGACCCAGTCATCTAATATGTGCCTTTTTTTGCCTCTGGCTCCTCAGCCTTCGATTTGTAAAAGTATTGTTAAATGGAGCTCGCGCTGTTCGTTCCGTTTCTCTTTGTGCGCTTTGTCAGTTCTGTGCTCGCTGCCCTTGTGTAGGGACCTTTCTCGGCTTACCCCAAGGGAGGCTGTATGTTTTCCTCAGATGCCTTTTGGGGATTGTGTTGGGGTTGTCTAGCAGTGAAAGGCCAGGCAGAGGAGTCTCTCAACCAGTGCACCAGAATTGCGAATGCTGTTGTGGAGCACCTGGAGCACAAAGTCCTTGTTTTTCATGGTGGCTTGTTACTCCGTAGCTGAACGGCAGCTCTTCTGCCAGCAGCAGAGGGGTGCACCTTTAGTGTCTGAGCTGACAGAGTAACTGCTTTACCGGAGTTAGGCTTCTGCATTAGCAGGGTAGAATAAACTATGCGTAGTATTTAAGTGTATCAGGTATTTAACCCGGTCTAGGTGTAGCTGCTTTAGCAGGGGAATCGGACTAGATGATCTGCAGAGGTCCCTTCCAACCCCTGCCATTCTGGGACTTAGAATGTTTCTGTTTGGCTACTAATTACTTAATATCTTTCATCCTTGGTGTTGTTATTCTCCAGTAAAAACTGTGGTGTATTCAAAGAGATGTGTTATTTCCATAGCCAAGGGAGCTACCTGGGAGCTGAGCAAAGTCCCATCCCACTTCAGTTTTCCGTTCTCCACTCAAACAATATCTCTGTCATGCCAGCACTGGGACAAAGACAGTGGCAGTGGATTGTTGTGATAGTGCTGGCATGGTGAGGTTGTGTTTAACACCCTCGGGATATTAAACCAGGATTTAGCTACTGGAAATGTGAATACTGCAGGGGTACTGAGGAAGAGTAACTAAGAACAGCCCAAGAGCCCGGCTGTTCCTCAGCTTGCTGCTGGTAATTTGAGGAGCTGTCTTACTGTTTCTTTGCACTGTATTTCATAGTTGTTTCATGAAAGTCCGAGTAGTCCACCAACTACTAACAAATTTGATTCTCTTCCATGTATATAAATATGTCTAAAGTCTGCAGGATATTGTGGAAAATTTTTTTCTTCTCTGATACAATATTAACTTTAGGTTTTAGTGGCAGTGCTATGTAATGAAAATGAAATCAATGTCCCCGAGTATGAGCTCTAGTAATAAACATGATTAATATACTTAAAAACAAGATTTCATGCACTTATGCATGTATACATTAAAGCTTATACATCCAGGTCAGGTGAAAACTGAGCTTTTTTTTTTTTCCAAGGAAAGCACAGAACTTCCAAATCTAATTTCTCAGAATTGACTCAGACTCTGCCCCATGCATTTACAACATCTAAGCCTGGAAAGGTTTATTTGCCTTGACTCTTTTGTGCTTTTTTTTAGTTCTTAGACTTAAGATTTATTTTCAACGATAATTGCACTTTTCTCATCTGATTACAAGATCCTACCAGTGTCACCCATGTAAGTGTAGTGTTCTGACTTGATCACAGCAGATAGCGAGCAAAGTGTTTCTTCCTTTATGAGGTCGCTGACTTCCTCCTGCCATACATGTCAGGGAGGTGAGCAGGGTGACAAGTGTGATTGTTGCACCTCATCACTTTTTTTTAATTGGTTTTATGTAGAACCAGTTAAGCTGTTTGCAGCTGCTGCAATGAGTTTCTAGTGCCAGCAGAGATTTTGTAGGTGTTCTCTGTGGAGCAGAAACCTGTAGTTATGTTATATACAGTACCATTCCCTCATAGCGAAAGGAATGATTTGGGGCAGAAGTCCATTATTTCTGGACCGACTTCATTTAAAGTTACCACTTCACCTTTGAACTGCTGTTCATTGTCTGGTGGTTTACAAAGGAGCAGCTAAGGTTTATTGAAACTTAAAAATCAATTAAAAAACCCCCCTACATCTCTATATATCCATTTGTGACCTCAAAGTGGAGAAGGTGCACAGATGCCAAATTGCTTCCATTTTCATCTTGGATAAATATTGATGCTGAAGTATGTTTTACAAAGGTCTGCTCAAATTCTTAACTACTTACAAGAGATTGTTGGTGCCCTGATGTAGCTGAAAATAAAGTGTATTAAAATATTATTAACATAGCAAAAAAAAAAATAATTAACTGGCTTAGTCCAGCGGGTTCCAATATCATCTCTGTCTTGGAGGAGCACTGAGACAGCTGCTAATGTGACTTAAATACTCCTGCTGGTACAGTCCTGGGTCTGACAGTCCGAACTAAGCAGGATGTTTTCAGTCCTCAGAATGACAGCAGACTCAACATTTCATTGTCTCTGTTTATACAGTCTATATTTAGTAATCCCGAATCCTAGTTAACAAGCAATACTGTTAAAAGCTCTAGGATGAGGCAGGTAGAGCTGGCGCAGCGCCAGACCTGGCAAGGGGTGCTCTGTTTCGGGTAGAGAGGAAATACCACACAAAAGACCCTGAGTTACAAAGCAGGTTTCCCAGCTAGGATTGATCATACTGTTACTTTTACTTACCACTCAAGTGTTTGTCCAGTTTCTAATTTTAATGATCCTGCAAAAGTAATATATTGCTTTTAGTCATAAAGTGTTTATTAGATGGAGAATATAAAAAGGAGGTTTTGTAGCTGCCTTCAATGAGTCCAGGATTTCATTTGTTTCTTGGTCCTTTGTTAAAAAGCTTTAAAGAAAAGGAATAGTCACTAGTGATAGACATGAATCTCCCTTGTATTGCTGCACATGCAGCCTCAAAGCAAGCTGCCATTTTAATGAGACAAAACCACTTGATTCTTGGTAAATGCATGACCACAACATTTCTGTCTTAATGCTTCAGTGGGTGCTGCATAAAATGGTTCTGTTCTTCAGGATGCCAAGGACGTGTGCTTCTGGGAACATCTGGCTGACTGTTTAGAAGATGCCAGTGATATAACATTTTGAATGAGGTGCCCTTTTGGGTAAATATGTACTCATTATTTCTTTAATATTAATAGAATGAGACAATGCATGAAATCCTGGCTCTGGAAAACTGAATGGCAGAACTCCCACTGACTTCAATATGCCTGGGCTTTTTCCTTCTGTGTCTTGGTTGTTATGACTTCTTTCCTCCTATCAATGTTGCAATGAAGTGTTCAAGGAAAGGAGAAGAGCAGGTAAGCTCCACGTAACTTAAACTGCCACTCGGCAATCATCCTGCACAGCAGCTGAAGGAATGTGACACTCTGGTGGTCATATGCCTTGACGGTGAACTTGGACCCGTAGAGACTTCTCCAAGAGTACGCCTAATCAGTGTTCCTCCAGAGAGTTTTGTCACTCTCGCTTGCCTCTTGCTTATGCCACTGTAAATTAGAAATCACTCTACTCAAGTTGAAGTAACAAAATCAACGTTAAGTGAGAAGAGAATTAGGCTTGCGCCGCTTGATTTTAAACAAATAAAAATGACAGGACCTTAGTTTTTTTTAACAGTTATTTGAGAAATAGGACATCTGGTCATTTGTAACTGAGAACAGATATTTTCCTGTTAAACTGAATGATAGGCTTAACTTCACGTCCCTCAGACTATCAAGTACTGTCAAAACTGAAGGTCAAAGACCAGTGACATTTACTGGCATAGGGTTTTGGGGGTTTGTTTGTTTTTTTTTCTCTTGTTGCTCTACACTTCCTTGTGTAACTGTTGGAAAAAAATCTGGGTTCTGTCAGGAAGAGACCTTTTTAGTGAGCATCTTCACTCTACCGGTGGCCTTGTTAAACATACAGTCAGTGGATGTTGACTTGCTGTCTCCTTGAGATCTTACCTTCCGTAACCTTCAGGGAACCTAAGAAGAGTTTTTCAATATGTGGCAATAAAGAGTATATAGAGGCTGTGTTAATGACAAAATATGTTCAGTGTTTGTTGTTGGCTTTTTTTTGTGCTGGCCATGTGCAGTATCTGGCTATGCTTGAGAATTAATGCTGTGGATACAAAGCGAAATAGTTTGAGGTCTTGGGTTTCATCTTTTGTGCCATTGCATTAATGTACTCTTGGCTAGACCTGCTGGGCTTTCTACTGTTGCAGCAATAAGCAATTCGTACAAGTAAATGCAAGCCGGCTGAAAAAATAATCTTATGTTAACTTAGCATCGTTGAAAATAATGCAAGGTGCAAAGATTATTTGACCTCTGATTTCTCTTGGAGCTTAAATTCAGGGACCTGTACTGTCTGCTGCTTTGCTGTTTGTAGGAACTTTGCACATCTAAGCTTCTAATCTTTGCAGTAACCTGTATTAAAATACCAGTACAAATACTTTAAAAACTTATTTACATAAGAGCAGTGATTCAGCAGTCTAAAGTTTCTCTTTGTGTGTGTGTGTGTGAGGAACATGATGGCAGTCACTCAATGGTAACACTTACTCTAATGATGCAGATAAATTGTGCTTGCTCTTCTCTCTGTATATACGTTTATATTTCTTCCCCGCTGCGCACAATTTTAGCGCCTGATTTATCAACCTCAATTACAGGGGTAGAGCTTGATCTCTTTTCCTACATCACTTCTATATGCAGCCAGATGGGTGCATTGGCTGCCATGTTTTTTAAAAACCAAAAACACTCAGCAGCCCATCTGGAATCTCGGTTGGCGTTGGCTAAAGCCAGCATCAAGCAGAGATTCCAGAGAAGTGCCAGCAGCAACACATTTCTCACTTTTAAGAAAATACGTCATTTCTTTCAGTTCTTGACTTGAAACTTAAGATGGAATTAAAACCCATGCTAGTTCCAAAAATACAAAAGCATTGCAACGTTAATACAGATGCATTCTGAAATATTCGGGGACTGCTCTGCAAATGCACTGAGAATCTTGCAACTACTTAAGGAGGCTGTGGTTGTGCTGCACTTGAACTGGATTGCAGGCTATGCAGGCATTTACATTGTGCAGGCTCCACGTGGAATATATTAGCCCAGCAGGAAACCTGATTACAACTTTGGGTAGCTTTCCTAAAGTAAAAATGATTATTTTCAAGTGAGGTGAAGTGTGTTTGAAATATTTGACCTTCCCATTTAGCTATGTAAGTAGCTGTTCACTGTGGAGCTAGAAATCTCCTTCTGCTCCCCAAGTTAAAAATTGGTGCATGTTCTAACATTAAGTTGACATAATAAGCAGTGTGTGCATGGGAAGTGAGACTGTAGAGGAAAACTAAAACCAAAAACTCCCCCCCAGTATCTTGTATTTAGAGTAGATATGTTTACCTTACTCTGCCTGTGTGAATGGGGGGAAAAAAAAGCATCCCTAGATTTTTGAAATTCTTTTTAAAGGAGTACTGTTTGATTATGGTTAATTGCTACAAAAAGACATTTGTCAAGAAAGAGAAACACTCTGGGATCTAGTTTTGAGTTCTTTTTTCTGCAGGCTTTACTCTTATTTTTAATGTGAAGTAAAATGGGAAGCTTTATTTTGTGACTGGAGCAAAACTGACCCATCTGAGAAGGAGCTCTGCTTAGCAGTAGAGGGAATGCAAGGAAATTGTCCAATCCAAATCTTAACGACTGCTGTAATTACTGCTCTTATGTAATTCTGCTTTTGTACCTCAACATAATTTTGGGGAGAAAGAGATAGTAGAGCAATTTAGAAGGTAGTTGTATTAATATGAATTCAGATTCTTTAGTACACTCCTACCTTTAAAAAACAGGTCTTCTTCCTCTGAACTTAACCTTTGCTTTTGGACACTAACATTAATTTATTGATTTTTTTTAAAACAACAATAACAAAAAAGCTCAACCCCAAACCAAACAAAAAGCCCAAATGAAAATGTTTTTCATTTCTTCTTAAAACTTGATGCATAATTCTAAGTTGTTCCAGCTTTACATCCATTTTTTTCAACAAGGAGTTTGAATCTGTGAATACATATTCTCTGTGTACATTGCAAAGTCTTATTATCATGTGCATGGGTTTTTCGAGTTGTTTCCATTTCCATCCCTGATGAAGCATTCAGAGACTGTGTGCTAACACAAGAGACATAATAAAGTTACCATTATTTCCATGCAGGTTACAGGGTAGAAAATCCAAGCTAATTCATACTGTTTTGCTGCATTAACTCCTCTCCATCCTCTTTAGGATGGAAGAGTATTTTTGTTTCTTTAGACTGAATATTTACTTCTATCTTTCAGATGGTAGAGAATAGACAGAACTGCAGATGAGCACTTAGTCCACTTCATCTGTGCGTAAGGAACAATGTTGAAACCAGTGCTATACACCTCCTGCTGGTTTTTTGTGTGCTTTATTTTGTCGGTTTGGGGTTTTTTTGTTGTTGGTTTGGTTTGGGGTGGTTTTTTTTGAGTAATAGCTTCCAGTATAGCAATTCTGATTTCTCCCCATGCTGTCCTTTTACATACTTGTCATTGGAAATGTGTGCATCTAGGTGAAATACAATAGCAAATGTATACTTGTGTAACTTGGTTCTATAGACTAGACTGCTGAATGTAGTGGAATGGCTGGTGGAGATGAACTGAGGAAGCCCTGCTCTGTCATGGGACTCACTGGCCTCATACTGGGAAGCAGTGGGCGTCCTTGGCAGGTCAAGGAATATACCTCCCATGAGTACTTCCTTGCCTACGTTCTTTCACTTTTTCTGCTCTCATCCCCATGTAAAGACAGCACAACACCATACAGTACGTAAGGGAGCCATGGGCTAAGGGTGGAAGAGCTCAATTTTTGTGTGGAAAGGGGGATTTGATACATGGAAAGTTTAGATGTTGTGGACAGACTTGGGTCTTGCTATCTTCACTCACTGCTATCCGAAGTGCTGTGCTTTGGGAGGCTGATACGAGACAGGAAGAAGTTCTAGTGTCCTGTGAACTGTGAAACAGGCTGGGCTGGTGGGTCAGTTTGCAGTACAAGTGGTTGCTGCCTCGTTATTGCAAACAAATTAAGGCTCGGAGGATAATGAGCTGGGTTTTGAAATCTGTCTGCCGAAGGGTATCACTGACGTTAGACGGTTCTTTAACCACAGAAAGTTTTATTATAATTGTTAATATTATAGTTTAAATCAGTACTACAAAATGCAAGAGTCCTATAGCTATTTATAGTTTACATACTCTGTTTCATTTAATGTTCTTTGTAGCCCGTCCATTTAGAGTGGTGCTTGTGTCTTGTACAGCAGTTTAGGAAGACACTGGAAGTCAGAGTGACATAACTGCAAAACATGAGAACTGGCTGGGGCTGTGGGAGCACAAATAGGGCCAGAATCTTCCAACTTGTCTTCAATTTTCCAGGTTGTATTTCTTTAAACGTGGAATGAGTTTGAGCAGACAGAAAATGCTGAAGCTTTTTAGCATAATAATGTGTGGGTGTGGTGTCAGGAACTGTTATTTCCCTTGAGAGTATTTGTCATCCTTTGAATAAGATCAGAAATAGATTTGAGCGCTCACTACTATGAGTTGTTCTTCTTGGTATTGATTTTATTCTTTTGTTAGATGCTCTTCACTTTATTGTTTCCTCCTCCTCCCAATACCTCTTATTCCTTCTGCATGTTTAGTCTCCAGCTTGTCCTGTCTGCCTTGTGGGTTATGACCTGTCTTGGCCAGGAACCAGTGAATTCCTGGAAGGGAAGTCGTGTTTTTTGTTGTTCCTCCTGCACCTTGCACAGCAGGGCTCTGAGCTTGTGAGTGTGCTCCAAGGCATTGCTCTAATGCAATGGTAAATATTCCTGCCTACTCTTCTGGGGTATTTCTCATCTTGTAAAGATGGTTCTAGATTAAGAGAAAAAAGAAGGCTAAAAAAAAGAAAGCATCTACCCAGAAACAGCTCCATACACTGAAAGTAGGAAATTACTCCCTACATATATCCTTGCTGAACACTTACTGAGCCAGTTCAGTTGAAACACTTCCTGAGGAGCAATGGTGTGGTTAACTCTGGCTTCAGCACCCAAAGGGATGTGGAGGGTGCAGTCTCAGCTGGGAATTTGTGTTGTAACGTCTGAAACCTTCTCATCACCTGGGCTTTCTTAGGTGCTGTTGTGACAAGGGTAATATGGCTCTCAATTTCTTTTGGCCGGAAGGAAAAAGGAGAGGAGCTGCTCTCAAATTTATTTGGATCTGCTTTGGAAAGCTAGTCTTAAAGCATGTGTACCCTGTTTAATTGGTAGTCTGGGCACAATTCAGCTGCATAAGTATAGGCATGTGTAAAGTACCTTTCGCATGTAGGAACGCTGTAGGGTATTTGAGACAATGCCTCAGGGTCAGCAAATCTAGCATGGGACCTATGGGATACCCAGGTCCCTCTGAAGCAGCCTCTAGAGCCCTGGTGAATTATCCTAGAGCATCTTGGATGACACGTGAATGAGAAACTGTAGTTTCTTGTGTTTCTGCCCACATTAGACATGCAGGATTGTGTGCTGATGGAGACAGGAAATATCTTCATCTGTATGTTAGAATGAACTTGGCACAGCTTGGGTACCACATAAGCAAAATTGGATCTCATCATCCATAGCTCATTTTTATTAACTTTGGTACCGATATCAGCATTCCATAAATGAGAACAGCATCTCATATCAAGCCAGTTTTCCTTTCTGCTGCTCAGTTGATGGGATCTGCGTGGCAATGGGCCATAGTTTCGGTTAATACTCCAGCTTTATTTTTCCCTATTCAGGAAGTACTGTCAATGTATACGTGTCTTTACTGGCCTTTTCTGTTTACATGGGTGCTTGTTTCTTGCCCATGGCAGGTTACTCTTAAGAGCTTTCTTGAGTGTCTGTACTTTCAGTATCTCTTTCAACTTTATTTTGTTTATTTTTTATTATGGAGGGAGAATACTCTTTGTGCTTTTTCTGGCAGGGAGGTTAAAATGGGGCTGTGAGCTTATTTTTTTGCTGGTAGGGAGCTTCTTGCTTTCTGCCAAGGTAGACTTACTTGTTCTTACATATATATATATATATATGCATATTTATGTTTTTTTCCAGTGTCCCCAGGGAGTTCAGATTATGCAGCAGTTATTCATGTCCTGCTTTTCTGTGCAATTGCAACTTTGAAACTTGTCAACTCTTTTGCATGTAGGCTTCCAATACACTTTTGTGTTGGTATGTTAAGAGAGGGAGTGTGTGTAGGTTTTTATTTGGTAGTAGGAACTTACGAGACCTGTAAGAAGCTATTTTGCTTATCTGGAATTGGAATGATTCTTTGCATTAGTACGATTCTTTGCCTGTGGAAAACCTGGAGTGGTGGTGACAACTGACATCCTGTGTGGACAGGATAATGTGCCTTTGTTTAGAAGGTTTCTCTGTTGTCTGCTCAATAATTAGTAGATGAAAGAACACTTCTAAACCATGTTTATTTAAAGGTAAAAACTTGCAAAAATCAATGACACGCTTGAGCACAGAAGTCAGATCTGCACTCCACAGCAGATGTAGCCATCTCTCAAGTCACATAAGGATGCCTAATAAATAAGCTCAAATCCCTGAGAAAATAATGCTGTGTTTGAGGGGATATGTGTTATCTCCTTTTATCATGCTCTGAGCTGCTGCTGTTGTGCTCTCTGCATGGGATTAGTAATAGCGGGATTAGTAATAACATACTATGACTTGGCAAAGGGAAGGGAGACACCACGTTGTAAAGCTCTGTAATGCCTCCAGCAGAAAGGGTGTTTTGAGTGTTTAGAAGTCAGCTGTTCATGCTATGTTCAGTGTGGGGATTTTTTGAGGACATAAAGGAAAACTGTAGTCATGTTCTGTTGCTGTTGACAGTACTAGGCATCTAATTTTGGTGGTTAAATGTTTGGTCCTCGATGCTTTTCCTCTTCTATAAGATGCTTCTATTTTCAGTTGCAGCTTTCCACAATGATTTGGGGAGAGAAGGAGCTGTTCCTTAAGGCTTTTTTTTTTTTTTTTTGTTCTTCACCTTGATCTTCAGGTGACGTCTTCAACTGACAGCTGATTCAAGGATAGCTGAAGCTATCATACCTATGTGCGGATGATCTGGAGAAGTGTCTCTCTGTCCTCTGCTAAGCTTCTGCCTCTCGATCTTGCATATTGGCTTGGTTCTCTAAAGTGCCTTACAAATGTCTTCTCAAAGCAAATAGTGTTACAGAAGCCTCAGTATCTCCTTTGGCTCAGGACCACACCAGGCAGGTTATTCTGAATTTCCTCCATCTCTCCAGGGTATTTTCTTGTTCAGGCATTTCTCTGCTAACCTGTTCTGATTAATATATATTAAGTAAATCTGACTTCTCAGTCATACTCATTACTCCTTTTGATCCAGCCAAAACACTTCTTCTAACCTACTTGTCCATGAAATTCCTTTCATAGAAATCCTTTGTGAACTTCTCATCCAGTTATTGTATCTGATGGATACTTTTTGTCACTCTTGAAAGCTATACATAACTGTGACCCTTTCCGTTTAGCTTCGCTTGCCAGGCTTTCCAAGGACTCTTGTCACTTCTGCTCTGCTACTGGCTTGTCAGATGTTTCATGATCCATCTTCGTGCCACCTTCTCTGTGGCTCCCTGTATGTTAATTTGTGACCTCCATGCATTCATCTGCACACGTCCATATCCTGTCTGCTTTTTAAGTCCCTCTTGAAGACCTGTGTGCACTGTGCTGCTCAGTGAACCGAGCTGACAGATGTACAAATTGCTGACTGTTCCCTGAATCAAGGTTCAGAAAAGTGTTTGGAAAATGCCTCGCATCTATATTTGCTGGCAGCACCCACAAAGCAATAATACTTGAAGTGGAAATCAGTCTGACTGCTTGGTACAACTTCTCCACTTGTAACTCCTGGCATGGATGGCTGAATCATCTTCGTCTAAATAGACAGTACTGTGAACAGATGGTAAATAATTTACGAAAAGTGAAGCTTTGAGCAGCCTAAGATTGAACTTCATGTCATATCTTTCTTACTGTCATAGATGTAGACTTGCAGCTCTGAATCACAGCAGACTATACTCCATTTATAAGATGAATTTTAAATCATTTAAGAGTAAATGAGACAAAGCTGAATTTCTTGAATTAGGCTAATAACAGGCAATGATCCCCCAGAACAAAAGACTCTGAAGGGACTGAAAAGCATTGCCAGAAATTAATCTTCTGCCTTTACCCAGAAGCCCTGGTCCAAAGTAATGCTGAAGCCACTTGTCATTTTCATTTCAGCTGTTTCACTGACACATTCAGACCCAGCAGTAGATGCTGTGTCAGAAAGTTTCTTGATGTTGAAGAAACAGCATTAACTGTGAATTTGGGAAGATACTACAGGAGGAATATATTCAATATTTTATAAGTAAGGGGTCATACTTCTAACTGTGTGCTTTAGGAACGTTTGCCAACAGTGATACCTTTGTAAACTTGGCATGACTTTGATAGCAGTCTCCACTGTCCAAGATCACAGAATCTTCTAGCATTCAAGAGAGAAATGCAGGGGTCTGTGGTCCCTGGGTAAGTTCTGGACCTGTTCCTGGTTGTAATAAGGGACCAAAAGTACTAAATGACATGATTCCTTGATTTAGTACAGTTAACCTTGTATATAATGTTAAATTTTTTTTGTTGGTTGCTCCCCTCTACTAGTTTATGGAACTCTGGTTCTCTCTAAACTGCTTTAGGGGAAACAGAGTATTAGTACTCCAGTATAAAGAGCATAAATTATGTTTCAGTCCTCATGTGATTTGCTTTGAGAACAGAACCAAGATAAAAATGAAGGGATGCTTTGACAGTCAGCAGCACGTTTACAGATAACCCATTGAAGGCTGCATTGTCTCAGTGCTGTATTTTCAACACATAAAACTGGTAGCAGCTCTTGCAGGGAGCAGGTGATCTGGGCCAGCATAACAGATCTTGAAGGAAAAGCAAGGAAAATGAAGAAGTACGGTGTGTTTTCTCCTGTCTTTTTAATTGTTCAAGTCTGTCTAGATGTTTTGCATCTCCCGCAGCAGTTAAGGTATTGGCTGCGAATAGCTGCCCAGTTGCTCCCTGTAGCAACTTTCTGTCAAAGGCCGTGTTGGCTGAGGACTGCCTCATCTCTTCTCGTGAAAATGAGTGTGTCTTGGTGAAGTCAGCAGGCTGAAATATTGGCTTTTGTGGTTTGAAGTACTTGCTATTCTTTTGAATAATTCCCTGCTCTAGAAGAGACCACTGTTGACCTTTAGAACATTCTACCACTGCCTTTCTCCTGATGTAGATACTTTTTCCAACTAAGATCTCATTTTTGGCAGTGCCTGTGGATCTGTTGACAAGACTTAGTGGAACTGTTGCTGAATTCAGTGGCTTGTAGCAGAGCCTGCCCAAACCAGCTGTGCTGTGTATCAATACCCGCAGCTGCCCAAAGTAATTGCAGTTCTCCCTGCCTTTGGGTATATGTACAGTAGGGACTGTGTAACCCCTTGAACAAGTGCTTTCGTATTTGCAGAGCCACAACACTCCAGAGAAAAAATAGTTGGTAATGTTTGCTAGAGGCAAACTTAGGCCAAATGGTATCTGATGTGCTATAGTCAGCATTTAGCTCTAAGTCATAATACAGAAGGGAGTTTTGTGGCGATTGATACGTGAAAAGTCTTGCATTCAGTTGTAGGTTATAACTTTTTTTTTAAGATTCTTTCATAAGTATTCTTTGAACTCACACCCTTTAATCAAGCAAGTCAATGGTAAGGCTGTTCTGCAGTAGTAACAACAGTACTCCTCATTAGTCGTGAAGACAGATTTCGGTCAAACTGAGTAGAAGGTTTGTTTGGAATATCAAAGTAGTGATAATGTAGAAGTTTTATCACAGTAGTGGGTGATTTTATTTTATTTTTTCTCCTTAGTCAGCCTCGTGGCTAATGGTACAACTTAGATGATGTTCTTGCACAAAGAGAAAAAGGGCGTAATTCTGCCAAATGCGAAGTTACATGATTCATTACAAGGGCCCTTAATTTGCCTTATTAATTTTTTTAGGAGTAATTTGTGAAATCTGTTAAGCATGGTAGTCTTGCTGAAAACAGTGTGATCTCAAAGTTGAAAAAAATTCTCAGAATTATTTTTGAGATGAATGCTATCCCGTGCGAAAAATACGTTGCACTTCTCCAATCATTTCGTAGCTGGATTCACTCCATCACACAAGCTCTTTATCTGAAATTGCTATAAGCCATAACGTAAAGCATTTTACTTGCACACATCTAATTGAAGGAATATTTATTTGGTGCATATTAAATTCAAACTGGCCTACTTCTGAAGGAATATTTATTACTTTAAATCTCAGTACTTTGAAGAGAGAAGTTTTAGAACAACTCTTATTCATATGAAAAAGTTAATTAGAAACTAGTATTTTAGTTCCTGTAATATTTGAAATGAATTAGGGTAGTGTTTGAGAGATGGGTATAGTAAATCATGACTTGTTGACAAAATTAAACTGTAAATGAAAATTTAACTTTTATTGGGCGCATTTTGAAATAATTTAGAGGATGTGTATGAAGTGTAACAGATAAATCTGTGTGTTATAGCTTAGAGCTTATAACACAGCACTATCTGTTCTGGCTTTTACACCTTAATCATGCGTTATGGATACATTATACAAGGGGGCATGTTCCCTGGTCATGGTTTGGGGAAGCAATGTGGCTAACAATCCCAGGGTTTCTTCATAAGTTCTTGGTTTTATGCATATGGAACAATGTCAAGAACCAAACCACCAAGAACCAAAACCAAGTCTTAAATATTTATTAAATACAAACCACTCTGTTAGCTTTATGACCACAGTGAGCGCTGTGCTTCTGATTTTTGAGTAGATCCTGTAGCACAGTACCCAGCTCCTTCCTGTGGGGACTTTACCAGCTTACGGCTGTCACAACCACTTGTCTACCCCTCAGAAGCCCCCCTGAAGCAGTTCTATGTGTGTATTTTGAGAAGAAGGCATCTTCCAGTAAACTGTGCTCTCTTGCTGAGGATAAAGATCAAACTTCTGTGCTGGAAATCAACAGTAATGAACAGCAATTATTGGGCTGAGGCGGTTGTAGTTACGTGCAGCACATGATTAAAAATAGGTAAGAGCAGCAATTCATTGATCGTTACATATCATGGCAGAAACTTTGATGTTGCACATCACTTGCATCTCTGTAGTTGTGTTGTAATGAGCTATTTGTGCCTTAGGGTTGTGCTCAGAGCAAAGAGCTCTGAGTCCTATGATTACAGCTCCTCTCCACCCACCCAAGAGCTTTTAGCCTGCAGTGTACTGAATCCCACACAGTGTACTCGGGATGTTACACATCATAGCAGGATGGGCTTGAATGACCATTTGGTGCAGCTCATGTGAGGAGTTGTTTCAGATAGATCACTTGTTAATATTTTCCTTCTTTTATTTATTTTTTTAATCTTTATTGTGATGTCCCTAAAATTGACTAAAGTGTAAAATACATTCTTTGCTTGTCTTGGAGTTCCTAAAGAATTTATTTTCACTGATCTGGACAGAGCTCAGGCTTCAGTGCAAACAATCAGAGGATTCTACTGTATCTAGGCATGTATAGGCATATATGTGTGACTGCATGTATTTTTTCAAGGCTCTACTTTGCATTTCTGTGAGTTGTACATGTCTGAGGTGTTGTGTGAAGTTGAAACAAGTCACAGATGTACAGTATCAGCTAACAGCTTGAAACTGGATGTTGTTTTTGAGTCTACCCAGATGCAATTGAGAAAATAACAATACTCTCCTTTTGTTCAAGATTTGAAAGCTGCGTGTATTTACATGTTCAGAATCAAAGGCAAATCTTGACCCATTTATGAATTAACACAGGCTAAGGAAAAGAAGACATTGAGACGGTATTTTCTTAGACCATCCGAAGTCTTGACCTTCTGTCAGAGGGTTCTGGAGTATCTAGTAGAAGTGCACCTGATGCTCTGAATGCCCCCTAAATTATTAAGAGGTCATTAATATATGTTGGAACTATTTGAGGCTGATTTTAAATATAAATGCAACAATTCAAAATGTAATGGGAAAGAGGACATGAAACCAAAGTGAAGGTTATAGTATATGAAAGGTAGTTTGGGGAAGAAGGGGTGCAACAAAAACACGAGGAAAACCGGGCACATGCGAGAGTCTGTAGCGGTTTTTTGTGCCATACTGTTTAGACATTTTTTTCCTGGGATTTCCTGTATATTTTTTTTTCCTCTGACTTGGTATTCTTAACTTGCACAGTGCAGTAGTGCAGCTTATAGGCTACCAAAGTATACATTCCCATCTTGTGACTTCCCATCAAGAATAAGTTTCTGAAATGGTAAAAACCACATGCTTAGGGAAATAGTCCATCACAGAGTAACTGGAAGGCGAATGCCAGACAGTATGTTCTGCATCCTTAACTATGTAATCATAGCAGAAATGGATCTGCTGGTGAAATGGATAGCCCAACGGCAAATTCAAGGTGCCATTGGCTTTCGGCTATCTATCATAATGTCATAGCTGAATTTAACCTCAGAATATTACAGAAAAGGAGCAGTAATATGGCTCAGTGATCTCTGCAGGTGGAGAGAATAACTGAAGGTAGCCAGGGAAATGCTACTGCATTAGCCTAAGCTGATGAGTAAGTGAATCAAGAATTACTCTCTGAATGTTGCTAATTATCAGTATTAGATCTTTGCTACAAGTAGTTATATAGTTTGCCGGAACAGAAGATGGATATTTCCTCTCTGAGTAAGCATTGGCTGTTAGCTAGATGGGAAGCAAACACGGGAAGAGTAGATCTACTGCAAAAGTATAGAAATGACATCTGGTTGCCAGGCTTAAGCAAAAAACCCCGTTGATATTCCTGAGAAAATTAGAGACTGAAGAGGCTGAATGCATGGAGTTCACTGACCTTGTACTTTAACTACTTATTATCTTCAGCCCTATCAGTAGTTACCACCTTCTGCCCTCCAGGTGCTTATTCTTCAAATAAGACAACAAATAAGAAAAACTGGGTCCTTAGAGTTAACTGTGCAGTCAAAAGTTTCATCTGAAAAAAAAAAAAAGGTGAAAACACTTCTCTTGATTCCAAATCAACATCTGTTACTGCTAGAGACAGTATGGGACTTAGAAACATGGATCTGTTCCTGGAGCACTATGAAATGTAATGTGATTGAGAATTGCAGTCGTGTGTGTGGGAACTGTTGAATATTCTGCCAGCAGTGGCTTGTTGTTTTCCTGGTGGTTTGTGTTGGGGTTTTTTTGTTTGTTTGTTTTTAATAGTGCCACTTGCACAGAAGTTTCTTTTCTACCAAGTTACAGAAGGTATTTGAGGTAAAGGGAATGTTAGACTGGATATTATACCAATGCTGCAACACATGATTTTAATCTATTAAATTTTGTTTAATTTACTCACTAGCAGATTTGCTCAGGGCATTGTTCAGATGTCCCTTTGAAAGAACTGGGAAATTAAAAAACCCTCATTACAATGGCTTGCTTCTCATGGAGCAGCTCTGTTTCTCAGAATGACTTCAGCCAGCATCTGAGAGTGTGTTTGCAGGCAGATGTGAATTCATGCTCCGCTTCAAACAGATGCGGCAACACTCTGAGCTCCAACAGGTAGCTGTGATCATGCGGTTAACACAGTAGATTATTGGCCCAAGTGAGTAAGTCCAGTTTGGCTGATGTGGCTGCACAGGGCTCTGGTCCAGGCAAGCTTGCATCTGTCTGCAGAAGATCGTGAACGACCTGTGGGGAAGAGCAGACTTCCCTGCTGCTGCTTCATCTCCCATTCTGAGAACTGCTGCCTGTACCTAGTGTTGCGTGTCGGAACCCAGCACCAGCACAGCAGGTCTTCCCAGGGCTGCACACTTGTTTGCACAATGAGGAAAAAGTGCTCAGAAGGCTGCGTACCTCTTCAGATTCAGAGGCAGTCTGCACTGGTAGTGGACAGGTTTTGGGGTCTGGGCCCTCCTCAGAGTATCTGGTACTCCAGAAATCTTGCTGTGTTCTGTGGGATTATTTGTGATGTAAGCTAGTGTGTAACACAAATAAGGGACATCACAATCTGTCTCTCTAAATTAGCAATCTGTTACAAAGATCAAATTAAAATTAAGGTCAGATTTCCATTCTCCCATGCACGTTATTTGGCTGACATGCAAGTCAACAAGAGTTCTGTGTGCAACTCAAGATGCAATTTGGCCCTAAATTAATTTCATTAGTAAAACTGAAACTCAAACATGGTGTGAATGAGACATCTGTTAGTCTGCTGATTCATGTCTAAAGAGAAATGTCATAAGGATTTTTAGAATGCGATGCTGCATATGAGGCAGCTGCACTGACGTTGCAGATCAGTCTGTTTCAAATGAAGTTTTAAACAATAAACCCTTCTGTGATTCTTTTTTTGTGAATGTATGTCTTTGAAAATGCAGAGAAATAAATATGTAACAGTGAAAATGAGATAGGAATGCAAAGAAAGAAGCATGGAAGCTTCCTGCTACTGTCCTCATATCTTAATTCCCCTTAAATCTGCTTGGTGGTGGTTATTTTTTTTGTTTTTCTCTGCTTCCCTCTGCCCCTGTGTGGAGAAGGACTTTGGTTAGGTGTGGCAGCACACAGTAGGAAAGAAATCCTGTACCTGGGAAATATGAGCTGTAAATGACATTCTGTTACCCTCTTGTCTGAGCTGGCATTTCATCTGCCTTTTCCATTTAATGTCATTGGATGTAATTTGCATTGGTGCTCTTCTTGTTGGAAATGTATTTGCTCCTATTGAATACTCACATAATCCAAACTTTCACTAATGGTGACAAACTGTTATTTATTTATATTTATTTGGGTTTTATGCCTTTTATAGCATCAGTTTCCTTTGGCATGTGAACTTCCCTGCTACTAAAACTGGCATTTCAGGAGCATGAGCTGAACCACAGTGGGACTGCACTTAAAACTACCTGGTTTTTTGGGTTTTTGTGGGCTTTTTTTTGGTTTTTTGTTTGTTTTTTTGTTGTGGGAGCCTGGGTATGGAAGGATGGCAGGGTAGGTAGCATGCTACTTCAAATGAGAATGAGCACTAGAAACACAAGAGTGTCAGAGCAATAACAATCCTGTTTCCATGCAAATTTCCCAGGAGTGAGAGAGGCATATTGTAGATGACACATTAACAGGCTTGTCTTTAAATAGAATGTTTTTTCAAAGTCTTCCTTGGGGTACCAATGACTGCTCATTGCAACATTAATGGATGCATTCTCCCAATAGAATAACAAGAATTTGGAGGCTGAAGATGATACTGAACTTGCCTCCTGCCAGATTTTGCATATCTTTGTTTTCCCTCTAAATATGTACCTGGATTGAGGGCTTGCTGTCTCATAGCAAGGGAAAATCCACCCTCAGGTCTGATGTGAGGTCAGTGACCTCTTTTAGAAGAAAGTTTTCTACTGTGTAAGTTTGAGAGATTATGAGTAACCAGAGCAGTAAGTGCAGCTGTTCCCAATGATCTGAATACAAGACATGTACACTGCAGCAGCTGGAGTGCTGTGGGGATGTGGAGTATTTTCTGAACACAGCTCTGGTGATGGAAATGTAACAAAGAGCCTGTGCATTAATGCAATTCCTAGTACCCACAAGGACTGTCCATTGGGTCAGTTCTGCTTTATCATGCAGAAGCCTCATAGCTGCCCGAGTTTCCGGGGCAGTGAGCAGCTGCACCACAGCCCGTGACAGAAATGAGCAGCAAATGCAGAATATAACTTAGCCTTGCTTTGGAGAGTGAAGTGTCTTTTCTCTCCTCCTTGGCCCCAAAGGAAGTTGTCCTTCTCCCCCCTCTAATTTGATAAATAATTAAGCTTTATTTTTCAAAATATTTTACTATTTGAGTAGTCATCTTTCTTACTGTCTTCGTTCTTGCTCTCTTTTTATACCTGTTGTCAAAATCAGGAGCTTTGGAGGGTGTCTGTCACTACAGATGAGTTTGGGCATAAAACCCCACCCTTTTGCTCCTCTCTTATTCCTTCTGTGCTGTCATTACAGCACCCTGTTACACAAACCACCTCTGTTCACGCTGTGGAAAGGCTGTATAGATTAGCATTTTAGCATCAGCAGATTTCACTGGCTGTGGTGACTTGGCACAATTTCCATCTGGGTTATGTGTGATTTCCAGGTCTCTTTATATCAGAGGGACAAGAAATGTTTTGTATTTTGACAGGTGTCTGTTGTTTGGTTTTTAATTCACTTATTGGGATCAAGTCATCAACTTGTCTGGGTGAAGGTGGCATAACTTAGCACATCCACAGAACATCTAGATTGCCACAGTAGTGTTCCAGGGACATGAAGTACTTCAAGCCTACCCAAATGTCTTCTGCTCTTCAACATTAGTTTTCTTGTTAGTTACTTTCCACTGAAGCTGTTGTATTCTGCTTAATTTAAATATTCATTTTAGCAGAACCTGGAACTTGAGTTATTTCCTCTTTCCCTTTTTCTGCCTCTGGCAACTTCTCTAAGTACCAGGCAATTGAGCCTTTTTCTGATCCAATGAATATTTATATATTTTATACAAATATTTGCTATATATTAATTGAGAACAAGTGAGCAAACAAGAATAACTCCATATGCTGATGCTTGGTATAGTTTACTGGTAGTGGGCAAACAAGATGATGCTAGAGCCCAGCATATGCTTTTGCAAGTACTTGTTAAGCAGAGCAAGTAGCTTTGATGTGATGGCCTGCCCTTAGAATATTCTATAGCTTAGTAGTGTAGGGCATTCCGTGAGCAGGAGATCCAGATCTGCCAGAAAGGAGGTTTAAACCTGCTAGTCTCCAGGTGAATATTACAACTGCTTATTTAAATTTGGGTTAAGTTCATGCGCAATTTTTGTTTTAAGAAACGATGCTTTTGTCTTGGCGTGGAGGGAGGAGAAAGAGTGACTTCGTACTGAAAAGGACCGTTTTGAACCTCATCAGCTTGTCTGCATGAGTCTCCTGTACTTCTAAGGCCTTCCTAATTTCTGCATAAGCCTGGAAGAGCAGGGAAGTGCTAATGCAAAAAAAACATCGGATCAAAATACTCCAGTATACTCAAAGCACTTTTTAAGAACATGAAAATTAGAGTGCACTATATGTGATAATTTAAATTATATTGCTTAATTCATAATTTGGTATCTCTAATACGCTGGAAGAACCTGTACAGAGTCAAATGCCATTGTAGCCGTTAATTTCCTTGCATAACCTTTTTCTTTCGGAAGTATTAAGATGGACATAAATAGATAAAAAAGGAGTGGCTAATCTTTTTCTATTGTTTTATATTTTTAGCTGATGCAGAAGGAATAATTAATTAATTTAATGTTACTCCTTTATGTTCCAGTATGTAGGTGTGCTTAAATGTCAGTCTACTGTCAAGCAACCACTTCTGGCTAGTACTCAACTTTTGACTTAAAGCGTGAACAAAAAGACTTCTGAGGAAAAAGTAATGAGGCAAAGTTACTGTTGGTGCGGGTTTTGGTTGTTTTTTTTTTTTACTTGGTTCTTTTATAAAGCCCTGAGATATCTGATGAGAGAGTGCATGGCAGAGCACACTGCAATAAGCCTCAGGGCTTTTTGTCTCGAGAAATTGCTTGGTTATGTAAGAAAATTGCTTGTCTTTGTTGCCAATCATAATTATTTTTCATTGGACGATAGAGTAGAGTCTTCTAATATTTTTCACTCTAGTCTTGGACTTTGAGGATTGAAACCTGTTATTTTACTGTCTATTAATTTTTCTTGTTAATGGCCATGAATATAGATGCTTCTCAGCAAATAATACCTTGGTGAACAAGCGAGTCTGGCAATCATCTTGCTAGCAATGCTGCAGGAAACAATAAAGCATACCAGTAAGCATATTATTCTTTCTGCACACCCTCGAATTGAAATCAGTGGCTCAAACTCATCCATCACTGAAAGAAGGTGCTGATACAACGTGTGTATTTTCTGTTAGATCAAAAAGACTTGAAGAAAACATTTCTATCCTGGCTGAGATGTAACAGTAATTCTGAATTGCTTTGCCAAGCCGAGACCGGGAAACAACGGACACAACAAAAACACTTCCCAAAACAAATCTCTAATTGAGTAGATTCAGTTAAGCTGGAAGAGACATCAGAGCTGGCAGGTTTTGAAACATTGTCTTTTGAAGCTTAACTAAGCGTTTTCTTTTAAAGCTAACTATTCCCCAATCCCAAGTTAAACCTTGCCTTCAGACAAAACCACAGTTCCAAGAATATGCTTGTACAGAGCTGAAACAGCTGCTGTAGTAAAGTAGAGGGGATTTTTGTCCTTTTTCTCCTCTGACCATCTTCCAGAGAAGTAACCTGGAACATTCGTCATATCTTACCACTTTAGCTCACCCATTAAGAACCAAGACTATCCAACAAGTAGTCAATTGTGTGTTGAAAAACCTTGGTAGTTCTTCAGAGGATAATCAGCAGGGCTTCATCATGGAAGTGGCAAGCACTGGATTTCTGTTCTCAGCTCTTTCTCTGGATCCCTAGTAGAGTTGCTTGACCTTAATGAGTTTATTAAAGGAAGCTTAATCAGGAACTTTCAAGCATCTGTAAAGGTGGAGCAACTTAAGATACAGATAGTAGAGCTTCTTCAGTTGAATAACAATTAATGAAAAGCTGTTGTGTTTTTTTTCTTTTAGATTAACAAATGTCTTAAGAATTTTTAAGTCAATGCTTGTAGGTAAACTCCTCTGGCACAGAGTACTATGAAGTGTTAATGTTTCACTGGGACTGCTTTTGAATGCCTTTAGTGTTCTTATACAACAGATGTGAGTATTACAGAAACAGTTTTGAGGTATTATATTAATATTCAGCAGTATTAGATATAGTCTCTCAAATAAATTGATAAAATGGCTCTGCAAATAAGAAAGCTTAAGTTTCTCATCTCTGGTAAAAGCCTTGAAGATGTTGGCTCAAGTCCACGTCAGTGTGGGAACTCGGCTGTGAAAGGGCTAGTGATACAGAGCAAGAATGGGGCATTTCACACTGCAGTTGAGTTTTGTCCCAGTTTTGTATTAACATTTGATAGTCTGATACATCAGAAACAGCGCTTTAGAGACAACAGTGAGTTCTGATGCTCTTGGGCTTACTTAATTGCTTTTTAAATTTGTGCCTTACTATTTTGAGAGATCAGAACGCCTATGATTTTGTATGCTGTTTTGATGCTTTGGAGGTTAGTATGCTTAAACTGTTGGGAAAGCTGGTTGCTGAGAAGTTCGAGTCACCTGGAAGATGAGGACTGAGCTTTGTTCAGGACCTTGTGAGCTGCGTGAACTCGGCACTCCAGGCGGAAGGCTTTGCACGTCCTGTGGCACAGCCAGCTCGGCCTGCACGGCTGCTGCCAGTTGCTAATTTCTCCTAAGCCATCAGCTTCAGCGGGTTTGTGCCGCTGGTTGCTAGTGCTCTCTGCTGCTGGTTAGAATTAGCCTGGAAAACTGATGCTGAGGGGACTTCTTGAAGGGAATTTAAATGTAATTTTGAGTTTGACTAAACCAAGCATTTGCTGGAGTGATTGCATAGCATACACTCAGCAGAGAGTCTTTGTACGGCTTATGGCTGATCCTCTTGCCAAACTGGGGGAAGAAAGCAGCAGAGCCTCTGCACAGCGGGAGAGCATAGTTTATTACCCAGTAGGGGCAATTTAAAAAGATCTGAAGGAGACATGACAGATGTGAGGAGAACTTATGTCCTAGCAGGGTCAGTTATATTTAGATGGCCTGGTATATTTGTGTTTTGAAATGGCTTTTAGAGAAATAGCAGCTTTAAAAGGAAGAGCAAAGCCTGGCCAAACAACATGCTGTTTGATTTTACATCAAACCTTTAAGACAGGATAATATTCGCTCCAGGGAGAAAGAATGGCTGAATAAACATGAAGAAACTTAAAGGTACTGAGTTTTGAGTTACCAGGGTGTGGTGTCCAGTGATGTCTACTGAAATTTCATGAAACAGCTCTGTAAATTTAGAGTGAGATTTAACCTACGCTGTAATTATGGAGCTGGGTGTTTTGCAGAGGTAGTCACCTCTGACAGGTTTGTACCAAAGACTGTTCAACTTGGGGTTGATTTTTTGTTTGGGTTTGTTTTGTTTGGGTTTGGTTTTTTTTTGAGTGACCCATGACTCTGCCCTTTCTAATTCATCAGCTGTTGAATCTTAACCTACGGCCAATATTTTCATACAGTTTCAGCAAGTCCTTATTTTTTCTCCCACTTTGGTGACCTGAACTGAGCACTTCTATAACTGCATGATGTGGTCCTCTCTTCCTGCACCCTTCTGGCATCCTCACCTATTACCCTTCTTTTTAAAGCAGAGAAATAGCCCCTTGGCAGGGCACCTGAGTGTCTCTGCAACCGTGTAAAACCAAGCCTGGTGGATTTCTGGTCGTGGGCAGGGCTTGGAAGCTTTGATATTCTTTAAGGACATGTGCTATTCACTAATGAAAAACCTGATGGAAAGAAAACAAGTGGCAAAGTATTAGAAAAATACCACTAGGAGAGAAAACAGATGATCCTTCTGTGTTTTTTCCTTGCCAATTTGATATTTTGACAGACAGTTTTGGGGGTTTTTTTCCCCCCATAACAAGGAATTCTTGGCAGTTGTATAATGAAGTGTTAACTTGTAATGGTTTTGTTTGTTTGTTCATTTTAATGTAGAGTTAGCCTGTTTGTTTTTGGTGTGTGTTTTTTTTATCCTTTTCAATTCCTAGGCAACCTCGGTTAGGCTGTGTGGGACTCTGAAGTGTAAAGAATCTTCCTCCCCCCTCTCACCACTCTGGTACATCCTTATTTGCTGCCTTAGGTCTCTGGTTTAGTAAATGCTTTTACTGTTGGTTTTGCTTCTCTCCTTTTGTCCATCCAGTTGGTGCTCCCACAACTGCCCTTCTGTCATTGTTTTCATAGATTTTTTTTCATAGATTCATTGAATTTTGAGGAAAAAAATCTTGTGTGCAAGCAGCCAGTTGTTTGCAGCACTAAGTGAAGCTTTCCATCTTTTCTAGTATAAGCTACCAGTAATGATCCAACACATTTCTATTCACTCTGCAACCTCCTACATCCATCTAATTTTCTGCTGTTTCTGTGTTCAGTTTTGTTTTACTCTGTATTGTTGCTTCTGCTGCTTCTTTCTAAGTCACGGAGACAAGTTTGGGCCGCTCTTGGTGCTAGAATGCTTGTGTGTTCTCCTGGGAAGTCCCCGTTGTGGTGTTTTTGATGCTACACAGCACTTTTCTCATGTGTTAGTGCAGGGTGATTCATCATAGATGAGCAGGACAGAGGGATATCTTTTTTACGCATTGGAACAGGCTGCCTAGGGAAGTGGTGGAGTCACCATCCCTGGAGGCGTTAAAAAAACAGGTAGATGTGGTGCTTCGGGACATGGTCTAGTGGTCAGGGAGATGTTCAGATGAAGGGTGGAACTGATGATCCTAGAGGTCTTTTCCAACCTAAATGATTCTATGATTCTGTGACATGCAGGAAGGAGTTCTGGGGTTTAATGACCTACTGTGGTTTGACTCCATTGCATTGGTTGTGCTAATTCTTGTGATATGTAACAAAAAACCTACAGTACTGCTTCCCTGAAAGCCCTAGTTCCTGGAGACATGGGATTATATTTGTGTGTGAGTTGTTTGCCTTTTAGTAGAAAGAGATCCCTTGGTCCTTAGAGCTTTAGAGAAAAGCTTAAAAAATGTCACATAGTAAGGTTCAAAACCTGAAGGGGAAATGAAAAGTGTTATTTCTGTATAAAAACACACAACAACAAAAAAAATCTTTGTGACTGTTTTAAGCTGTGTTTTTTAAAGGTCTGGGCTGTAGTATTCTCTGGGAAGTAAGCATGGAGAAGACCCTGCAGGTTAGCATCTACTTGCATTGCTTTACCACTTCTCCAAAAAGAAAGAGGAGGAGGGAGAAATAACAAAGAACCCTTTTGAGGTTAATTGTTGAGGGGGTTATTCTGCACATCTTAAAAAAACCCAAAAAACATTCTTCTGTAAACAGCTGCTGCTCCTCTTTTGATTCTTAAGTAGCTTTAAAATCATGAGCTAGAGAGTGAGGAGGGTGGAATCTTTGCCTGCTTCTAGCTCAGAAATGAATATTTAGTCATGTAGAAAGGGTTTATGAGAGAAGATTCCCTTTCCAGAGATGATTGTCACAGTAGCTTAAATTGTCTGCCAAGCATCATAATAGAGTTTTACTACTGTAGGAAAACAAAAGCAAAAGATAAGCTTAACTCACGACACAAAAAGAGAACAAAGCAGGAGAACAGCAGTCTCACTGATGACAAGAGAGTACAGTGATTTCCATGCAAGTAACACCTTGAAAGGGGCTCCTACAGTAAGGTTAATACACTTGGATTCATTGGTGTTTCCCTTCTGCAAGAGGGCTCAGATACTGTGGTAACAAGCACGGGGTAACAGGTCTGTGGGCTCCAGAGCAAAGCCACCCTCCTGTGCTACAAGGAGGGTCTTCAAAGACGACATCTAAAAGTGTTCCTGGGCAGAGAAGGAAAGAGATTCCTAAGTGGGAGGAATTGTGAAGTGATGCAGACATGGTCCAAACCATTTTCTGACCACTTCATTTTTTGCCATCTTTGTTCCTCTGCTGGAAGCTGGATCAATTGGCTCATCTTTTTTCCCATGTTTTCAATTGGTACTAAAGATGTGGTATAGGCCATAAGATGACACAAGAGAAGGTGTCTAGGTAAGAAGTGGTATTAGAAACTATTTTCCTTTCAAGAAGAAAGGAGATGTGTTTGCCTTTGAGATAAGCAGTTCCGAGGCACTAACACTGTCAGGAAGCCAGAGCTCACTACTAGTGTTAACATTGTCACATATGGTTTCTGTCTAGTTCTTGCTGTTTCTAAGGCTTCCTGTTTTGTTTTCGTTTCTTAAATTATTTATAAATATTCATTACTGGATATGAAATGAATGAGTGCCTATCAACCGGGTGAATAGCTCCTAGGACTGTAAGACATGCTGTCTATTGGGATGCAGCAAGCTATCTCAGTTTCCAGAAATTCAGCCCTGCTCGTGCATATGCTTGGACATTGCAGCTTCCTGTAGTGACTATTCGTGTGTCTAGACTTGAACATAGGACATGAATCTGCATGTTCCAGTATTATGCTGAAGTATGGAAAGACTTGCCAGGACTTCACTGCAGTTCTTCATAAAACACCTTGTGAGCTCCACTTCCCCTGTCAAAGTGGGAAAGAATATATTGTACAAAGCCTTAAAAGTAGCTTGACCACACTACTTTTCTTCCTTAAATGTTTTGTGATGGGTGTTTTTGTTGCTTTCTTTTTAAATTTGCAAACTTCATACAGAAAGAGATGACAGGCAGAATGGCAGATGTGTGACTGAGGCCCACACAAAGCTTATCTGCCACCACTGTCCCTTGGAGTCAGTGGTCATGGTGCAGGCAAGGGGACTGGATGGTTGAACATCCTGTTTAGACTTCTATAATTAAGTTCCTTCCTTGGAAAGGAATCCCCAGTGTATACCCCAGAGCAGTAATAGTGAGTTGGCTTCGATATCTTGCTGTGAAACTACTGTGGGGTGTTGCATTCAAACTTGGCTAGATAGTGGTGATGAGAGGTTACTTATCAGTGTTGGATACGAGATACAACGTACTGAGAATGGCTTGGAAAAGGTCTGTCCTGGCACCAGTTCTGTTCAGTATTTCTGTTTTCATAATGACTTGGATGATGCAGAAGGGAGTGTACTTAAGCTTGCAGATGACATGAAGCTGGGATGGGCTATAAATACATCACATAAATCTTTGAAAAAAAATTGGATGTGATTCATTGAAGACAAACGTAGGAACAATCAGTTGGGTTTGTGCTGAAGGTTTGCAAAAAAAGATCTGGAGCTGTGGTAAGTCACGAGCTGAACATGAGTCAGCAATGCCATTGCTGTGAGAATGCTTTTCACAGAAATCCAAACTCCTTGTTGTGAGGAATGCAGCAGTTGTATTGGCTGTGCTGCCTGCAAGTCACCTGGTGTCATCCTTCTGCTTTGCACCGTTCCTGAGACCCATGTTAAGATAAGCCCCCCCATCATTTGGGGCATTGAGCTTCAAGGGAAAAGGTGAGGTGACTGACTTGACTTGAGCCTGCTTACCCTGAAGAAGGTTGCCAGGAGGCTTCAAGAGAGAAATCCGTTCTCTATATTCTTGGTGCATGAAGCTTAAATTTAATGAAGTGTCAAGTACAAGGAAATGCCAAGTGGCTAGGCCTGAAAGGTTTGGGCTTGATAGTTTGAGAGGCCATGTGGTCTTGTTTGACAGCCTTTAACAGCAGGCAGGTGAGGTCTGTTAAGTTTATGGTAAGCTTGGTGCTTTTTGGCTGTTTACCTTTGAGTTACAGTTGATGTTACAGCCCTGCTCAATCATTGCCCTTCTGCGAATGAAAGCCACCCGTTAGCAGTGCTTGGTGTGTCGTGCCTTCTAGACAAGTGTTCACTGAGCCTACTCCCTTGGGAGCTCAAGGAGTGATGCTGTGAACACTGGGCAAACTGCGATGAGGGGGTACATGTTTTATTTATCTATATCCATCCTTTTGTCCAATCCCAATACAAACAGTGGTGTTGAAAGACTTTAAGAAATCCCTGTGTCTGTCTGCTCCTGCTGTTGCACCTATCTGAGGGCATCATGGTGAGTCTGTACCTCTGTGCTGCAGCACTGAGAAGGGTGCACTTGTGGCATCCGTGTGGTTTCTCTGAGAGTCTTCTCCTGTCTTGGGAACTTGTCATTGCTGGGATTGGTGCTACAAAGGTCTAGGAGCAAACTCTTGTCCACCGCAAGAAAGCAGGCCAAGAGGAAATGGAGGAGTCAATTATCTACCTACTGAGGGCATGGTTTGCTGCCTCTGAGATGGGACAGTGGGTGTTCACTTCTGCTGCTGCCTCCTCTTCTGTTGTGTTGGCACTGCTTTATGTGATGTTTATAGGCCCATGTGGTCACCTCAGTCAGTGAAGTGAGCTGAGCTAGACAAAACCACTTAAGAAAACTGTTATTTTGCAGAAGGCTTTTTTTGGCTTAAGTGTGGTTCCCCTCTTGAACCCACAGACAGCTGCACCAGCCCGAGTTGGGTTTTTTGAGCAGAGAGAGGGATGAATGGAATGGGAGGGCTTGGAGGATACCTGAGCTTTTACTTGTGCCAGCTAAAGCATGCCTCGCTACAGCCCAAGGGCTCCCACACCCG
The DNA here is from genome assembly GCA_013400335.1 of Eurystomus gularis. Lineage (NCBI taxonomy): Eukaryota > Metazoa > Chordata > Aves > Coraciiformes > Coraciidae > Eurystomus > Eurystomus gularis. The sequence goes on along the minus strand of VZZY01025366.1, from coordinate 393,484 downwards.
GAGCAAATGGCTCCAATACAAGAGCTTTGGAAGCTGTTGACTCCAGGTATGCCACCGGGGCTGTATGTAGCATGCAGGTGTATTGTCTGTCAAGTAGCAAACATGTAATTTGTATTCTGTTGCCTCTGTAAGCATTAAATTACATGCTGTTATAGTTTTGAAGGAAGATATTTAAAGCCATCTAAACTTTAATGGAAACAAGATTTCAATTATTCTTGTAATGATAAGGATGAAAGTTTTCTAGTTTATCTAGAAAAAGCCCTGTTCTTTAATGAATGTCAGTAATTAGAAATGCACTAGTCTATAACTGAATTGCTAATGAATAATCTATAGATTTAGCAGCTTCTTTCTTCTTTCCCCTTGTCCTTTTTGAAAAGTTCCCAGTGAGCTACATATTTCCCACTGCGCACTCCGAGCTCACTACTGTCTTGCCATATGGTTGCCTTCCTCTAGCAATTAATAGGATTGTGTGCAAAGGCCCCTGAATCTTTGGGGACTATATATTTGCTTGTGGTCTTGTCAGAACATGCAGCATTTCGATAGGCAATTTCTCACGTTTATGTCCACTGAATAACAAGTTGCCCAAAAGACAGCATGGTAACAAAATCGTGCAGAACTTAGAGCAATTTGTTTTGTACAATTTAGAAAAAAAAAAAATTACAGTGGATATATATTTTTCAAGCTTCTTGGGTCATTTTCTAGAGCTAGTTTTTACAGCTGGATGCATGTTTCATGGATGCATGTAATCAGTTTCTTGGCGACTGTATTTACAAGGACATTATTTACAGTCATTTTTCCCCTGCATTATTTAAAAATTAATATGACCCCGAATAAGTAAACTTCAAGACATCAACTAGCATTGATAGAGACTTAGTAAGGGGCAGAGGAGAAAGACTATAGAAAGGTAGGTAAAAGGTCTCTATTTGAAAAAGGCAAAAAATGTGATTAAATAGCAGTGTACTGATGTTGCTAAGCAGTGCACCTTCACCCCATTTGCACAAGCACTGATGCATTTGAAGAGCATTTTAGATAATTTCCACACAGGCTTTTGATGCAAGATTATAACTATAGGCTCCCTTTTAGAAGAAATTTTGTCTGAATTGTCTCCTGTGCTGCTGGAGCCTACTTGCCTGACATTTGCAAGTGGCTATGCACCATTTCCCCTTCCTTGCAGCTCTCATTTTGTCACAGCAGAAGCAGTTCTGCACTGAGAGACCCACAGCATTCCGGGGTTTGAGCCACTCCATGCTGGAGCGTTGCCTCTGTGCTGTCTGTGCTACTGTAATACCCATTTTCACTGGGATTTCACTTTTTGTGGGGCTATCTGGGGAGTGACTGACAGGTGAATCTGACCTAGGCTCAGTGAGAGAAGTGTTGTGTTCTTGTGCCTGTGGAGCATGGGCTGCTCTTGAGGAAGGAAGGGTTTCAAGGGTGAAAATAAAGCTCTATTGCTCTAATGGAAATCGAAGAATCTGGTCCAGTTCCTGGGTTTTGGTCAACTCTGAACAAGCCTCTTACTTCAGAACTATTTAGACTGTAAACTTGTAGAAGGTGGAGCATGTCCCCTTCTGTATACTACAATGTCTAGTAAGAAAGGACTTTTTTCTGTATGTCTCTGAGAGAATATTAAGGATATCTTTTTGGTTAGAGTTTACTCCTGCCAAAAGAAGTGAGGTGTGGGAAAGATGTATTGCATCTTCTGCACAGAAATCTTGACAGCATTGGGGAGATCGCGGATTAACAAAGCTGATCCTCTGAGGAAGTCAGTAGGTATTTTAGTGCACCAATATTATGATGACTTCAGGGCTTGCTTACCTGCCAAGGAATTTGGGAGGTTGTTCAAACCTTATTTACTCTCATTATAGCAGGAAGGGGAGGCAGAGAGAAGGTGATGGCAACTCATCCTCTTGTGATGCTAGAGATGATGATTTGACTAAATCTGTGTGTCTGCCTGAAAACTGGCTTAGGGCAAGGGATGGCAGCTTGTAACAGCTATCAGATGCAGAGTTGCAGTGGACTGCCACTCGGTCCTCTCCTTGGCTTCTTCTAAGGTCATGTCAGCACGTCTGCTTTACGTGCATACCATGATTCCAGGATACCTCCTAAGCACCTTGGGGAAGAGTTCTCCCCATGCTTCCAGCTTAACTCTGAAAGGTCAGTATCTGTGTTTTTTCTTTTCTTCCCCCACCATGCCACTTCACCCTGGAATGGAAATAGGTGTATGTCACACTCCACTGTGCTCTGTGAACATCACATGGTTTTGAGCAGATACAAAGGATACCAGGTTAATTTTTCTCTACAAACCTGTTGAATCTACATCAGCAAATTTGACCAGGGGTTTTAGTACAGAAAATGCAGCTGTCACTCTGTTATTGCTGTTAAAGATGCTTATATGATCTGACAGTAGCTAATGAGTGGGTACCATCAGCTAAGTCGAAAAAGCTGTTGCACAGGAAGAATCCCATAAATTTCATTGCCACGGACACATTTTTGCCTTTTTAGCTTCCCTGATGAGGAAAGAAGCTTATTTATTGTAGAGTAACTCAAATTTGGAACAATTAATCTGCTTGTGTCCCTTTCCCATTAGATTATGTGTCTTTAGGTAAAATGAACAGTGATTGTACCTGGACTGGATGAAACTGGAATGCTGCAGTGCTCTAAGAAAGGTTGATATGTTTATAAATATATCTGGTACACGAATATCAAAAAGCAAATGAGTGAATAGGAGCTCTACTAATAAATTTGGGACTTTTCTAATTGGCATGTGAGTAGGTGGGGAGGTGTCGGCCCCCCTTCTATAGTGGTTAATTACATTTCCCACATGACATTTCTCTCTCCTTGACATATCCCATCATTCGCATCAGTGATGATTGTCACCAGTCCCCCCGGCATCTCCTGTGCTTGTTTGAAAGATGAAGCCATTTGTTTAGGGAAAAAAATCCCAATGTTTTTTTTCCACTGTCCTAATTTTCTCACCAACTTGGCTGAGATACTCTGTGAGGTTTTTATTCTCATAAACAAGCTTATTCTCCAGATAGGCTTTTCCCAGATGTCCCAGCCCTATTAGATACCTTAGTTTCCACAGGTTTGTTACCTGCAAGAGGAGTGTGTTTGACATGGTATTTTCCTAGCTAGAAAAACATATTTATATTCCATACCTAATAGAATGCAGCTGTTCTGTGTATTAAGTTTGAGCTAGTGAAGCTTTTTTTCAAGCAGGCATTCTCTACATGTCTAAGTGTCCAAACAGAAATATTCTGTGTACATAATGTATTAAAAAATGACACTAGGTTCTTGTCTTCTGGAGGACAAAAAGGCTTTTATCATTTTCAAGTCCTCTGAAGGAAATGAAACAATACAATTGTACTGGTTTATTTATGTTGCTGCTGTTGTACCAGTATCCCACTTTAATGGTTTTAGTCCAGAATAAGAATCCACGTGGAGGTAACAGCAGTCCTAGTAGCTATTCCAGGAGCTGTTCTGGCAGAAATGAATGCAGGGCAGCTTCCTGGGAAGATGCTGACCTTTCAGTCTGGTACAGGGTAGCCCTTCTGCCTAGTCGTCTTCTGTGTAAAGTCTCACAATGACTTACCCCGGCGTGCTGCCTACTTTCTGTGACTTCAACACAAACATTGCTGAAAGCTGCCCAGATAGAATCTCTGACTTTGTGTTTATTAATGAAAATAATTTTCTCCATGATGTCGCCAAGCTATGTTGAAAAGTTGTTTCACCTCTACTTAGGCGCTGCTGTGCCAGCAGATGTCCAGTTTCTGCCTCTAATTGCCTTTTAAACTCTTCCCCAGTAACTAACTCCCACCTTGTTAAATATTCCAGGAGATTTGAAGCTTCATGGTGCTTTTACCTCCCAACTCATGACTGAAACCTGGCCAAGCAATGGAAAATTAGGTTTAGATCTGGAAAGAGGCTAATACAGGGGATCCCTGTGCTCCTTATGACAGTGCATTCAGTGTTTGTGTGAGCTGAAAAAGGGAACGGGAAATGATGCAGAATTACTTAAGCTGAGTTTGAGGAGCAGTAGGAGGAGTGTGAGGAAGCCTGGGAGTGAGGGCAGCAGGGTGGTGGGTGCAGTATGGGGCATCTTGGCATAGGAGGGTTAGACCTATGGCTGAACCTGGCTGACTTCTGAATTAGCAGTAGCCTTATGGGGACAGAAGACTTGGACATTAAGGTGAGCTGTTTGGTGCAACATGGAGGTGGATACTTGATGGCAATTATTGACTGAGGTCTCAAACTGGCATATATATTGGATTTCAGAGGTGATGTGTTGGGCTGTCGGAGAGGAACAGACAGTTTTGGCTCACCCCTGACAAGCGGATTCAGTCCTAAGACCAGCAATTGCAAGGCATTAAGCTTGAATGCGTCTAACTGCCTGGGGCAATTAGGATGGTGCTTTTCTGGAGGATCTGTTTGTCTGAGAAGGAAAAAACTGTTCTGAGGTTAAAAAAGTAAAACAAAGCAGAACTTAAAACCATTCAAGTCTTTGTCCTTTGCCAAAGGCACTGCTGAGAATTACAGTAAAGGAACATCAGGGAATGTTGTATATATATGGTGGTGTATTTATGTATAAAAATACATGAAAATACGTAAATATTTTTATGTGGGGGGTGGCAGAGGGGAATTTGTAAAGGTTGCTTCTCCTGGAAGCTGGTAACAGATCCCATCTCTTGGGATAGGTAAATTGGTATCGGGTGAGCTCCCAGCAGAGTACTCAAGAACAAGCTCCTGAAAGAGTCTGTCCACCTTTTATTGTACTGAAGTGTAAGATACATGAGAGGCTGCATATACGTCTTAATCTTTTTTATTCTTAGTTAAACAGAAATGTTCCAAGAGTGCTCTTAGTCTGTCTGACCTTGGGCTCAGGTTCCCAAAGGATCTGGGCAGCTAGTCAAAACCGTGTTGGACTTGCATGGTGACAAGCGGCTGATACTGTATCAGGATAGTATACTTTGAATGTGTTCTAAAAATGAGTTACAGTTAACCTGGAACTTTGGTACCAGGATAGCAGCATTGCCAGGACTAATATATTTGTGGCCTCAGGGACTCAAGATTTCCTTAATGAAAAACTGAGTTCTTCCTCATTTCCTCAACTGGCATTGAATGCAAAATTCTCCAAGATTTTTGACAATATGACTCCAAAGTCTGGTAGATGCGAAGGCAGAGGGGCTGGAGGTATGAAAGGACCTCCCCAGCTGCACTTGCAGTCTAGGGCATTGCACGTAATAAGAAGGCACAGCAGTGAAATACCATTCAACTGTAATGCAATAAACTTTAACTGAGGTATAACAATGGCTTGGGGAATTCTACTCTTATTGGTGTAAATCTGTAGATTCAGTGGGATTATTCTGATTCAAAATTGTGCAGTTTAGAAAAGCTATGGTCCTTCATTTTTTTCAGAGCTCTGCTTGTCAGAGCACTTCAGATGAAATCACATCCTTGTTGAAGTCAATGGCAAAGCTCCCACTTGTTTTGATGGTGTCAGATTTCACCCATTGCAAATTGCCGAACATTATAGAATTCAGTCAGAGGTAATCAAAATATAAATGCAAATTGGTATCATCTCATAATGTAGCAAATACAGGGGGAGTATCTTGCTAGTGGTGGTGTGAAAGACACATCTGTGCATATTTTTAATGCACCTATGCTGTGATGAACAGATTTAGATATTATGTCATTATGATCACAGGGGAGATATTTGCACTGTCATTGACTGATTGCTTGTGCTTATTCCTTGTTATTCCATAGTAAGAAATCTAGGGATGATGATGGACAAGGCAGAAAAAAAAGTCCAGCTGTTTGTGTTGTGGTTTCAGATGCTAGTGACTTCTCCACAGCTTGGATGTCAGATGCGCTGCTGGGTGAGAGGCAGTGGAGTTCCATTCTTTGAGAAACAAGGGAGAGGAGAAAGGGTACCGATTCATTATCAGGGAGTTACTGTGATGGTAAAATTACTGAGTGTTGATTAGGTAGTGGCTGGCTCAGAGCACAGATCTGCCCAAATCAGCTGTTATATTGGATAACATTTGGAGGTAATTTCTTAAAATATAGGAAATACATCCCAGAAGCTTTTGAAAACTCAACCTGATTTCAACAAATGCTTTCCAGAAAAAAAACTCAGGACAGCGAGGCTGCTGGTGATGGGATTTAGGTTATTTACTTGGTACAATCAGTCAATTCATGGATTAAACTGTTCTTGAACCTTTAAGATAACCTAAAGGTAACTTAAGATAACTTAAAAACCAGAACTGCTATTTAAAAACTCAGCCCTTAAAAACATTGAGGGGGAAGACTACCTCTTCCAAGTTATCTGAGTCAGCCTGGGAGCCTTTGTTATCCAACATGATTCATTTTAGGGAATGCAGCTTGTGAATCAGAATGGGGCTAGGGTGTTGGAGCGGGGGACAAGTATCCTAATTTATCTTCCAAGCAATTTGAACTTGAGAGCTGGTTCTTTCCTCTCTTTCCCAGCTAATGTAATGGAACGTAGCAGTGGATGAAAAGTATGAATAAGCTGGAGTGGCAGAGATGGAGACAAGCTCAACAGTGGTGAGGGAGTTTTGGAAATGGTTGTGTGGAGTTGCATGACTCTAAGTATTGTAAGAAAATGGGATCAGCGTGTTTCTTCAGTGTGAACCAGTAGGCCTATACAGGTTATAAGGAGGAGCACAGGTGGAGTTTGAAGGCACTTCTGGATAAAATGAGCTACATATTTGTGGTCTGTTATTTAGAAAGCTTTGATTAACAGCTCTTTGTGAGATTTCAGAGTCTGTTCAGCATTTCTGTCACCAAGTATTGTGGCAATGAGGAGAATGTTCCTGCTGTTAAGGCAGCCGTAAAAGCATACGTAAAGTAAGTATTTCTGGTAGCATGGTGAGTCTCCTCACCTAGGGCTTTGAATTAAAATTTCTCTATGAATGTGTACTGTGGTCAAAGGAGAAAAGTCTGTAAGACTTTTGAGAAAGAGCTAATACATCATGCTGATGCCTGTGATATGAGATTCCTTTTGTGCTGTATCACCGTGACTAGAGGTGTTTCCTTCCTTTGTAGTGGTGGTTGGAAGCGAACCAGGGGACACGAGCTTATGTCTCATTTCTGTAATGTAAATTATAACTGCTACTGTGGGGCTTTTAATAGTTAACTGCTTAGATGTCAACATACTAAGCTGTAGGGTGTCCCCTAGGTGTTGTAAATTACCCTAATAATAAATTTAATAGGAATGTATTTCATAGGAGTGTACCTGCACCAGCAGGATGGAGAGTGAGGAGGAGGAGGAAGAAAAGGAGGGCAGTGATTTTTTTTTTTTGCCTGGGCTTCTAATAAAACTTGTATAATTGAACATGTACTAAATGAGACCAGCCTTTAATGAGAGTAGATGAGCAGAATGACAATTGAGGCTATACACTTCAAGCTTAAAACCAGGAATGAAGGCAGTAAACATACCTTGTATTAGGTAGCCAGATAACAGCAAGTTTAAGACTTAATAAAAATGAGCAATGTTCTTTCTTCGGGAACACAAAAAAGAATGGTCTTGATTCTTGTAGCATTGTATCGTGTCCTTTTTGTCCTTAACCAGCTGCAGCAGAGACATGGAGTTCAATATGTATCGACTTGGAGCATATGCTGAAGTCTGAACTACTTGGGTTTCAAAACTTCAGTTGTTGGGAACAGCATACAAATCGGGGTTAAGCTATCTGTTCTTGAAAAGTTACTTCTGCAGAGTGGTCGCACTTCTAATTCTAATATATTAAACTTTGAGGTGTTTAAAAATCCATGCATCCCTACCACTGAGCAGCTTGTTGGAAGAGCAAGGGTATAACTTATTACAGAGCTCTGATTGCCTTTAGAACAGCATTGCCTATGTCCATTAATCTCAGCAACTTTATATACACATAATATATTGATAAATGTTAATGACCTAACTTAATGCCAATAAAAGCAGGAAATGAGGGTGCAGGAGTTCAAAGTGTAGCACTCTAGCCTTCAGTCTTTCTGGTTGGTTTATTTGTTTTCTTAGTGGCTATTTTTTTTTTTTTAAGTCCTCCCCACTCCTGCATTGCAGCAGACTGTACGCAAAAGCACATATTGTGCCCAGATTCTAAACTAGCTATTCACACATCAGAGGATGAAAAATATCCTCAGACTGGCCAGTGCACAAATGTTTTGATATTCTGATCTCTTTTGCCAATTTGTGCTGTTCTTTGGGCACCTTCTGTGCACGTTGCTCGTTGCACCACTACTTCAGCCAACAGCCAGTGCCTGCCCTGCCCCTGTTGGCAACGGCTGATTGAGTTGTCTCAGAGCGTGCCAATCACTTATTCCTTTATTTAAAAGTCAGCTGGTAGCTTAACAGGTTTTCCACTGGGAGTTAGAGCATGCTAAGTTGAATGGTCTTATTTGGAGGCTCTCACAATATCTATACTTATGATCAGTAAAACCAACAGCAAACACTTTCAAATTGCTGCTGAGCCAAACTTTGCCGCTGGTACCTGCCCAGCGCTGTGAAACCCAGCAGAGTTCTGTAGCTGGAACTCCGGGAAAAATGCAGCCTGGTAAGGTATTAAGGCTTTCAAGTATTTCAATTAAAACTTAAACCTGAACTCTGCAACACATCAAATGGGCAGAGGAGAAACAGAGCAACAGAAATCAATATGAAAAATAGTTCATGCTAATGGCATTTAGCAGTCCTGCCCTGCAGTGGGTTCTCATTCGGGGATGAAGCAAGTGTATTGGCTACTGAAATCTTACATTAAGTGTGAAATGAAGAATGTGTGCTGGAGGGCATCAGTATAAATCTCCTAATAAATTTTTAAGTTTTTTCCCCTTCTAATTAAAGCAAACAAAGCTTATGGTGATCCTCACGGGATTTTGCTTTAGAAGGGGGGAAAATGAACTGAATCTGGATTCTGTATATTGAAGGCTCATTCTAATAAATCAGAACGCAAAGATCTTGTGATGGGAAAGTATTTTCTGCATTCACCCAATTAAATGTTAGAAGCTGGATAATGCAATAATTGTAGTCAGTCAATTGCTACAAAGTCATAATAGCTTGAGTACAACTAAGACTCCAAGGCAGTAAAATGCCGGTGGTAAAATAATAAAACCATTATTTCAATAATAATCTCAAGTTAATTAGAATAAGGCAGTGCAGCATATTTTTAATACTAGACAAAAACAATTAGCATTGCACTTAGTAACAACAATATCCGTATTATCTGAAAGACAAAATAGGATTAATACAACAGTGACGCATTGTAACCATATGGCAATATAAGAACACAGAGGGAAAAATAACTTTGTCAATAGCCCAAGCCCAGCACAAGTGATGGAAACTTCCGCCTCCAAGGAAAGGGAAATCTTGATTGTAGCAGATGTATGGTTGAGTTTCTTAATATGAATGTGGTCTTTTCCCTGTGCCAAATGTTTATTTGTGTGGATTCATTCTTCACAAAATGTCTTGAGTCCGTTCTGATTATTCCTCCCTCTTTTTTTTTCTTGGCAAGATTGAGACATGATATAACCCCACATGCCTGCCTGAGTACAAAATAACGAAAAGTTAAGGCTAGAGGGATTATTTAAATTATGGTCTGACCTCCTGCAAAGCACAGACCAGAGAATTCTGCCCCGTTACTCCCATATTATCAGGCTGACATTTGAAGCAGATGAATTGTAGATGCCTCAAGTTTCAGGACTGCTTTACAGCACGTGGTGGTCAGTATTCTGACCCCATCACTTCTTAATGATAGTGTGAAAAACTGCAGTATATTTTGTTGCAGTTGCCCTGATAGAGATCTGGAAGGCTGAGAATACATTTAGCATTCAAACTAAGCCTCATCCTGTGGCTACAGCAAGCTTTCCGTGGGGACATGTGAATACAATCTTTTTACTTGCAGAGAACGGTTAAGAACGAAATGCTGATTTTTGTTCTAAAACTCTTTATAGTTGCTTTTAAGGTGATCTACTAAATGTTATGGCATTTTCACTTTGGAGCTTTTGTCCTCTGTGGGCTCTTGGATAGTTGTTACGTCTTCAGGGTTTGAGGAAGAGCAAACAATCTTCTGTCCACCCTTACCTGCACTGTTACTTGTGTGGAAAATGGGGTATTTGTCTCCATGAGGGAAAACAGCAACTAGCAGTAGTACTTGTAGAAGTTCAAGTCCTCTAAGCTTCACTGCCTCTGGCCAAGAGGTTGGTCAGCCTGTCTCTTCACTCTCTTGAAATTTTAGGGAGGATCCAAAGTGTGTGCTTAATTATGTCCAGGCCCTATCCTTGCAGGATAGGATAGTTTGCAGTGCATTTTCTCTTTTTTTTGCTGTTCTGCTGAAATCTGTTACTTGGTTTTTTTCTGGAATAGCAGAGGGGAGAGGCTTTCTGCTTGTGCTGCCTGATCCTGTGCAGCAAAGGCAACAGTGAAGGCCCTACTGGCATCAAAACGTGGAAGGTGGTGCACTTGGCTTACCTGCCGAGACACCCAACAAATGCAGATCAACACTACTCATTACCAAAGGTAGCAACAAAGGCATCTCATGGTAAAGGCTGTCAGCTGGGTGGGCCTGGGCTCAGTTGGGAATGGGGAGCTAAATGGGAAATGCCTTCAAGAGTTGTGGTGTAGAGAAGGGATGGGGAAGGGGCGCAGGGAAGCGGAAAACTGGTCTTATAACTTGTGAGCTGCTACTCATCATGGTGTAAGTCAGGAGTGTTGGATATCTGTGAGCTAGCTCCAAAAGGTGGCTTTTGGAAATTAGTTCTTCCTTGAAAATGTTCTTCTTTTTCCTTTCTCTGTATGTTTCACAGAGAAATACACATGCTTGCATTCTGGTGGATTCGCTCATTAATATTGGTAAAGGAAAGGCAGTGGTTTTGGAGAAACTTGGCTGTTCAAGGAAATACCAAGCATTCCTACATAGCTACTGATATCTGGATTATAATATCTGCCACGTTGCAATAATGTTTTGCAATTTAAGCCCCAAGACATAAATTCAGGAACTGCAGCACAGTCAATAAACTAAAAAATTGCTTGGTGTGGATAATTATGGCACTGATCTTGCATTACATTTTAACCTACATGAGACCCTGCTGAGTTGACAATGCTAGTTAGTTCCTTTTCTTGTAATGCATGTTCCACTGCCTTGGCCGAGCATACCGGCCAAAAAAAAAGGCCGTGGATCTGTTCCACTGTATCTATTCCTATTTTACAGTACACCTATTTGATAACCACTAACTAGTTTGTATTCTGAAAAATGTAGGAGATGCACTGTAGGAGGAAATGCTATAAAAAGCATACCTTTAGTTTATTAGAATGATATCTTAGCATTTTATGCCTTTTTACTATCATTTCTGTCTTTGCTGCGAGTTGTGCATTCCTCTTGGGTTCTGCCAGTGGGAAGAACAGCTGACATTTTGTTGGGGAGTGTGGGGTAGTGGAGAAGGCTAGGAAACTTCCTCAATCTCTGTCATGACAGTTTCCTATTTCATCTAGATCAAGTAAGAATCCTAATGAGATGTGTCCTATGATTAATTTGTAGCATTTTGCCTCCTGTTAATTATAACCTGCTGTCTGGGGAATTGGTAAGAGAGGGCAAAGTCTCACATGCACTCAAGCATTTGAAGGAATCAAAATATATAAGCTAATTCCCACAAACCTATCTTGAAGAGAGAGGCATCTCTCGAAGGCCCTTTACACGATGGGAAAGCTCTTATTTTCAGGAACATACAAATGTCTGTGTGTTGCTTGAGATTTTCATGGTGCTGTCAGCTGCTGCAGACATATGGCTCCAATTGATTTGTCCTGACAATAACAGTTACCAGCTCTCATTTCTCCACACTCTGAATGAGGCACATCTGTTATAAATTTGTTGACCGTCAAGGACCAGTAAAGACCTATCTGAAAAACATCCCTTTTTTTCTGGTACGTCCCTCACCCTCCCCTCCTCCTCTCAAGTGTGGTTGTAGCCTGCTGTCCATGGCTATTTAAAGGTCATTTCCATGGTATGGTATATACCATAGATGTTGTTTGGTTTTGTTTTGTTCTGTTTTGTTTTGTTTTCAAGAATTTATTATTGTACCTAAACCATTCCTGAGCACTCTTGCTCATTTTATTCTGGGAATTCTCAATTGTTCAGAAGGGGTTTTGGGAGCTGGTTTGGTTTGTTCTTGGAGACAGCAATTCTGCCCCTTAGTCCCATATCTGGCTATAGGTGATTATTTTAGTGTGTACTTTTTGCCTTTGAATAACTGAGAGGTCTGTTTGACTATGGGATAGAAGATTCCTGCAAACTGTAGTGGAACCTTATAGAAGAAACAAAAGGACTTCTTTTACAATATGGCAGATATACTTAGAAATGCTTCTCCTGTGTGTATCCAAGTGTTACACAAGCACATGCAGCACAAGGGTTATCCTTGTGCCACCCAAGTCTCCTTTGTTTCATGTACATCTTCTATCAATTTCTTCTGGGCTTGAATACCTGGATGCACTTTCTGAACTAGTGCCGTCTTTGAACTTCTGTCATCACCCTGTGCTTAACTTTTGAAGGACAAATCAGTGCAACTGCCTGAATGGAATAACCCACTGGTGGTCAAGTCTGATCCTGCTTTTTAATCCTGATTTGGCTGATAGCCATCAGATGATACTGAGTAATGATTTATTTTCTCTGCATCTCTGTTTTTCTCATGCTGACCACCTTTGCAAAATTATTGAGGCTGGAATAGACCTCCAAGATCATCAGGTCCAGCCTATGACCCAACACCATGACATCAGCTAGACCATGTCACTGAGTGCCACATCCAGTCTTTCCTTAAACACCTCCCTGGGCAGTCCATTCCAGTGTCTTATCACCCTTTCCGTGAGGAAGTGCTTCCTGATATCCAGAGTTGCTCAGGGCTATGTAAGAACAGTTTTACCTAGCTGTGATAGAAACCCACCGTGACTTGGTGGGAGCAAGGAAATGAGCCCTTCTGCTTTGTGAGAGGTGTGAGCTGTGTGGAATATGGTGATGCTTAATCTTTTCAGAAGTGTGGGCCAGGTCTCGGAGTGCTGCTTTTGGAGTTCTGCTTTGCTGACCAAGCAGTAGAGTAAAACAAACTCTGGGGCCTTCTGCTACTAGTTCCCAGTCTGTAAGCTCCAGTATGTTCCCATTGCTCTCATCCATCAGTCAGAAAATGTAAATCTCTAACAGATATGGGAAGTCTACCTCTGTTGACACTGCAGCAGGACCTGCCTGCTTTCCAGGTGGAAGCAGGAGTAAGATGGACAGGCTCTGCAGGTATTTCGCTTCTCCTTTGGCTGGCTTGACTCATTGGAGGATGACTTTTGTTCCCTTGCTCTGCACTTCACCTGGCATAAGGATGGCTATAATAATGCAAAATGCAAAAATGCAATAGGCTCTACCTGTTTTCCTCCACTTCAGCAGGAAGAACATGTAACTTGGCTTACGAACTTTACCATTAGACTATGCAAAGATGCAAGTTTTGGCTTTCTGGTATCTATGAGGCTTTAATGATGTTTAGTTTTGTGCTTTCTTTGAGTTTCCTTTCCTGCTTCTCATTCAATAGCTGAAGCTGGGATTCATAACATTGCAAGGGAAATATTAATTTAAAAGAAAAATCCTTTTCCTCCACTTTAAATTAAATTTAAAATGAAGGAAGACTTCTCTATTCCTCCCATGGTAACCTTTCTTTTGTTTTTAATACAATGTATTATAACATCATAAATAGAAATGTAATCTTATTAAAAGACACGTAGCAAGTGCTACTTTATTAGAAACTTTTTAAAAATAATAATTCACCAAGTTGAAATATTAATGCAGCTGGCTGGAAATTGCAGATTTTTACTAGGGCATAGTCATTTTTTAAAAAAGCAAATTAAAGTAGATATATTTTAAAGAAGTCCAATTTCTGATAGCGTCATGCTTTTACTAGCATATTGCAGTGCCACTATATATTTTTAATTTAAATTTTATTCAAAAGTAAATAAAAAAATTCCTGCCCCCTTTCTCCCCTGTAATTCCTGTAATTGTATTCTGCATTGATTGTAAGGGTGGAGTAGGAACAAAATTATCTTAAGTCTCAATTTGACTGTCACTTGACTTTTATATACTACAAATAAATTTACAATGACTTAAGGCCCTTGCCTGTGAATGACATAGTGTATGTGTAACACCTTGTCACTTACCTAATTCTAAGGGGCATGAATGCAGTGTGCTGAATATCTCAGCTGCGTTAGCCTTCAGTGGCAATTAAGAACTTGCAGAGCTTTCAAGGATTTCTTTCCTCCCAACTTGACATATTCCTTACTGTGACCTAAGAAACACCTTTTTCCTTTTTTCCTTTCCTTACACATAAAGTAATGAATAGTTATTGATTACATGCTGCTTAATGGGCTCTAATAAATTCACACTTACAATAAAATCTTCAAGTGAAGTGTTTCCAGATTAATCAGGGCTTGGTTCATTTGCAGTTAACGCTGCTCTGCTGCAGTGGAGTGGCTGAAAATTGCAAAAGCAGCCTCCTGCTCTGTCTTTTTTGTTATTTTAATATTTAGACTTAAATGAGCGGGTTACCGATAAGGAAGTAATCGGTGCCATCACAAATTCATGAAGTGTACTCAGCAATAACTTTGGCAGTCCCTGGCCCTACGTGGAACAGTGGTTTAAGCGATGCTTTTGTTACTATTTGATTTGTCCTGTGTTTGGGCTCGCTCCTCCTTTCCCTGTCTCCAACCTGTTATGACAGCGCTTCTCTGCAGCCTTGGCTTCATCTTGCCTGCCCTCTGCTCCAGCTACCTGGGGCCAGAAAAGGCTGTTGTGCTCCTGTCCCAAAACATTTTATTTTTTTCGACTGCTGTGAGCAATGCTTTTGTCCTGCTGACCTGTCAGACCTGCTGCCTGAATGTGTTCTGCAAGCCAGACCTTTCTCAGCAGAGCTGTGCTGTGTCTGGGCACCTCGGGTTCTTTCTGCGTGACATCTCTAAGAAATAGTCCTCCTTCTCCATCCACATACCTCCCTAGGGTTTTTACCCTGAGAGCTTGAATAATCTTTACTGGTGGTGTGTCTATTTACAAAGCTGCTGGGAAGAAGCTTTGTTTGTAGAAGACTGGTTTTCAAGCCTGTCACTTTGGGTCTGGGGCCTTTATTGCATCAACCTTCTTCTCGTTCCCAGTGGCTCAGTCTTGTCACACACAACCTTATTCCAGCTGGGACTGACTCTGGCCCATTGCTGCTGTGCAGTTTTGAAGCTTCAGCCTCTATGCACCTTTTTTGTGCGTTCTTGGGTTTTGGGGGTGAAAAATGAGGACTGTTTGCTGGGATTTTTGTGGGGTGGTTGGGTTTTGGACTTCTAAAATACTAGCAAGTCGTAGTATCAACCTTATTAGGATACTGGCTGGAGCCAGCTCTGCTGCAAGCGAAGCTTCTTGCGTTTTCTCGGTGTTTCAGCAGATCTGCTTAAACTAATGTCTTATCTCATGTTTATCATCTAGTTTCTCTCAGAGCAGAAATTAGGGATAGATTCCATGTGGGGAAAGATGGTCTTTGTATATGCTATGTTAACATCAATACTATCAGTTGGCCAAATGTGCTCTACATCAGTCTTTATTTTCCTGCAGCTTTAAATCTAATCACGTACAGTGGATGATATTTTACTAACCGTTGTTAACTTGTTTATAGCTATTTAAAGTCCTGTGTTCAAATCGGATTTGGTTGTCAGTTGGCAAGTAGCTTGAGTAATGCAGATGCCTCTTTGTAATACATCAGTTTGTTCATCAGAGAAAAGTGCCATGTCAAGAATCCTTCCTGAAACTTTGATGCGTGTTTTTTGAAGAAGTCATGAAAGGATTTAAATCTGAAGCTGAAAACCTGACTGGAACCGATTGCTTTGAGCTTCTTGTTTACAAAATACGAATTGAGGGGGGGTAAAAAAAAAGAAAGACAATAACATGAATTTTTCTTATGAATAGTCTTACTTTTGATTTCTTTAGCAAAGACTGTGGTGTTTATGGAGAATGTAAAAAAAGAATAACAATAAGAGCGTATTTAATGGTGAACAACTTTTTAAGGAAAATTGATAGTTTGTGCGGTATTGATGGAAGTCCTTTATGGTTGTAAGATGCAGTGTTGCAGATACCTGTCGTGGGTAGGATGAATGCTGTCACAGAAGAAGCATTGATATGCTGTCAATGTTTAATGCATTTGCTATATAAAAACTTATTTCTTATTATAATGTATTTTTAAGTTGTTCAGAGTAGGAGAGAATATCTGTTGTGATATTAATATCTCTCTTTTGTGGACAAACTAGAACATAGGATACTGATATGAAGAAATCTTTTAAGCATTGTATGAAAGGATGAATCTGTTTTTTAACACTGACATTGGCTATACAGAAGGCGGAATATTGTAACAGTTCACAGCCATAGCGTAAGAAGCATAAAATATGGAAATATCAACTGTGGAACACATGCACATTCTTTGGAATGAGCTTGCCTGTGGGGAGTTATTTTCCCTAGTAATTAAACTTTCTGTGGGTATTGAGGACTGTTCTGGGGCTTTGAGTCAAGTGGGGACTAAGTACAAAGCTGTTTTGTAATTAGACAGCCAAGCCAATCTGCTGGGGAAGTGAGAAACCTGCAGCAGTCAACAACCTTGCTTTCTGCAGGTGGGCTGAAATCTTTGTGAGGATTCTTATGATCCTTAAGAAAACAATTGCATTTGTCAGGCTGCAGGCTGTATGTGAGATCTGTCTTCCACAGCTTAGTGCTTTTGTTGTTGTGTTTGGTTTGTTTTTTTGTAATTAAAGTGCTTGTAATAACTGTAGGATTAGTAACACTGGAAAGGGGGGAAAGTTGCAGAGCGGTCGAGACTGGAATAGGAAGGGAGAGAGTTTCTGTGCCTGAACCTTCCTGTGAAGAGGTGCTATGGGGGAAGTGAAAGCTTGGACATTCAGTGTGCAGCTCTCCAGCTTTCTTCTACCCCTGCTGGAGCTGACTTCTTTCCTATTTGCCTGGCAATATGGGACCTGTTCAAGTTGGTCAGGAAGGCTGTAAGCCTCTATGCTGATGATCACTTATGCTATGGTCTCTATTCTCCACCAGAGCTGATCTGCAGTGGCACTCTAGCAAAGCATGTGTTGCTCCAAGCACCTGTGTGCATGGACCATTTCCTCTCAAACCTGCCCCTTGCTTAGAAGATGGTGTGCATTTGAGCTCACATCGTGCCAGCCACAAGGTGAAAGCATCCCTTTGTTCTTTATGGAGCTCTTCATCTCCTCCTCTTTCACTCTTGTGCTGTGAGAGCACTTCTTGTCTGAAGATCAACACTTCTGAGTGCTCTAAAATCTAACTCTTTATGAGGCTTGTTATGAAAATTGATGTGTGAAACAAGGAGGCACAGAGTGGAGTGTTTGAGACTTGAAAGGATACAAGCGTGAGCACACAAGGCAAGGCCAGGCAGGGCTGAGCAGCCCATGGCTGGGCTGTCCAGGCCAGCACAGAGTAGGGCACAAAGTTGGTGTTAAAAGATGCTTTGATTCATTACATGTCGTGTGTCATCCCTCATCGTCGCTCCCTTCCCTGCCCCAGGTCTTAGATTTTTGGTTAAAAATGGATTTTTTTTTTTTTTTTGAGTAATGGGCCTCAAACAGCATGTGGCACTGCAGTGACAATCTTGCCAAAGACTGTCTGAAACTGAGTTATTGCTTCCAGTATCTCTGTGCGTGTGCCCCAGGATAGCAATTGCCTTTTTCTGCAGTGGTATTGCAGCATGAACTTTCATCTAATTCATTATTCACCCTAATGCTCAAGTCTTTCTGCATTACTGCTTTCTAAACAGCAGTCTCTCACTTCATTCCTGTACTGATTATTATTTCTTCCCAACTGCATAGCCTTACATCTATCTTCAGTGGAATGTCTCACTTACATCAGCCCATTTTGCTGAGCTTGCCAGACAGCTGAATATTTCTGAGGCATTCTTGCTTGCTTCTCCTCCTCTTGGTTTAGCATCATTTACATTTACTGAGGGTGGCATTAGCTCTGTCCTCCAGATGGTTAAATTGGTTGTATAGGAAAGAGCAGTGACCCTGTACCTTTTCAGACTGTGCCGTACGATTACGAAGTGTGCACCAACGCTGGCAGTTTTTATCTATTTACTTCATCTGAGCTCTATTACTGCTGTTTTGTTCTTGCTGCCAAAGGCCTTAGTGCTCTTGCTCCCAGTAGTATGAAGTTTTGTGTCGAGATTGTTATTGCGTTCTCTGGAGACAAATGACTAAGGAACCAAGTATTAATTTTGGACCGTAAACAGCACCAGACTCTCCTGCTGGGAAATTTACAGAAAAATTCTTGCCTGGGTGAAAAACCAATGGTGAACTACAAAGCAAAGATGGAAGTTTAATTCATTTTATAGATCAGCTCTGTAGTATTTAAAGTTGCTTTTCCCTTTGAACAATGCAACTTACTTGGAAGGAAAGGAAAGAGTTCTCAAAATGGTAGGTCATGTTTTTGGGGCATATCTCCCTGAGTAACAGCTTGTTCAGTCAGCATTAAAAAAAACAAAACAAACTGTTTATCTCAGTTTCCACTTCAGATTTATATTTTAGGAAATAAATATGGATGAAACCCTTTGCTACAAAATCTGTATGTAATGCAATCTGTCAGCATTAAAAAAAAACCAACAAAAACCCCACCCCTGTTTTGTAGATAATAAGCCAAATTAAATATGTTTTTACACAAATAGAAATGAATGCTTGTTTGTTTGGTTCTACTTAGCTTTTAAGTTTGATCTTAAAATAGTTTTTTGTGCATCTGGCTGGAATTGCTGTCACATGCTGGAGGCACTAAATCTGGCTACCTGAGTGCTACTGATCTGTTTCAGATCTGTTTCAGCACAGTGATACAAATCTCCAGTTATTTCTGCTGGATCCAGGGGAGCATGCTGGTTTATGCCCTTCTATCTTTCCTCTAGGAAATTGTGTGGGTATAGATGGCGAGACCTGACTGCAAACTGAGAGAAACATCTCTCACAGTGGGACTGGAGCATTTCTGCTTTCTTTTCTTAAATAGTTCTTTATTGAGCTTTCTACCTTCTGCATTAATTTGAGAGTCTGAACCAAATAACCAGGAAGAGATTGATGTGGCCTCACTTTATTTCCCACAGTCAATAAATTGTTAAATGGGCCAAAGGACACAGGTTAAAAAAAAAAAAAGCATAAAGAATGAGGGATTTTTATTAGCTGACAGAGTCCCTGTCTCTAAAGACTTTATAATGGGGCAAGTTTGATCTCATGCCATGCCGTGGGAGCAGCTCTGTTGGCTTCATGAAATGCCTCGCCATTCTCCACGTGAACGAGGTCAGCACTGCGCTCTGCACTTTTTGCTGAGGGAATCTGGGCTCGCTCCTCCTTTGTTGTTAGAGGCAGGTAGGTTTGAAGGGATGCCTTGGAGTGAGGGCTCCACGCAGTGTCATCCTGAGCTCTGCCCCAGGAGAGATCTGGCATGCTCTTCTGAATAAGGGAGCCTCCCTCTGGGGGCTTTGCATAAATTTAGCAGAGAGGGCCTTGGTTTGTAGGTATATGCTCATCTTTACTGATATAACACAAAAGTGGCTTTAATGGGATGATGACATGAGTAAAAGAAATTTTAGACTACTTATGGGAAAGCATGAATACGTCTCGCAAGATGGCAGCCCAGGTGGACAGAAGCCATGTACAGAGCAAGTCCTCAACACAAGATCCTTGCTATGGTTATTTGCATAAGTCTAGTAAATAAGAAGGATCTTGGTAATTAAAAAAAAAAAGTGACTTATGGGAATCGGTTCTGAAAATGTAATAGGTTTGTACTAGGACAAATGCTGGCAGTGGATACAAGCAAATTATTTTCAGAGCAGAGAGGTGAAACCGGTGATTTTTGCATGAGTTTGTGTGTTTTTGTGAGTATTACTGCGTTTAGAGAAATGAAAATTGTGTGATTTTGCATTAAACAAGGAACTGAAGGTACAAAATACTCTATTAAGGTCACATTTATTTGCTATTCAGAAGCTGCTCTTCTAACACTGTGCATGCTGCAGCACCTGATTATGTGAGACTGAAACAGGTGGTTCCAACGTAAACCCCTAAGGGTTAGGGACTTGCAATAAGGCAGGAAGTGAAATAGGGCCTCCTTTTGCCATTGTTAATTCATCGTACAAACAAGTCTCCATTATATGTGTGTGGTTTTATACATTTCCCAGATAAACGGTGCTGTGAATGAAGAGACCAAGATGGTCCTTTCTCAGTGTGCATGTGCTGATGGTTTCAAGTCGCTTCTGTACAAATACACTGTGCTGCCTCTGGATTCCACCTTATTCCAAGCTTGACTTCAAGCTTGCCCTTTTGTAAATAGTGCAAAGACGTTGGGGCTGGCTGTGTGAGCAGTCATTTTGCCCTGATACCTGGGATTTCATTGCCTTGGTTCACTCTGACCAGGCTACCCTAGATATCGGAGAATTTAGTTTATCTGTTTTCTCCCTAATCTCTGCTGTGATTCAGTCAGCACTGGCTGAGAGAGCATCAGCTTTCCCGTGGAGGTCAGCCTTGCTTATGAACCTCTGCTCTGAAGTTTTATTTCTGTTTGCATCACACATTGTTATGAATAAAATCCAGGGGTGACATGACCTTGCTGAAGTACAGCATGGAGAGGTGATGAAAAGGGATGAGGATTCCTCCTTTTAAGAAATGCAGATAATGATGTTAACGGAAGTCTGAGGGACTGTGAAGGACACACAGACCAAGAGTTCTCAAGATTATGGAGTTTTCAAAGGCTCCCCATTATTTTTCTATCTGACTACCCAAATAAGAAACATCTAAAAAGCATCCGATTTTTAAGATAGAATGTGCGTTATTTGTCTTTAAGGTATCTCAACCAGTCTGTTTGAGAAGTTTCTGTTAAAGGTAAGTGGGGTGTATTTCTGCATGCAGGGAACAGTTCAGTGAGATAAAGTTGTTACTCTGGGTTTGGATCAAATTCAGCTGGTTTTGATGTGTTTGCAGCTCTCAGTGACGAATGTTTCTGGAGCTGGGGTCCTCAAGCTTCATTTTTATGGTTATCACCATCACACGCTGTTTGCAGTATGCCATGAACAGCAGCTCCTCTGTCCTGGAAGAGGAGTGCAGTTGTCTGTGGTTTTTTTCTGCTCAGCATTTCTGCATTGTCAGGGAAAAGAAAACAGACTGGGGCTTTTTTCATGACATGTTGCTCACACATGGGTAAATTTGAGCTCATGTACCGTGGTCTGAGAACCCTTAGTCTAAGGGTATTCCCCAAGTTCTTTACAGAGGTTTTGCTGCAAGCCACTGTCCTCCTGAAAGGGGTGTTGTTGCAGTTGGTTTAATTTGTGGTTTTTATATGGAGATGGAAGTTGTTGGCACTGTTGGTTATCTGGCTGACTTTGCTTATTCCTAGCAGAAATGCTGCAGGTGATGGATGTTGACATAGTGGTCCAAATTTACCAGCTATGTCGTATCTTGTACAGCTGATGCCAACAGAGCGCAAACCATGAACATGCAAAATCAAGTCCTTTCTAGTTATCCAGCAGCATCTATCTCTTCCTGGCCTCCCAAGCTTCTTTCTCTGAGACCCCTTAATGGGACATCATTAATGCAACTTGAAGTTGCCTTACTGTCTTGCTAATGAGCTTTGCTCAACCTGCTTATAAAGACAGGCATGCTGAGAGAAGGATCTGTGGGAACTCGTGACTGAGGAGACTGGTTTGCTTTTCCTTGGGAGGGCATCGGCTCTGCTGGAGTGGCCGACAGCACCGGACACGTTGCAGTGTGGTTGTGTGTCCTTCTTTGGGTTTGGCGTAAGGCTTGCAGTAGAGTAGGGGAATTTGCTGTCACCCTTAAACTCCATCCTTTGTAACATAAGGAAAAAACTGCACTGAAAATCTGTTCTCTGTTGCTCGGCTGTATCAGCTCTAATGCTTTGGGACTTGCGTTGTGTTGATACATTGGAGTAATACAAAGTGCATTACGCTTAACTCGCTGGCTTTGAACTCCACAGGTTACCAAGGGTTAATGCACCTAGCGACTGGTGTAGTCATGTTTGGGATAAGGGCTTTTAATTCTCCTACTTAATTTAATCCCCACAGTTTGACAGTGCGTCCCCTGGACTATTTTTCATCTTCAAATTGCAGTCTGCTGGTTAGTTCCTGTAAAGGCCTGCTGTGCTCTGCATTTATGTTCTTGTTCTTAGGATTTGCGCTCTTACCGCATCATCTGCCAGCCACATGAACAACAGAGAACGAATAGCGTGAAAAGTCCCCGTGTCACTTGTAGGAATGGACCTGTGGGTTGTGCTCACACAGGAGTTAAGGGGCTGCCTGGGTGACTGTCACCTGGGTGACTGTCATCTGGGAAAGGGATATGCATCGCTTGGCGGGGGTAGCATCTGGGTGTCTGTTATATCACTTAGTCACAGGAAACTTGTAACCCTTGTAACTTGTATTTCATTAACAGAAAGCTGTGAAAATGGCATGCGCATTCATAGGGGAATAGGGTTTTTTTTTCTTTTATCTGATAATCAGAAGAAGTCTCCCAGCATAATCAAAGGAAAAAGTCTCATTCAGAATATAATTTGTTGATGCTGTCTGACCACCATATGTGGTTTTAACTTTCATCCTTCTTTGGCAAGATATAAAATAATCTGCAAAATGTGGGAATCTGTGGCTGAAGAGTCTGTTTTAAAGTAAGAGACTATCAAAATGGATTAGCCATGCCTGAAATATTTCTAGATTTATTTGCTGTCAGATGATGGTAAAATATTTAAGGCAAATAGCCTACTTTTGTTTAGGAAGTGGTCCATGGCAGAGCCTAGGGAGATGAATTTAACTATTACTTACTTTAATTGTACAAAAATATTTTGTTTTATATTATAAATTTATTTCCTGTCAGGCTTTTTTCTTCCTCTTTCCCTTCTGGCCCATTTGACATTTGTTCTAAGAAACTTCCCTGAAGCCTGAACTCTTTCCAGCAGAGCATGTGTTACTGCGTGTAGCGATGCAGCGTCTCCAGCTTACCTGCTCCTCCTTAGCGTAGTCCAATTAAAAATACAGTGAGGCTTGCTTGAAGGCTTTAGGCTTGCAGATGGCTAAGAGTCTTGGCTCACTGATCTCCTAACTCCATTTAAGAAATGATACAAAAGCCCTTCAGGTAATGTTTCGGTGCCCCCTCTCCCTTTTAAAATGCAGTGTTGTGCAGTCTTCATGAAAACAATGCATTTCTTGTTTTTCAAGTTTCCTTTCTCTAGGCTTTGATTTGATAGAGCACTAATTGCTAGCGTTCCTTGTATGTTAGGGCTCTTTTGCTACACACAAGATTATATTTTTAACCACCCCACCTGCTTTAAGTGTGTTCATAGTGTGACACTCCTCCAGTAGTACCAACAAAGCCTGGCTTGTTTTCCAGCAGTAGCGCCGGGTTGAGCTACATCAGTGAAGAAGCGTGTCCATGTTCGGGACTAGGACTAAAACTGGTACAACTGCTAGTATAGTCCACAGTGGCAAGTCACAGAACGATTAGGAGCTGGGCAATGTGTGTACCTTTGACTTTGTACGGTTTTAATCGGAACAGCTGAGAAGAGATTTGTGTGCAACCCTCGTCTTCAAAGAAGGCTTAAATGAATCCGAGTTTGGCACACAATCTAGTTAATCTACCATCATAACTAATGATTTCACCATTCAGACATAAAGTATCGACCTTAAAGGATTTTCCTTACATAGCTGATGGCTTGATACCTTTTAAACACTAATGCCGAGGGCATAATCTCTCTGAATAGTATAATAGCTTTATATTTAAGGTAGATTGGGGATAAAATTTTGTGTTTTCATGTGAACTATGAATACCAGTAAGGTATTCAGGCAGGAATTACCTTATCGTACCTTTGAGGGCACTTATCAAATAATTTTTATTGGAAAGTTAATACATTGAGACAGAGTGAATGGAAAGCTGATTGGAATGCTAAGGCATATCCCAGCATTGCGTTGCTGTTGCTGTCCGCAGATATGCGGCATGGGTTGATTCATTTAGCGCATCATCTAAAATCATGTAGCGTTCAGTACCGATTAGAATTATATGAAATTGTGTGTAAGAGATTTCTCCATGTTAGCTTTGAAGAATCTTCTATTCCTTGCAGAAGTAGTTCTGATGGGCACAGCACAACTCCGTTGACTGCAGGTGTTACGCTTCATAGCCACCAATACTGCACCAGCAGCCAGAGGAGTTGCTTGGGATTTAATTTCACGCTTGTGTATCTGAGTGTAAGATTGGTCCTCTTCTCTTTTAATCGTGTATCTGCAAGTCTCAGACCATCTATTATGGTGTTCAGCACTGGCATGATGTACCAAATGAAGTCTTGCAGGGCAAGGGCTTCTGCCATCCCTTCTCTTTCTCCCTGCCTCCTGCTGGGTGTGTGCGCCTGTATTCCACCCCACCCCGCTATTTTGGCTACTCTTTTGAGCCTTCCTGGAGCATATTCCTGCCCCTCCTATTGTCCCGATTTCCACTTCCCCAACTTTTCCAGGGTTCCCAGAAGAGAGGAGCCTCCCCCATGTTTGCTCTGTGCCGGACCAGCCCGTCTAATTTCTGGCTTTCCTCCAGCATCCAATTCTGCAGGAGTGGAGCAGGAAACCACTTGGCTGCTCTCTGTTCTTGAGCTGTTAACTGTCTCCCAGCTGAAAAAGACTTGTAGAAACCTGTAGCAATTGATGCTAATATAACTTAACTTTCGTAAATATTTTCTCCAGAACTTTTGTGGATGTTAGAAACACTGGAAGATGTCAGTTGGGTTTCAGTCACTTATTTGCATGTATAGCTTCTGAAACTATGAAGCATTTCACAAAAATGAATAAATGTACTCTAATGGCTGGAGCCGAACAGAATATTTTTAGCTGTATGTATTTTCAGTGAAAGAAGCCGATTCAGCAACACTGAGAAGCCTCTTAAATTTTCATTGGAGGTGTCAAGTTGTTTTGGTTGGAAGGTACATCCCCAGTGCACTCCCCTCCAAAAAAAAAACAAAACCTAGAAAAAGTAGTGATCCTGCCTGTAACATAAGATGCTTTTTATATATGAAGCACCTGCTTTTTTTTTAATTTGACTTTGAATGCTTTGGCACTTCTAAACTTTTATCTGAAAAGCCACTGTGTGCTCTGTTCTGTTCCTCGCGTCTCTTCAGTTTGAGAGACTCCGTTGACCCCAGTTGACACCACAGAACAAAAGCACCATGAGATTGACTCTGTGGTTTCCTGGTGGCTTTGCCAGTGTAAGATATTGCCAACAGCAGCTATTTGTTCCCATAGAGTGTTTTTTCTTGGAGTGCTTGCGTGGCCCGATGCAGAAACGCATGGCTGTTCTGTGGACAGGCTGGGGAACAAGAGCCAGGTTAGGGAAGAAGGTGCTGTCACGATTTTTGATGCAGACAGACTGTTACCTTTCCAGTTCCCAGCACAGCCAGAGATCTTGACCTGTCATTGTTTTCCCAGTTTCTGCAGCTATCCAGTAAACAAATCTCTTCCAAACTGCTAATGACCACTGAATTACTGCATGTTTCTAAGGGGACTACTGACATTAATGTTGGGCTGCCTAGCAGTGGTGCAGGATTTTATTTAGAACAGGATGTTCCAACTTCCTTTTTTTGCAGTCCTGCAGAAGATAGTTAGCGGTGTAACTAGCAAGTTCCTTCCCACAGTCATCCTGACAAATACTTCTGCTCCCTTCTTGGTTTATAACATTCTTTTTGGTGGAAATAAATTTGTTTACAGCACGGCTCTTCACCACTTATAAGTGTAGAGAAATATACAGATCTACTAAGTATCTGTGCAGAAAACTAAAACTGCGTATTTTCACAAGAATGTCAGGTTTTTAATTGCATAAATAAGATGCTGACTGAAGCAAATGTTCAATTTCACATTAAAGTTAGGCATTCATAAAGGCTTGGATTTGCATAATTTAATTTTCTGCACAGAGGATACTGAAAATCAACGGTATGCTTCATATCCATACCATGGTTGCCATGTGGCTTTTTGACGGTTCAAGCTAGGAGTACAAAGGGTTTTGCAACTTCAGATGTTTTGCACTGACTCAGAACCTTTTTACCTTCAACAAATACAGATAATTTAGACATAGTTTCTTTCTTCTGATGGTAAGGCACACAGAAGGGCTCACTGAGCAGGAGTACCTTGGATGAGGCAAGGTGAAGTCTTTCTTCTGCCTGTGGGAATCAATTTTTCTGGCTGACAAAAGCTCCACAACTATTTGCCTCCCCTATGTACAAGATGCCCAGGAGAAAGCTGCTGTTGTCTTTCATTTTGTAATAAGGAGGGACTAGGTGTATTTCTCAGCACCTGCAGTTTTCTTTAGAGTGAATAATTGGGCTATTTTTTTCTGATAGCCTTTCCAGCCATCCACCTACCTTATTTCTGTGTTCTTGTCCTTGGGATTTTCATGATCTCAAATCTTTTCTCCATTTGTTTTTGTGCAGTTGTTCGTTTGTTTGTTTTTGGTGGGTTTTTTTGTTTGGTTGGTTGGTTTCAGGTTTGTTGTTTTTTGCCAAGGTGGTTTGGATCTCCACATCCCTTACCTGCTCTTTCCTGTTGAAATGAGTGCTTGTTGCCTCCCAACCAGGTAGACATATTAGGGGAAATCAGAAGAGGAAAATAAGGTATGTGATATAGTGTTGCCTACAAATACTGATAGCACGATGTGTTCCAGTGTTTCGAGTTCACAGCCTGGAGTGAATTAGCATTTAGAAAGTTGCCAAGAAATCTGGAAAACTCGTTCAAATCAGAGGCCCATAATAAATTGCACAATTAGTACCTTTACTCACACAAGAGAAAATTTGGCAGGGGCTAACCTGAACGGCCTTTCCTGAGATTGCATGACTGTTCCTACCACTTCAGGATTCCTAAGTCTGCAGAAACGCGTGATGCACCTTGCAGAGTGAAGATTGGCTGTAGAGCTGTTTAGCATCCATAGACAGCCCTCAGACACAGCATGCTCTCTGCTGCTGTGGTGCAAAGAGGATGTTGCCCCAATGCTTTTTTGAAGGGAAAGAAAGCCAAATTCCGAGTTACTGGTGCTTGATGTTCAATCAAGTTACAAGCTTTGTTTCAGCCCAGCTGTAATTGGCCTAGGAACTGAAGGGAATGCAGTGACTGTATACAGGTAGCAGCGCTTCACGCTTTTTTTTTTTTTAAAGTTTTAGTTGGAATTACTCAGCTAGCTTCTTACTGATCAGATAAGTGGTTTGGGATCAATTGGACATTAGCTTCCATAGAGAAATGTGGTTGTCCTTCATGTTCCTTGTCTGCAGATGTCAGGGTTTTTTTGTTTGTGTGTGTTTGTTATAGCACAAAACTTTTGGCTGTGGTGCTCTGAGAAAGATAGTTGAATTTATTAGACTTTTTATTGACACTTAGGAATTCATACACCTCCAGTTTGATTCAGAAACAATAAGCAGTATTTGCACATAAAAACCCCAAACAACCCATGTCCTCATGGAAGCTATGCATTCCTTCACAAGGAAAAAAAAAATACTGAGGTATAAAAGAAGAATCCTGGGATGTAGAAGAGGATGTGTTCTTTTCTGATTTGGCTGATGAATTCAATTCCTTCTAGCTTGTGAAGTTTTCCAAAGATTTCTTCATTAGTGGCATCTCCCTCTCGTGTCATAAGGCATTGGTATTGCATGCTGGGTACGTTCTCTGACATACGGAACCTTCCTCTGGCTGGAAGGCAGTGCTACGTATCTGCTTTGTTTGAGTGCATCCTATGAGGTGATTTTACTCGAGCCTTGCTCGTGTTGAGATCACTTGTCCAGTGCGCTGTGGGCTCAGGTCTGCAGGCTGTACATGAAGGAGATTCATTCGGTCCTGAGTGAAACTGTTCTATGGGGGGTGTTCAGATGTAGCTTAAAATAGGTGCAGTTAAAACCAAGATACTGCTGTACCAGCATATTCCACATGCTCACATCTGTATTGTTTTAAGGATTTTGCTAATTTGTTGTTGAATTTACCATTTTAGCCTGTTACTCACTAGCAAAGTAAGCTATCATGTGGGCCTAGAAAGAGAAAGTTTGGTCATACATCATGGCTGATGTATTTTGTTTGCTTATTTATATCAAAATTTCCTTATGGAAATTACTGGAGTTATGCAGGCATGTGCCAGATCAGAATGATGGCGTCACCGAGTCGGTCCTGGCTTCTGTGAATTATCTCTGGATGGCGGGTTTTCATGGATGAATAACATGCCAGTTAAGTTTGGTTTTTTTTAAGCAATGCCAAGTTTGTAGTCTCTGTTCAGCAAAGATTTAAGCTTCACAGTGTAAACTCCAGGGAGTAAATACCTCTTTTCTAATGATTCCTGATTCTTCTCTTCCCAGCTCTGACTGAAGGGTATGTTGGCTCTCTGCATGAAAACAGACATGGTAGTTCCGTGCAGATACGGAGGCGAAAGGCTTCGGGGGATCCTTACTGGGCATACTCAGGTGAGTTGACTTCTTCTAGAGGACTGAAACATGAAATATCTCCAAAATGAAATTGTTTATTTACTTGTTGTTATTACTGCACTCAGAAGTATTTTAAATTAGTTTTACAGTGTATTTTCTTCTGCGGACCTCCTTGCAAACTCCCTATACACACATCCTCTCCTTTCTCTCATTCCTGCAATTTACCTGTAGGATTTGCCTTATTGCTCTGCTCTTTCTCTCAAGTCTTTTAGTTTCTTAACACAACCTTAAAAAGGCATAGTCCCACAAACTTTTCTTTACTCTGTTCAATCAATACACTCCCAAGCTCACCAATCACTTGCTCTGTTGAGCCTGCTGGGAAGACTGTAAGCATTCATACATACATCCAGATCAAAAAAAAAAAGAAGAGGAATTTTACAATTGTTTCTTTGTGTGCATGTATTTGTGGTAGTGTATAATGATGACAATGAGGCCTGTCAGTGCAGCATCACACCAAAATATGTCATGCTGTGAAGGTGGCATATTGGGAGAGTGTTTTGTTTGTCCCGCTGCTTTTATAAGCCTTAAGGAAAACCTGGTGTGTCTGCACAATTTTGAAATGCCACAGATCAAAATACACTTCAGAATGATGTCTTTGATATATGGTCTGATGGTTAGTTCAGGTCTAGAAAATTCCAGGTCTGTATCTGAGGTTGTTAAAAAACCCAACAACTTGAAACCATGTTTACAGCTATGGAAAAATGTTCTTAATATCTGGAAAGTTTTAATGAAGATTTCAAGCATCATAATGAACTCGTGCATGCTTTTTTGGAAGATCTGAGATGCATTTCAAACATCTGGTGCTTGTCAAAGAGGAGTGTTGCACAGGCCTAGTTTTAGCTAAAGGAAAAAGATATTGCTTTCTAAGAAGTCTGAATATTGATACCAGATAGACAAATGTTAGATTTTTGGCTGACAACTCCTCTCTTTTATACAGACCAAAAATTTCATTGGAAATCAATGATTATAGGTAAGCTTAGAGTTTTTTCCATTAATAGACAAAATACCAGATGTTGCAAGATTTCTCTGTTAGATCTCAAAATACAAACTATCTCATTTGCAAATGAGGTCACGGAAGTAAAGTAAACCCAAACATTTCAGTAATGTAGGACAAATGACACTTTTTGTTAAACTCTGAATTTATCAGGTGGACAAATATTGCCACAAGATATACTTCTATATTGCAGCTTAAAAGTAACTGTTTTAGATTTTAAGCCCCAGCTCTTCATAAAAAGAGTAGAAATAAGCAAATAGAGGAAAGACTGCTATGTTGGAGTGAATGGGCTGCTCCTATCTGCTGTCTTGTGTAAAATGCTACAAGTTTAAGTGCTGCTTAGCAGGTTTGTTTTGTTTCTGTTACTGAAAAATTTATTTGGAATATTCATTCCAGGTAATTAAGTGAAAATGTTTTAAAAAGGGTAAAGCACTAGCGGAATTATTCTGTTGCTTAAGCAACAGAAAAAACAGTCCTAGTTTAAAAAAACCCCACAAAACAAAAACAAAACCACAACAAGGAGGAGGGGGGGAGGGGAAAAAAACCCCAAAATAAGCAGCCCCCCAACCCCAAAACAAACAAAACACCCCACCACACACCAGTTTATGCATAGACATTTTTCTAATTCTATTTTTGTGATCGTGTTGTTCTTGCTTTATGAGTAATATCACTTGTTCACCCCTCCAAAAAAGCTTTTACCACCCATGAATCCTTTTAGATTTATGTCAAAATAAGATGTATAGTCCTGATGTCTAATTATACCTTTTGAGGTTTTGCATCCTTTTGTCTATTGATAAATCTCTTGCTTCTATGAGGAAAATAGCCAATCTGTTTTTCAGACAACAGGTAGTGACTTCTCAGCTGTCAATCATGTGCCATTCTACCTGATTAGTGCTATCTAATTAGAACCTTTTTGTCACTATTGCTGATAAAAGGAGTAAATTAGGAGATGGAAAATGTGGAAGTGATATATTTACCAGCACTTGTCAAGAAACCAGAAGAGGATATAATATCATTTTTTCAGCATGCTTTGTCAGGCCTCTGTTTGAACGGGGTGGCTTGAAATGTCACTCCAGGGGTATGTGGTTTGGGACCAAGTATCCCAGCTGCAGAACTGGGTCTTTGCTGAAGGTTTCATGGCATGAAATCCAGGTGTGAGCAAACAGCCTAGGTACTGCGTGCCCCAGCTGTACGGCTTGTGCATGTACTGCATCTGAGCAAGCCCATCCTGCCAGCGGACGGAGATCTACTGTCCTCTAGACCCATGCTGTGGGCTCTGCCTGCAGGGAGGAGCAGCTCTGCCCCACCGAGCCCCACATGGGGTGCCTGGGAGCAGGACGGGCAGGGCCACGTGCTAAGTGTGGATGCTGAGTTGCAGGCAACGATTTGGGTTGTGTCTGAGGGAAAAGGCAAGTAGAGACTTGGGAAAGATGGGGTTATTTCTAAAGGAATTCTCCAGGTTTGATGCTGTGTCCTGCAGGAGTCTTGGTATTGCCAGCATCTCCCAGAGAAAGGGAAGAAACTAAGATAAGCAGTTAAGTGGAGAAAAGACCCCATGCTCTGTTAGAAATTGGACATTTCTGCAGGCTGCTGCCTTGTCACGGCTTTCTATATGTACGAGTTCCTCTCTCTTTCCTCCCATCACTTGTTTCCTTCCAGCTCGCTGTGGGATTTTCAGCCAGTTCAGCCTCTATCTCATGTCTTTTGTCCCTATTTGCTCACTGAGAGGACCAGAGGTAATGGAAATGCCTAGCTTCTGTGTTTAGGTTGAAGATGGGAATAAATGGAGGGTGGCAGAGCCCAGATGCCAGACAGATGTTTGTTTCTAGCTGAGCACAGTGAGGAAGGATGATCGTGTTATCTGTTTTTCTCCTTGCTTCCTCATTCCACAAAATATTTCCCAGGAACCCTGAGCAGGGCTTGGCTAAGCAGTTTATGTACTAACTGCGCTTGTCCTGCGGGTAGGATTTTGGACACGACTAGGAAGTTTACATCAAATAGGCCTACAGAGAGTGGAAACTTTACTCTGCAATAAGCAATTAGCCTGTGTCAATGGTTTCCAAGCTCTTTTACAGACATTATCTGGTAGGCTGCTTCCTTTCTCTATCCTCAAATGATTAGGCCAGCTCCCCTCCGGTTGGTTATACAACATCTGCTGGCCCAGCCCCAGCAATTATAGGCAGGGAAGAAAGTGATTCTGGACTGTACGCTGGTGAATCTGAAGTTTCTTTTAAGGGAATTTGCCATCTGGAGCAAATAAGTCCAGGACAGCTTCTGCCAGCCACCAGTGGACACCCACCTGTTAAACCCCAGTATCGACCAGCATGCCCATGCCTCTACTGGGCCTACATTAGGCTGAACTATGACTCTATATTGATTTCAATTGAACTGTACTGATTTATAGCAGCAGAGGCTTCTCTACGTTTATGGCTGTGTCTGCCTGCTCGCAGAGCTTTTGTATTTTTGGGCTTAAGTGTTCTGTAATAAATCCTGAGGTGGGGCTGGAGAGGTCTGAAAGCAGACACCCAGTTTTGGTTTTCTTGCCTGAGGGTGGAAAAAGAGCACAGCTCTATTGCAGAGAGCCCTCAAGTCTTTATCTTCCACAGGACGTATCTATCCTATACTGTGCTTTTGGAGTAATTTCTTTGTAGCCTGTAGGAAACCCCTCTGCTGCTCCATGCTCTTGTGCAGGGTGAATGGTCCAGGAGCTCATTTAAACTCTGGAGATCAGCAATTTTCCTGGTTTCATGAGTGGTCTGTAGTATTACCATGTACTGCCCGGTAATATTGCTTCTCTCAGGCACAAAAGTTTAGAGAGGATAAACTTCAATTATTGATCAGGAGTCAGAGAACCCTGGGGTCGGTAACGTGTATAAGGCACTTAGGTACCTAAATGTCCCTGTGACAGGGCTGAACTTCAGTGCCCTGTGCTCTTACTGCCTGTACCCTGGACAGAGCTGCAGAGCCTGCAGCACAGAGCTGATTGTAAAGGAAAGGATTTTAAAGGCTTTTATTTATAAAATAAGCCTGTTGTCTACAGACACAATTCTGACTATAACATTTATTCCAGTTCAGAAATAAAACCCGCAAAAATAAAGACTAGATAATTAAATGAAGAAGGCCCATTTTAAATGGGTTCTGTCAAAAAGACAGAAAGAAACACAATCAGCCTTTCAGAAGAAACTTTGTTAAGTCTGCGCTAGCAGCTCTTTAAACCAAATTCAGAAGTGAGCAAACACTGGAAACAGAAGACTAACTTGTCTTTAAATAGGAACTGCAAGACTGAACAAGAGACTGAGATCTCCTGGATGTTCTTCCTAGGATTTTTCAGGAAGCTTAAACTACAGCTCTAGGGGGTTTTCTCTGCGCATGTATATTCATGTATGTTTTGGCAATGTATTTATTCCATGATCGTGTCTTATAGTTTGCCAAGGATTTCCTAAATTGCAACTGTCCACATAGCTTGCAGCGTAAAAGGAATGTGGAATAGGCACAGCCCAGTCAAAGCAAGGAGGAAATGTGGATCCTGAATGTGCTTCAGTTCAGTCCTTACACAGTAATATTTTCTGTTTGGCTAACCACTGAATGGACAAATTCGAAATTATTTTTAGCACGTCCTTATAATTGCCACAGAACTCAGCATGTTTCCAATACCCATAATAGTTACAGATAGTAGTTTAGGTGCCTTGTCATCAGCGTGGAAGTGGTTTTGTAAATATATAAGCTGTTTAAAAAAAAAAACAAACCAACAACAAAACCCCACAAAAACCAAAACTTGAAATCTTACAGAAATATGCAATTGAAATGTCTGCCAGATCCAGGGCTTTCTGACTGACCCTCCCTTGTGCAATGTATGCCACTTCACAGAGCATAATATTCCAGACATTTAAAGATGCCTCTCAATGTCAAGTGCTGCATCCGTCAGTGATGAGAACAACTTGCTGGTGCCCTGAGCAGACCCTATTTTTCCTCGCAGTAGCCTGAAAAATGGGTAGTGAGAGGGTCAGGACTTCACGAGGAGATTACAGTATGATGTGCTGATGCAGGTGCTTGTCTTAAGTAGCTCTGAATGGCCCATACCTAATCATGTCTGTTTTTCTGAAAAACTAGTATGTAAAATTAATGTGATAATTATTGCACGAGGTTCTGAAAAACGCGAGGTGGCTATGGGGAAATGTTGCTCTCTATTCTGTTACTCAAGCCAGGAAAACTTCTCTTGCAGTCTTCAGATTTAAGATGTGATGTCTAATTATTGCCAGTATTATCACGTGTGATCAATGGATATGGAATGGGAGGCTGCACTGTCCTGGGGCAGGATCTTGTAGGTGGTGGTGCTTTTGTCGCTGGAGTTTCCCAGTTGAGCTGTGGTGCTGGCACTGGTGGGGCTGGTGTACCCTTACCCTCTTTATGGCGGTTCTGCTGATCAGCCTCAGGGTTACAAGCTGACTCATTCAAGGAATACTGTCTTTTAAGTAATCAAAACCATTTGGGCCTCTCAGAGAAGAAAAACACAGACACTGGCCAAGGATCTATATGTGTTCTTGTTACTTGTTTATTTAGCTATGGCTTTGTAAAGAGAAACCTATGTAGAAAATGCATACAGTTGTTTTTTCTCTTTAATCTTGCAGTGTATTCAAGGCATCTCTTTCCTTTTTGTACCTTTGATCTCTCATTTTCTGTGTGAAATTATCAGCACTACTTATGATGCTTCTGTTCTTTGTGCGTGTCTTTACTGATGTTTTTTTTGTCTAAAATGTTGGATCCTTTCTCTCCAAGATTCAGTGCAACTACCATGAACATTAGTAGAAGTTAATAGAAGAAAAATAGGCTTCACAAGAGGCGGGATGACCCTGTGAGAGGGGAAAAGTGTCCATTAAGCATAGGAACTGTGACCGTGCTGTCATGCGAGTGGACGCTATCACTGTGTGAATACTTTGTCCTACAACACTCGGGCAGTTATTGCTGTCCTTTAAGGTGCTATTATTTAAAATATAACCGGTGGCGAATAGAAGAATTGAGTGTTCTTCTTAGAAGCAATTGCTGGCATTAAAACAGGAAAGATCAGTAAAGGTTATTTCCTCAAAGAATAGCAAATGGTGTTAACTGTGATGAAATGTAACTTGGTGGTGTCCTTTGTAAATGTGTGAATTTCTCTTTCTTTGCTTAGATTGTTCTCATTAAATAAGCTGCTAATGCGAATTGGACAGGAAATAATCAGCACATAGTAAGGAAAGCATCAAGACTTATTGAACTGAGAGGTAACTAATGGCCTATTTGCCATGGTCGGTATTTCACTCTTTCTGTCTCTCAGAATAATAAATCTTGATATTGACCAAAACTCTGGCATACCCTGTGTTGGTTAGCGTTCCACTGTAAGAGCACTCAGCTCCATTAAATGCAGCATGGTCAAAATGAGCAAGTTCTTGCTCTCTACCTTCCTCGCTCTTTTAAGATGACTTCCTAAAGAGGGATTAATCTGAGAGAACTAGGTGAAGTATTCCCATTAATATCTGATCAGTAAACTGAGCTTTGAGTATTTTATCTGCGTTCATCAGAAATGGATGACAGTTGTCACTGAACCCTGCTGCAACCAGCTGTGAGGCATTCATTCCGTGTGCAGCCTTATTAGAGTAACAGCCGTTCCAGACATCAGTGCTACTCTTTCATAAGAGAAACATGGAAAAGTATAGCTTGAGAGTTTGCTGTTACTGTCTAAGCATGAACCCTGATTTTTACGGTCCGCAGCTAAAGCGAGTGGCATGCTGCCGTGTGTTTGCTCAAACAAACGGGAAATACCGTCTGTATATTTTGATTGTTTGTATTCTGACGGTCCTGGGTCATGAGTCCTCCTGTCCATGAGCTAGGCACTGTACAGATGTGCCCTAGACACGTACTTGCCTGCAGAATCTGTATCAAAATGTGCGCTTACTGGGAGGATGTCGAAGAGAATGCTTTTTATCTTTCCTTAGCTATGCTGCGTTGTGAAGTTACGAATACAAAAGATAGCGGTTTGTATTTAAGAGAATGGAAAAAAAACCCCAAAAACCAGCTTTCAAATTTCGGTCCCTGAGAACAGGATATATTTTTCTAACCATAAGCTAGCGCAAATAAGGAATTCACAATCACGTGTTTGTGTTGAGGACTTAACATTAGCAGTCTCTAAGGAGAGGCAGCCTTGCCAGGAGCAGTCCAAGTAGACTGTATCATTTTTACTAAACCATTTTGCTGGGGAACACAGCTCTGATTGAGAGTCTTGTCATTTACTTTGTTTGTCTATTGGCAAGTTCCTAAATAATCTGCTAAGAAAGCCTCAGATAGTAATTTAGTTTCTACTTAGACACAGACACGATTTCCTTATTGAAAACCATTAATACTGTTTACTTTCTGTTCTTGCCACCTTTTCTTGCATGCCACGCTTACAGTTTATTCCAAGTACTGTCATAGTTAATCCTGGTATCCAGTCTATAATGAAATGGTTGAATGAATTTTTAATTGTTGGACATGGTTATGGTCGAAATAGCCTTTTTTTCTCTTTTTGGCAAGGTTCTTTCTGGAAGTTGTTTGTTTTTCATTACTTAAATACATTAAAGCAAATCTCTGATTTTATGAATGCTCTGGATTTTTTTCTTTGCTATTTTTGAGTAGAAAGGCCATTGACAGATGAACAGCTTTGAGAAGCTTAAATATAAGAGGTGGAAAGAACCAGACTTTCCCTCATCTTTCTTTCATTCATGAAGGTTTTTCCCTACCACAGCACAAAAAGTATAAAGTAACTGCAATAGATGCTAGGTGAAATCTTTAGAGCTTCAGATACAGTTGTTCCGATACTGCATCAAAGTATTTTTACTTTGCACTGCTGCAATCACAGCTCTGGCTTTCTGTGCTGAAATGAGGAAGCACAAAGAGCTGCTTTTGCTGGGGAGGGGGGACCTCTCACTTCTTTAAACGTACTGTGCTTTTTGTTGCATTTTCTTTCAATGTGAACACTGGGACACTTGTAGAAAACCTCTGGAATGGCAACAACCAGTGCACTGTTTTATAAAACTGAAAGTATGCTGAAGTGCAGCAAAAATTTGTCAACTTGGTTGATTTCTAGGCTTTGAAATAAGGAACAGTGTAAAATATTTCAAGCTCTTTAGACATAAAAATATATGAAACACCCATATTTCAAATATACAAAAGAAAGAATATTTGGGTAGCAGCTGTGATACAAGCTCAGCAAATGGATTGGAGAATACACAGAAGGTTGGAGTCTGCTGTTGCCTTGAGGTTCTTGAATGATTGCAGTAATACATTGAACTTCCAATCTTGATTTCATGTGGAACTCAATGCGTATAGTAGAATAACAATGGGGAAAAAAGTATGTGAACAGCAAGGATACTGCAGTGAGAAACAAAGCAAGCAGGGAAGCTCTGAACAGCCTTGTAGTATGCGGATAAAAAAAAGTAGTTTGGCACAAACATTACTGCAAGCATGAAATAATCAAGGAATGAATCTGAATTCTAGTTGCAGGGTATAAGCAGAGCCTTTGTATGAAAGGGCTGAGGAAGGCCAGTACTGCACTTGATGCAGTAGATGTAGAGTTATTTCTTATTTTTGCAGTGTCAGATGGCTGTGTTGTGTCATTCCAGTCACTGTTCATAAGATAATCTCTTTAGTATCTCTGCCCTTGGACTTGCCCCATCTCTTCTCCTTTCCCAGAAAGTGTCTCCATCTTGCAGAATGTGGCATTGAAGACTTGCAGGTTTTAATTATTATGATCCTTGAAAAAGCAGCCCCTGCTTGCAAGAGGAGCACATCTGCTCCACTGGGCTCCCTTGCGAAGGGAAGAGTGAGCAGAGGCTGTGCTGTGGTGGGCTGCTGGTAGGACACCTTGTCAGCTGCCACAGGGCAGTGTCTGCTGTGGGTGGGTAGAGGTTCTGTACATTTCTTCTCTGTTGAAAGTCACATGCCTATTAAAGAAAGGTAGAGTTAAAGAGTCTCATCTTTGTATGTTTGAGGCGTCCTTTGGTGCTGCAGTATGAATGCTTAGCAGTTGAGGGCATTCTAATTCTTGCAGTGTCTCTGAGGTAGAAGTGATTACATGGTGGGAACCAAAGGACGGGGGCAGCATAAGTAACTTCTCTGATATACACCATGCAGTGTTCAGTAGAGTTGGAAATTCAGCCCGAGTCCCAGTGCTGTGCACTGTTTCTTAGGCCACGCATCCAACCTGATCAAATGCTAATTGAAGAAATCTTGGTTGCCTTGGAGACTGACTCTTCTTGGGAGAGACCATCTCAGTAGCACAGGTGTTGTGAAGCTCCTGAGCTAACAGGAGGCCTTCCTGGAGGTGATCCAGCTATGGAGCTTAATTCTTCCTTCAGCAGCAAAATGAACGTCTCCCTGTGCAGGTTGCTTTGTTGAAGCTCTTGATATCTTTGGTGCTCTTAATTTTTGCTGGTGGGGTTGGAACAATGTTGGGCTTGAGTAAGAAGACATTCTTTTGGCTATAAATTACAAAGTGGGTTTTTTTTTTTAAAGACTGCATGTACCGAAAGAGTTGGATGGGCATACTTTTAATCATCAAATTAAATAAATATGAAATCCTGCAATGGAGTGCAGAGCTGTGCATATAAATTACATCTTTAAACAGCACTTGAATGATTTTTCTGGAAATGTTTTTAACTGTCCTCTGAACTCTGAAGGGTCATCTCAGTAGCCTTCCTATGTGAGGGAGGCTATTGGTACTGGAATGATTTATTGAAGAGGTATGTTGTTCTGTGATATATAAGCAATGTCAAGCCTTACTGAGAACCTGAGTATCAAGCTTCTGTTTTTGAAGAGCTGGGAAAGCAAGTAGGTTTAATTCGATTGAACCCTGAATGAATGTTTTCTAAGTACGTGTTTCCACCCACTCCAATCTCTTAACACTGCCCCGTTGTGACGTGAGTGGGACTGTGGTTGATAATGTTTTCAGGACAGTTAGTGAGATGACTGATCTCATTCATGAAGAATTAGGAGCCCTATGTTCCTGTTGCAGACATACGAATTGCCACTTGACCTGACATAGTAAAAAATGATGGGCATCACTGACTCACCAAGTCCTTAGTTGAACCCTCAGTAGGGTGAGATACCTTTGAGACATATAATTGCTTTAAAAATACTGAAGTGGACTGACTTGACCAGCAAGCAACTCTTCTACCAAAGCAGTCTTTGCTGCCATGAGTATTAGGCCTTCTGTCTTTCTCCATCTCAAAAAAAAAATCCTGCCTGTTCTCTTCCAGACAGTTTAACCTAAGCCAGTATGTTGTACCTGTGGCTGAGGTAAACCCTTCCTCCTCTACATTTCTCTTTGAGTGCAGTCATGCATGTGTGTTCCACACTGCTGTAGGATGATAGCCTTGCAGGCGTGTATGCAGATACACATCTATCCTGGCATAGCTGCTGTAAGGTAAGGCCGTGTTGTGATCATAGTTGTAAAGACCATGAGGGCATGGAGAGGCTGAGTGCTGTGTCTCAGGTTACCCAACTGTATCTGAGCAGAGGGCTGAACTGAGGTCTCTGAAGCCAGCCCATACTGCTTTTTTTTACCTTGCTGTAATCAGAGCATTCAGGCCAATGTCTAAGTTGTCCAGCTGCCAGAGAGCTCAGGAGGAGCTGTTTCACATGGGGTTCTTTATTTCTGACTTGCTTCCGAGACTTTCTTAACTGTCTTGGTGTTTCAATTTCCTCAGAAATGAACAAAAGAGGAAATGTCCCTGCAATTCAATGCCTGAAGGTGATGAATACTGGCATGTGGACTGCAGTTTCTGTTCATTTTCCAATGTGGAACAGTGAAACAAATGTCTACTATCTCCTTCCCAACTTGCCTGTCGTATGCTCACAGCTAGAGCTGAGGTGATGAAGGTGTCTTATGTGATCATGTGCTTTTGCACTGTGCTGGATCAGGACCTCGCTGGAGTCAGTCTCATGTGCCTATCTCCCGGATGAACAAACCGGTGAGTGGACACACTCAGAATGAAGGACTGAATGTTACACGATTTGCTTTGTGTTCATGTGAATATATTTCTTAAGCATATAAGTAAGATTTACCCTGAGGTAACGATGGCAGTGAAGTCATGGAGTGTTTAGCTCACGTCACGTTCAGTTTTACATGCAGTCTTTTGCTCCCAAGGGTCTCAGGCTGCTGCTGAAGCCTTCTGGCCCCTTGGGGTATGAAAAGCCATTTTACAGGCCAGACGCTAGTCTGTTCCGAACCAGAGGTGGCAGGAACTTTTCAGACAGATTCTAGCTTGGAAGATTCTGTGGCGCTTCAGATCATGTTGTTAATGTATATTTGTGTGGCTGGAAGCTTCAAATTGAGACACTTACCTGCATGATACAGTATTATCATACGCTGACCTGTGAGGAAGGGGGATTGCTGCTTGAAGGTAAGTTTGCAGAGAGAATTGGGTGTGACTTTTGAAAGGAAGGGTTAGGTGTATGTAGTTCAGTTACTGTTTATATTGCACAAGGGCTCCCCAGATGTCTGCTGGACTTAATTGCTGTCACTGCAAACACAGAAAAGTTACCTCTACCTCAAAATTGTACAAGCCATCTGAGAGATGGCTCGGTGTTAAATGCATGGCTGAAGCAGGATGTAATGAGGTGAGAACTATGAGCTGGAGAAGGTACTAAGAGCCTTCCCTTTCCATGCTGTTAAAAATACCAGAACTGTGTAGTTCTCTGCAGCTAAGCATTTCATATTCTTGTGAAGTCTCCAATGCTTGAGAAGCTTTTTGTGGCCTTCAGTAGTTCTCCCAGCCACTGTTTCCCTGTGGTTGACACCTGCAGTTCACAAAACTGGTGGCTATGCTGTATCTGTCAGATCACCGACTTCTCTCAGATCTGGTCACATTTAGCCAATAGGTTCAAAAGTAGTGGGGGAGGGAAGAGGAATCGGTAGATCAGATGCAATAGAAGGCTCAAATGCATAAGCTTGTTTTCTTAGGAAACTAGGTTAATCCATTATGGGCCCCTATTCAAAATTGCAAGCTCTCATGAGTAGCTTTTCACAGTACATGCCAGTTAAGTCCTGCTTCTGCAAGGAAGTCCCTGCAATTTCAGTAGATGGGGTCTTGAACCACCCAGACATTCTCCAGTCTTAAGGGATCAACGTATTACTCACAATTCTGTCCTGTTGTGCTAAGTGATGTAGAACTGTTCAGAGAAACCAGTCCAAGTCCCTGTAGCCTTTCTGTTTGAGGCCATCCATGGTCTTGATCATACATGCCAATGAAGGAGGTCTGCACAGAAGCCCTCGGAAGAGTGCACGGTAGACAACCATCTGTTTGACATTAATACAAGACCTTAAATTAAGGGAGGTGATTGTGGTGTGGTGCCTGGACACGTGATTCCGCATTGCATCTTATGATACCTGTATGACCTGGAGTGCAGCGTACGGTAAACATTTTCAACTTTTTCCCCTAAAGTACTATTGGAAACTATAATAAAAAGTAACTGCTGGGAAAGTAGTTTTGCTGAGTTACGCTACTTTTGAAAATGCATAATACTCCATGGCTTTTAAGTGATACTGGGCATATTTAACATTCTTTGATGTTAATTTCCTGGCATATGGACATCTCAACTTATTAAAATAAATAAGTACTTTCAAATTTAATGAAATGATGGAGGAAATGGCCTTTTTTCACATTCATGTCCGCTTCGCTGGATAATTTAGTGTTTTAAAATGTAAGTTCATATTAAAGTTTAAAATTCAAGTATTGGTTTTTGAAATTCCGTAATAAAAAGGTTTTGCTGTAGGAGAGATGTATGAATTAGTGCGCATGATAACACGATTAACAAAGTCTAGCTGGTGATTTCTTCTGTGCAAAATGCTAGCTGTAAATCCTCCCACTAGGACCTACAGCAACATTCTGGTGGCAGGATCTTCTAGTACTAGTAACTGTTTCTTTCCCAGGGCATTACTCTGTTGTAGTCTGCCAGACTTGCCAATTGCCTGTATTCCAGACTGAAGGTATCTCAGTGGAAAAGTTCTCCTACATTA
Source organism: Eurystomus gularis (assembly GCA_013400335.1). Classification (NCBI taxonomy): domain Eukaryota; kingdom Metazoa; phylum Chordata; class Aves; order Coraciiformes; family Coraciidae; genus Eurystomus; species Eurystomus gularis. Next base: position 351,921 of record VZZY01025366.1, on the reverse strand, counting down.
TTTGCCTTTTCTTTTTTCCCCACATTTTCCTGTCTCTTGGAGCTTACCTTGTAAGCTCCTTGGGGCAGAGATGGTCATCTGTTTATGTTGGTTAGCCACGAGACCTTGTGTCTTCATTCATACCAGATTTGTATGTTTACTTCCAAGATGTCTGCATGCAGTGGGAAGGATTTCTTTATGACCTTAGGTGTTACTGTGTTATTACTAAGTATAGGAAATGCACTTTGGTCCCTTCTTCTGAGCTGAGAGAAAGAATTCCCTGGAGGATAAGTAATGCTCAATTTAATTGACTGGATATAAATATTTGAGTCCTGAATATTTAATGGAAATCATTGTGTTTGAATGTAGGGATGGGTAGATTATGAAAGTTTGCTCTGTTTCTTGAGAGACTGCTGGCGTGCTGTGTTGAAGCCAAGGATGGTTTTATTTCATTTCAAGGCAGACTAGACTCTGAAGAACCTATTTTCAGGGAGAAAAATGGCAAGGGACCCAAATGAAAAACCTACTCAGCTGAAGCAGAGGTGACAAAGTTCACTGTGATTATATTGATTTTAAATTACTGTGTAGAGCTGGGACTAGCCAATGTCTAGTCCTGCTCATGATGAGAAGAAGAAAGGAAGAACGCATTGAATACTCCTCTCTCCTTTGCTTCCAAACATTTTGTTACAAGTGTGATAACTGAGAGCAGCCTCATCCTCCTGACATTCCCAACATGGAAAGGCAAGGGCGTTCTGGCATCCTCGGCGGAGCTGAAAGCAGATAAGAGGCACAGTGAGACTGCAATGTGTTCTTTTCCTCAGCAGCCTACCACTGTGCGCACTGGCTGCCTGAACCGGAGGAGTGTGAGTGCCCCGTTCGGTGTGTAACAGATGCCTCCAGTCTGTGTGTGCCCCCGGCTCTACAAGGGATGACATTAATAGGAAATAGAGCATGTCTGAGCTTGATGCATTTTTGGGGAGAAGTACTACAACTGCCTACACGAAAAATTACAGCTAAGCTGGAATTAATACCGATTAACAGCACCAATATTCATTTACTAGAAGTTTTGCAGAAAAGTCATTACTGTTTAACTTTTATGTAGCTTGCATTTGTTTCACTGTCAATGAGAAAACTATTAAGTCAATAAGAGTTAATGCTTTATTTTAGACCAGTCTTCTCTATTTCAGTATCTAGTGTGCCTTTGGGGAGCAAGAGCTAAAAGCAAATAAAGCTAATTGTGATAGAAATTTGATACGTTATTGTAATGAAACTCTTAGTTGCCACATGACTGAAAGAGCAGAGAAAAATGTCTTGTACCTGCACTAAATCCAGCGAAGTTGATGGGAGATGTGGTGTCTCCTTGTTTGGTGTGATGGAGAGAATGCCTGGGGCACTTGGGTAGGGAAGATGACTATTTCTGTTCCTTCCCCATGGTTTTTCAGCAGTCTGACAGTGTGCATGCTTGGGCTTATGCCAAGCAGAGATGCAGCCTCCAAGTGCGACTTTATTACTACAGTCTTAGATGATTAATTTTGCCCCAAATTGTATGGGCCTGATTAACCCAGAACACAGCAATAATGCTGTTTTAAAGATCTTTAGTGTATTCATTACTTCTATTTCCAGTGTGCGTCTTCACAGGGAAAAGATTTCTTTCTTACCATCTAGTCTTCAGGTAGAGTCTGGACCATAAAAATCCCACTGAGCTCACAGTGCCTCGTGCATTTGTTATGTTTGACTTCATTAAGGGAATGTCTAAAATATCCTTACTTGTAACACTTCTGTAAGGCCAGAGATTATTGCCCCTTTCATCTTATGAGAGAAGAGAAAGCCATTATCTGTCTTGAGCCATCCAGAACCCTGATAAAGCTGAGACTAGAATCAAAATTGTTTCTAGATGTGCTTCATCCCCTTCAAGATGCAGGCTACGTCTGTACTGAAGCTGCAGAGCAGGCAAGAGGACGCTGCCTGTCTGTCAGTGTTGGATCTGTGGACGTGGGGAGAGCTGGGGTGGTTCTGCAGGCAGGGCAGGGCTGCTTTCACATTCACAAGTCTCTTAGCTTTTTTTTATAAGATGTTAAAATAGCTTTGGTGTGTGTTTGGTTTTTGTTTGTTTGCTTGCTTTTAATTTTAAGCTCCAAAATACTTTGTAGCTCCTTTGTAGGAAATGCCGGTTAGAATAATCTATCTGTATTTTAAAAAATCACTGGATTTTAATACCTTTATCTAAAAGCATTCTTTGGGCACTTCTTGCCTCTTAGAAACTCTGTTCGTTAAATCAGTTTTGCATGGTTCAGGTCTTTAAAAAAATAAAATCCTGATCTTCCTATTGTCCCTGGAAAAGCCTTGTACCATTATCAACATCCTCTGGCTTGTCTAGGGAAAGCAAATACACCCCCTCATGCCAATGGTCATATATGGGAACAGTCGCCTTTTATTTCTGTAGGAACATGACTTCTGTGACCCCTTGCAGTGGAGTGTTTGCATGAATAAATAATATGATAATGTGCTGCTAGCTGAACTTGCCTATACTGGGAGAGCAGTGATCTTGTAAAGCTGGGAGCACCCGTTCAGATACTCGCACTTAAGCATTTTTGCCAAGTCTAGAAGAAGAAAAACCAGGTATGAGAATCCTTTCTCTGTACAACATGTGCAGTCACCTGCATAGCCCATCAGAAGGCTATGTCCTAATCGGAGGTTTCATATTTGGCAGAGACAGGTCAGGCTCCATATAGGTCTCCTGAGCCTTATTGATGCCTTTTGAGATAAAGGTGCTTAGCAGAATCAGCTGAGGTGAGCTCTGTTTCCCAAGATGTAGCAGTTCTGCTTTTTGCTTCTTTTCAGACAAGGTCAGACTTCAGCTAGACTTGGGTCTCATTATCTGTTCTGGTTAATCCTAAATTTCCTTGCCTCCACACTTCTTTCTTCCTTGAATACCCGTAACAAGGCAGAGCTCTACAGCCAGGTACACTGCTCAATCTCTCCTGCAAACGCTTTTTTGAATAATTGTGCCCTTTTTCCCCAGGACTCGCTTTCACAAGAGGATATATTGCTGACTTTTTAGACACAAGATCCCATTATCTTGATGTGAGGACATTGTCTCCCTAAATGAAGGGAAAATTATTTTTAATCAATGCAACTATAAATGCCATTCCTCTATGGTTTGAAACCCAAAGTACTGGAAACAATCTCACCGTGTCCTGCCAGCCAGTGCCTCTGAGAGGTGTTTCTCAAATGAGCTACGTTCCTGGAGACTGACAGGGAAAGCTTACATCTTAAACAAAATCAATTCCAAAAAGTCAGGTTTTGGCTCCCTAGAAGCCTGTATTTTTTGCAGCCACCTGTCCTGACTGCTTCCTGGTGTGATTTAAACCTGTGCAGCTTGCCAGCGTATGCTGACAGAGATTGTTTTATGGTAGGCTGGGCTGTGGGACTGTGTCAAAATGTGCTTTAGGAGTATTTCACTCCCTCCACTACGTGAAGGTGGGCAAAAACCCAAACCCCTGAGTTGAAACTCTGCATGGTTCATATGAAACTGTTAGGCTGTAGATGTAACACAGCACATGGATTGACCTGTCAGAAACTGGGTCCATCTTCACTTATAAAATGGACAGATCAAGGAAGAAGCATCTTCTGCAGACAACTTCTATAAGCAGAATTTTATTTCGTACCGACCTCCAGGACAATCAGACAAGGATTTTGATTTGTGAGATAAGTTACCTTTAAAATACTGAAGGGAGGATTCAGGAGAAGGTTACAGTTCGATTAATTAGTGTTGATAGAATTGACACAGGTATACTGTAACATTGCCATGGCAGATGGAAGTCACCAGATACAGCCAGTGAAAGCATGTTTGTTTAGTTCTGTGCTCACCTTATCATTTCCTGTTGTACAGATGACTCATGAACAAACTTGTATGAATGTGAAATGAGGTTTTCTGTGTTTAATGCGCTGATAAAGAACTAAATATTGAAGTTTTTATATAGGAAATGCATTATAAATTGTTTGATAGTTTCTCTCCTATATTTGCCGATCTCTGTTGTTTTTTTTCACTGAATATCGATATTAAAGCAAATTGTCGGAAAACACGAATATGTATTTGACAGCAGTAAAATAGATGGTGAGTTTTGTCTTCAATGGCTTAAGAAGATGTTTTCAAGACTTTAAGGTATGAATAAATTCTGCAGACTTAAAGCTTTTTTGCTTGTTTAGTCCAAAATGATACCAGTATCTCCTACAGAAATGGATAATACAGAGAAAGCTTCATTTTCAGGGAGATGAATTTGGATGAATAAATGCTACTGGAAGGGAGAATTTAGGAGAAATCTTAATAGAAATCTCCAATTAGTTGAATGGCTGGTTATCTGTGATGAGACATAATATTTACTGGAAGCTGCACGAGTACTTAAAAAGAAAAAGGTAAAATAAGATTAAAGTTTGTGTATTGTGTGTTGTGAAATGTAGGCAGTCTTTGTAAGGCTTTATGACTTAAGTTTTTGAGAAAATATTGGGAGAAATGTATTAGTGGAGCATAATATTATGAAAATGACAGTGTTTGGGTACCTTGTTAAAATGTGTCCAACAGCCATTTTATTACACTTGGCTCTAATTTGATAAGCAAGGCCTGCAGAATTGCGATCTTATATTTTTGTTAGTAAAGGTACCTCTGTGAAAACAGGGATAGATTTTCTTCCTCCTTTTTGGTGCATAAATAAGAGCAAGTTGAAACAAACTGAAAGCTACCTGGTAAATGGTACGAAGTGTGACCCCTAAACTCCTTTCATCAGATACTTCAAGTTTAAAAAATAATAATAATGAAATCCCACAGGAAGTCATTTTATGAAAATGACAAATTCTGGTCCTAGTCCTAGAGATGGCTTGAACATTGAATTGATTAGTCATGAGTGTGAGGATCAGGTGAAGTGGCATTAGCTCATTTGCAATCGCAGAGGGAATTTTATAATGGAAAATGTTTACGTGGCTGAAAGGAAAAAAATCTTGAAACAGAGTGCTACATGTGCAGTGTGGTTCTTTATCCATCACTGACAGTTTTCCAGGTTATCTACAAAACATCTGTCAGTCCTCAAGTCCGCAGTATGAATGTTTCCTCCTGTTCATAGTGTAGTGCAAGGTTAATTTGAGGTTTCATCACCTCTTCTGAAGCTAGTTAGTATCAGATAGAAGCACACACCTGGGTATAGCATGTGCCACTGCTTTTGCATCTTGGGTTTTGTTTTTCAATAGGAGGTGGAGACCTGTGGTGACTTATGCGCTACAATCTTGATGGTAATAATTTCACCTGATGAAAATAGAGGACATCCAGAGTTTGGAAGTACCCTGGTATGGCTGGGAACTGAAGTGGCAAAGGAGTGTTTAACACAAGTTATATTAATTGCTGTAAGGCTAGAGGCATGAAATAAAGGACCACTGGAACAAAACTAGGTGATGGAAATAAACCTGAGCTGCATCTTATTTTACCATATTGGGCTTATTTCACTGCTGAATTGTGAATGTTCATACTTCCCATATTGGGAAGTGGGAGATGGTCCAGCAAAGGCCTCAAGTGCACGCTGTCTGTATCATTGCATCTGCTGTACAAACCCAGAGAGGGAGGGGCAAGGAATAAGATTTTTTTTTTCTTGTCTGGAAGAGTCAAAGAAAATAAGCGACTGTTGACTTGGTGGCCAGTGACTAATCATCACCTGTTGCTCCCACAAGAGCTGAACAGGGGATTAGCATTCCCTGTGCTCCCCCTGCTACTCCTGCCCTCAATATGAATTTTTTCAAACACTGTTTGAGATGAAAATGCAACAGTCTGGCACGAATGAACACTGATATAGATCTGTCTAAGCTCCTTTCTCACTTCAAACTCAGTGATAGTTAAGAAAGGATTATAAAGAAGCAAGAAAATTCAGCTCAGAAGTCTTGAAATCAAAGCAGTTCAGTAAAACTAAGGTATTCTCAAACCTTTGTGCCAATTAACACTGGGCTGTGACAGCAGTCTTTTACCTCATAAAAATTCTACCTTGTGCTTATTTGGGTGGGTGGATTTAAGTAGGGGGAACCTATAAGACTTCCTTTTGATTAGCTTTCCCCAGGCATTACGTCAGATCAAGCAATGCTTGACAGTTGGATTTTTATCACTTCAAAGAAGAAAATATTTAGCATGATACGGAGATTAGATGCCATGCTGGTGCTGTTAACTGTGCTGAGGACATGTTTTTTTCAGCCAAATATGTCTTGCGGAAGGTGTTCCTTGCTACAGAACAGAAGCATTTAAATTTGGAAAAATTTCTATCGATTTTGTTTTAAATCCTACTTATGGAATAAATTTGTGAGCTCAAATTTTGCAGTCCCTTAAGCAATCATGAAATTGAATTCATATCAATAGTTCTGTGAAACTATTCATGTGAATTACACTGTATATATGCTCTTAATAATGTCAGGGTACTGGCATCCAACTGTGCACGAAATAAATAAGAATACTGTTGTAATCCTCTTCAAGCCTGTTTAAAAATTGATTCAACCCAAGTAATGTCATTACTGATACAGTAGGTGTTTTTACAGTGGACCTTTTCCATTTTAAATGCAAATACATGGCATGGCATAATTAATTATTTTTTATTGTATTCCTTCCAGGGAGAAAAATAATTGGCTCTTACAAAATGGAGTTGCTTTAAAGGTAAAAAAACGAACAATATTTTCCAACTGCCTAGGGTCCTCTGAGACTAATGATGCTACAATATACAGAGTTCATGCCACGCACAGCTGAAATGTGGTCAGCCAACTCCACAGTGAAATGAAACAATTGTTTAACAACACTTAAGAACAGCACAAAACAGATCAGTGCATGAAGTGAAGAATGTTAAACTTCAGTAGAAGTTTTAGGTGGACAGAATGCCATTACTAAAATTGAAATTGTCAGACTCCTGGGATTAATATTCCTGTACTTAAGAAAAATTGCTATAACATCAATGGCCACAAGCAGTCATGACCTCGGTTCTATTTGGAGAGCTTTTAAAGATCTCCTACTGACCTTAAAAACCCAATTTCCAACATTTTAGATAAGACCATTATTGCAAAGATAGGGACACAGAAGGATCCATACTGGAGCAACGATTAGGCGCCTTAGTTCAAGGTTACATCTCCAGCCATAGTCAGTGGTTTGTGCTTGTGAATTTTTTACAAAATAAAAGTAATGCTACCTGACTACAGGCTTCAAATCGCTGCTGTGTGGTGCTACTTTGTGCAGGTTAAGGCTGCCAGTGGAGTCTGCAGAGAGAAGGAGCTGTTGCTATGGGAATTTTGAAAGCTGTCATTGTTTCACCATTGCTAACAATTGTGGAGAAACGTGACTCGCTGGAGCAAATTCTTCCTGGGGTGTAACTCTGCTCAGCCATGCCGAGATGCCTAGCAGATGTGGAGACTGGGGTAGCAGAAGAGGTGGACAAGAAAGAGGACACTTGCTTTTACCCCTGCCCAAATCACTTGCAGGCTATGTGAGTAACTGGGCTGATTTGGAAATTCATGACTACTAGGGTTATTAGACCATCTTATTCTTTTCCTAGGACTTGTGCTTCTCTAGCAGTCTGCAGGATGAGGTTTTCAAAGGAGTTCTCTATTCCTATAGAAACTGGTTGTGAAAATGAAAAATGCTTTTGTAAAGGTCAGCCTGAGCAGGGTGCTGAATTGACATTTATGCCTTTCAAAAGTTCCTCTGAGTTGTTGCTTTGTTATGTGTGATGGAGAAACTTACTTACAGGACACTAAGTAATTTTGGTTTATTGCTCTGTTTACTTGTCTCTTTTTTAGGTTATAGCACCGGTTTGATACCTCTCTGGGCAATGCTGTTACAGCCAGCTGCTCTTGTGGTTCAAACCCAGATTTTCCTAGCAAAATTCTCCTTCAGTCTGACACTTCACAAGCTTTTCCTGAGCCAGAAATGAATGAATACTCTTGGAAAGTCTGCTAAGATTCTTTAGCCTGCTATTTTGTGTGCTGTCTAAGAATTTAATCCAATAAGCATTCCTAGTGGCTGTGTCAGACTTTTGGATCAGACTCAAAGTGTGCCATTAAACAAAATAAAACAACAACCCTCCCCCCCCAAAAACCTGTGTTTGAGAAACATGAGAAAAAATCTTTCCTTGGCAGCTGAACACTGCCACAGGGGCATAAGTCGGGTTTGTGCCCCTGATTTCTTGTGTGCTCAGAAGAGGTAGAAGGAGGATACTTCTTCCTTGCCTGTCACCTCTGATGTAAGGAAGTAATGGTTTGACTTCATGTTGTTCCTTCCTCTGTGCTCCTGCTTTTCACTTGTTTCCCTTCCCAGTTTGCCTACTGGCACTGAACATTTAACGTAGTGATGCATGGAAGTGATTCCCCAGTTACTTCTATTTAAAGCCTGAAAGCTTCTTGCCGATCTCTATGAAGCTATGTCATTAGACTGAAAGTGGATGTCATCACAAGGTTGTTTGCTAGATATCTGATACCTGGCTGTTGTTGTCCCTTTTTCTGTGACTTTGTCATCTGATGAAGTTTTGGGCTTGCTGTCAACGCATCCTACATCAGAATACAGAAACCAAAAGAAATCTGAGTCTCCTTCCTCATTCTGCTGCCGCCTCTTTCTTGATCTACAGAGTATTTGTGGGCAATAAAATAAATCCGGTGAAGAGCCTTATCTTATGTTAATCTGTGAGAAAAGGTAGAGCTCTACTTTGAAAACATCTGCTTGGGATATCCACCTTTAGACCATGTGCATGTTGGTGAAGAAATCAGTGCCCAGTCTGCTAATTTTATTCATGTACTTCTTACTTGCCCATTTACTTTCCCCCAAGCGAAGGATGACTTCTTCATTGAGGGCTGTTTTTCCTCAGTTAGCAGAGCACAAAATAAAGCAGCTGTTTTATACCCATTTCTTTGTACTGTAAGGATCATTTAGTATGCAGGAGACCAAAAACTTCACATGCGCCACAAGAAATCATGTGAGTCTAATGATGCCATTTACCAGACAGTGTTTTCCTTGGCATAAATTAAGACCCCTTAGAAAAAGGTTATAAAAATTGGATCAAGCTGTGTTGTCTGAGGAAGATGCTGAAAAAGAGAGGAGTGGATTGAGGAAGACAGTTTTGTAGTTTTAAGAGCTGATAAATCTTCAGCTGAGCAAGAAATTCGTGTTGCCATGTGCTGAAGATCCAGCATCACTGTTTTCTGAGTTGAGATGAAGTTCCTGTGCTTATGGAAAGGCATTAAGTAGAAGAGTGGTTTTTGGTTTTTTTTTTTAGCCTAGATTCCAGTAATTCTAGGGCATTGACTTTTGACTCTTGAGAGAAGACATTGGAGGGGAGACAGTGTCTCAATTAAAAGAGCTTTTCAGAAAACAGGAAGAATTCACATTTCTAATACAGACATGCAAAATAGATGCTAAACAGGTTGATTAAAATGGCCACCCACCTAAACCTGACAACTAGAGCTCTGTTGTGCCTACAGCCTGAGTTCTTAAAGGGAAATCCCTCTCTTAAGTTCATGCTATCAATTTTTATAATTGAAGTAGACTGACATTTCCATTGTTTTTGGTTCCCTTTTTCACTGGTCTGTCTAGGATTTCATGAGATTTCCCGTTGTTGTTTGATGTGGTACCTTCCTTACAAGGGAATCCTGAGAAATCTTTTCTTCTGCTGTTATTCAGAACAAAGTTAGACTGACTGACTGATTTGTTTTTAATAGTACCATCCCAGAATCCCGTTGCCTATCTTTCTTGCATCAATTAGTTCTCTGTTAAGCAAGGGGTGCTATTACTTTCAGTATGTCTTCAGAACTTGTAAAAAGATAATTGTTAACCTAGATGCCAATAGGACTTTAGTGAAGACTTGTTTACAACGCAAAGGTTTCAGCAGTAATCGATTTGATAAAATAATAGCTTCTGTTCCCATGTGGATATATTTCTGTCTTTTGAGGCACTATTTGTTGAATGGAGGGAAATGGTCATCAGATCTATGTCCCTTAGTAGAAGGCTATTGAAAGCAATTCTGGCTTGTTCCCTGTAACTTGCATCTTTGAATCCTTTTGATTCTGGAAGTGAAACAAGTAAAAAACTTGTGTGATTTTTGTCAGTACTGTTCCAGTGCTTGTCAGAGCATTTTATGCTACATCTTCCTATCCAATCCCTTGCATTTTGCATACAATTACTATTTTTTTTTCACTGTTTAAACTTTTGATGGATGTAGGTGCTGGCTGTTTTAAGTATGTTTACAAACCTGCAAAAAACCTCTCTAATTGGCATCTAAATGTTCGTGTAGATCTCCTGTGTAGCCTTTCAGGGATGTCTGCGCACTGCTGTGGCAGCCTGCTGTTATCAAACAATTGGCTCCAGTGGCCTGCACAGATAGGAGGGCTTGAGAAGCCAAGGGGATGTGTAGCTGTATTTAAGTGCTTTATTGGCAGATCCCTCTGTATTAAGTGATGCTGCTGCTGTTCCTTTTCCCTTTAACTCTTACATTGCTAATGACAGAGTGGAATGCTTCCCTGCTCCTTGCTTGCGAGCAGTTGTATTGTTTTGAGGGAGCTCTTACATTGATTTAGCTTTTTCATTTTAAATTCATGCATTACAGTTCAGAAATATAAAATAGCCACTTCTAGCTAAATGCTAGAAGAGTATATCAATTTCTATAAGAAATAACTTCTCTGCCTTCTCTTTTATCCTAGGGGAAAAGTGAGTATGTTTAGACACGTTACCAGGTTGGGAACTTGTTAGGAGATTTGAGGGCAGCAAGCTGAGGAAGAAGCTTCTCTCACCTTCCTGATCCTTCTTCTGTTTGCCAGTCATATATTGGGAAAAAGTTCCATTTAACCTTTTCCATTTGCCCTCTTCTTATTCTAGTTTGTTCTTTTGTTTGGGGCTCGCTCCTGAGAACAGGGCATATCCACACATTAGAGATACTTCAGAGAGGAGTAGGGAATGGTAATGGTGCCCAGATTTGTCTGAGCTTTCAGATACACAATCCAGTGTGGGGTAGGAAGAACAGGAACTGATCATGCACCAGACACTCCTCTCAGGGTCAAACCATGACCATAGATTACAGAGTCCTTCCAGATTGTTAATAGCACAAACATGGATTCCCAAATTCTACTAATACATTGTAGTTTGTTTTGACTTAAACGTTGTCAGGAAAACTTACTATCGTAATGTTGATTTCTGTGATGTGGTAGAGAAGAATTTAATAGTTTCAAAATGAATGAATTTAAAATTGGATAGTTGAAGGTCAGAACCCTGTAGTGATAACTCAGCTAATGTAATATTCATACCTTGGTCTAAAATAGTGCTGTATATCAATATATTGTCCCTGTCTGCCATGATCGTATAGGGTAGAAATGCGTTCATGCACTGACAAATATCTAAGGGAGAAAGAGACAGTGTTATACAGACAATGTATAGGAAAATTCAGAAGTGAGGCACCTGAAAGAATTCTTAGGCCATGAACCATTATTCTCTTCTGACTAAAGCCAACTATATTGTTTAAGCATTAACCATTGTCAATACTTGCCTCAGTAGAATTTCCTGGTCCATCCGTCAGCTGGTTCTGTGCCCCAGATTAATGCCTTTTTTTTTAAAAAAAAAAAAAAAGCACTGAACTAGGAAGGGAGAAAATACCTGATTTGTTCCTCGTGGGATTAGTTCTCAAGTAAAAAATGTGTCCTAAGTACTGAAAATTACTGCTGCCTCTCCAAGATGGATGCACCAAATCAAACACAGTGCATGAGATGTGGATACACTAACACCAAATACAGGTCAGAATTCAATTTATTCCAGGTCTGAGAAGTAAAAATTCATGCATGGATGTTTTACAAGTCAGAGATCTAGTTTGTATTGGCAAGGATTTCTTAGACACTGGTTCACTGGCTGCTACCTCTCCCCATCTTCTCTGAGCTATGTTGCCTGACTAGGGAAATTTTCAAGTTATAGTGTTCAGAATCTTGGTTATCCTTTACCATCCTAAAAGAAAAGATGGCGTAAGTTCTATGAATTGTTATCTGGCAATTAAATGATCTAGCTCTTTGGTTTTAAGAAAGGAGCAGGCCTTGCCCTGAAGAGGCATAAGATGAGACTATAGGACAAGGTGAGTTTGGATCCTGTGATTACTAGATAAAGAATGAAGAGAGACTGCAATTGTATTTGCAAACATTTACATGGGGAAAAACATACCCAAATTAGTATTTATCTACAAACTCCATTGCATTGCTTATGAAGTAGGCTTAGCACCTAAATTAATGATAAATGCTCAACCTGTAGTGGCTAGATGACCTTCTGTATGCATTTATACTGTTCTGCTCCAAAAAGAGCACTTGGTTCTTTACTCTGTATCACAAGCAAAGATCTGAAGTGTAGAATTGAAATCTCTTGAGAGAGGAGTTGAAGTGGGGTGAGCTGAACTGGATGTGATGGGATCAGGATTTGGTATCCACTTCTTGGTATGCTTCTAAATATTCAGGGCAAAATTTGAATTGATGTTGAGGGGGGTTTTGTTGTTGTTTTTTAAATCTTTGGGTGTTTAGCAGTGAACTTGTGAGGTCTTGAAGCTCCTTTAAAATCCTGTATCTCTTATGTACCATTTCTTTAGATATATTGCAAACCACATTAATGTGGTCGTTGCCAGGCTAAAAACATGACATCTCTATGCTATCTTGACAAAAAAGGGTAGTCTGTAAGAGCTAATCCACTGGCTGAATAGGGGATTATTTATTTTTTCCTGGCTTTCAAAAGAGCACCTTTTACAGGAGCATATGGCAGGGGATCTCCTGCAAAGGAGGAGAAGCACTTATATGCAAAATGAGAGCTGGAAAAAAAGAAAATCTTCAAACTTGTTAGACAAACCAATTTATAAATACAAGTGTTCTTTCTCTGTTCCTATTACCAGATTTCTCAAGAGTCAAGAAAATTAATCAAAAGTAAGCTTCCTTAAGAGGATATCTAAATAGATATTGATTTTTTTTTTTAAAGCACTTTGTATTTTGCACAGTTTTGTAGTTTATAAGCCCTTTTAACCCATGAAATGGGGGAAAACTCATTGTGATATCTGACAGGTGGTTGCAGTAATGATCAAATGCCTGTCACTTAAGTGTGCAGCAGTAAGGGGAGGGGGAAGTTTTTATGCTTTCATGCCATTACTAAGACTAGTATGGAATTGCATCATTTGTATGAATATGTTGAAAAAATTCTCATTGTCCTATATTTTGTGTACAACTAAGGAAGATGGTGTTTTCTTTTCAAAAAGGATACAGTCAGCAACTTTAAAAGCAACATTTGAAATTATAATAATCTCTGGGGGTTTATCTTCTGGATTTATATGAACAGACCTCTCTCTCTTAAAAGTCTATTTTCTTATACAGTGAAGATAGAACAACAACAAAAACCAGAACAACAGATTTTTTTTTTTTGAAGTGGCCTTTTCAGATTCTGGTGACCAGTAGAGAAGGAAGAAACAAGCAGCTTTGCCCAAGGCTCCCTGATTTGCCAGCATAGCCTGTCCGTGACATACAGACTTTTGCTACAGGCCATGGGGGAGCTGTGTATATGATTTTAGATGGCTTGGTATTTTGGTTGCCTTGGTAGAGGCTCAGATATTTGTCATCCTCCTGCTTGATTTTTGTTCTAAAATGGTTAACACATTGAAGTGCTGGGGCCTGAGTTGTGGGCCCCAAGTTGGAGTTGACCTGTGAATGGGTCACAACCTAGCAGAATGTTTTGTTTTTCTGGTTGGCTTCATGTTCCAGAGGCAGAACCTGGCCCACCTGTGTCTCTGTGGCTCTGCCCTCACCCAGGTGGTTGTGCTTGGGGTGATGGGTGAGGCCAGGATTATATCAACCAGGAGCTTCCTGTTGGGTGCGGCTTCTGTTGGGGCTGGTTGCATCTTGCTGAGCTCTCTCAGTGGTGTCCTTCCATGTGAGGGGCCCCTGAGGAGCCATCTCTGTCTGTTGTGTCCAGCAGGCGATGCTGGCACCACAGGGGGCAGAGGAGGAGCTGGGCCCACAGGAACCTATGGCAGGACTGTCTGAAAGAAGACTTCTGAGGGGATGTTGCCGAGTTCAGTGTTGGCCTGTGTGATCAGACAATTGATGGCAGCATAAAATGATGGTGGCTGAACTGGCACAACACAGATGTCTGTCCTGGGCTTAGGCAAGTTGTACAAATAACTCCATGTGTGAGGTTCATCGTAGCCATGGTGCAGATAAAGATGGGTCTCAACAGGTGGCAGATGTATGCCCTGTGACAACAGGAGATGCTATCTCCAGCCCAACAGGGAAAAGTTCACTGAAAATAAGGAACCCTTAGAATAAGGAAGTTCCTTCTCCCCCTTACTGTGAGGAATGAGAGTTCAAGGTGCAGCCTCCAGTGGGATCTCTCTGACGTGGCCACGTTGGATGGAGATCAATAGTCCTCCCTTTGACTTCTTCATCGTCTCACCGTCTGTAAACAAAACTCACCTGTAATAGCAGCACAAGTAGAAAACTGATGTGTACCAGGCCTTTGGTATGACCAGCCTGGTGGTGCTGTCCCAGTGCTTTTCCGGTAGTCCAGTGAGGATCCCCACAGTGGTGGAGGCTTATTGTCTTAGTGGTAGAGGATCACGTCCCACCCATCATCAGTCTTCCCACCCATCATCAGTCTTCCCACCCCTCATCAGTCTTCCCACCCCAGATGCTGATCTCCTCCCTGTAGTGGAGGCTGAGTGTACCCCTCTGTAAAAGGCTGTCTGTACCTGGTGGGGCAGCTGTGAACTCCTGCAGACCGAGGTTGTGTAGGAGACATTAAAAACCCCAAATATGGTTGATGCTTTTTGTTTCCACCATCAACACAGGAAAAAATAAATAAATGAACAACCCAAAAGACAATCTTGTGGATTTCTTGTTGACAGATTCAATTGGGAGAGTAAGCAGCAAAGTGGTAGATAGAACTATGAGTTCCTAATGGATTTTTAAACAAGGGGTTTTTTTGGTTGGCTCTTTTTTTTTTCCTAAATGCAGGCTGAATTAATGTATTTGAGAGCCATGGGAGATAACAGATAATTTTATTTCAGGTAAAGCTTTAATGTTTTCTTTTTCCTTAAGTAAATAACACCTTGCTGAGCCATATTTATGTGCCAATTTCTCCCTGGTAAGAAGACTGCAAAGGTGTTAATTACAGTGAGCAAAGTAGTTATTAATGATATTTTTACATTCTTGTCATCTACTGGTGGCTAAAGGAGGATGGGGGGAAGGGATGCTTCATTTGTAATACAGGTTCCTTTCTACCAGCAGAAAAAAGATAGCAAGAGCAGGGAGGATTTAAAATTTTCTTGTAAGGGTTAAAGGAGCTGGCATTTGTGCATGGATGGCTGGTTGATAGAAGTTCTGAAGAGTTGCCTTTACTGCCTTTCACTGAAGTGATCCGTGAACTAAAGTGTCCCCAAGTAGGATATGACACAACAACCTGTGACTTGCTCATTAAAGGCTCATATTAAGGCCTGTCTGGGAACTCTCTAATGCCAGATCACCGAGACCATGGACTGGAACAGCACCTTTAGAGCTCCTGTGATCCTTAATGGTAATGCCTCAGTATCTGGCTCATGGGCAGAATATACAGCATCGCTGCCCTGTGCGACTGTTAAAGAGTGTTCTCAGAGACCCCTTAAGATTAATATGATTGATACAATGGGCTTAGAGTGGTTACTCTTCCTTCTGCCAGTAATCTTCTTCAGGTGGCATTAGGGCCATGAGGTGATAGACATTATTATAGCATAGTAATGCTATATACATAATTATAGTCTCCTGACAGTGAAGTAGGGCCAGCCTAGGAGGTCTCTGAAAGACTTCTCTGCATGTTTACTTTATGTTGCTGCTACATAAAACCTTGGTATGCTTCTGTCTGAAGTACTTTGTGTAGTTCTGGTATTTGCAGCTCAAGAAAGGTATAATACTAACTAAAAGAACAGACCTGTGAACAAGAGGTAATGGGAATTGTTAGAGATGAGCCTTTTCATGTTCCCAGTCCAACACGCTTTTGTGTACTTCCTAAAGAGCTCCTTCAGTTGCCACTGCTAGAGAGACAGCAGTAGGATGCTGGGCATCACTCTGACCTGCCAGGACATGTCCTCTGTCCATACAGCCCATTAAGAGTGTCATACATGAACCCAGTCACAGTAAATTTGACCAAAACCAAATGAGAAGAAACAGCAGGGAGTAACTTATGTTTGAACATCAGGCTTCTTTGATCATCTATTTCATCTTGGTATTTTTGAAGATACAGTTTTGTGGTCAGTAAATGTCTGGCAATGTCATTTCATGCTGATGGAGCACAGAATACAGTCTGATTTCACTGATAGGCCTTTTTCTGTGAAGAGATTCAACAGAACGTGGATACAATCAGTTATTCAGCTCAGAACAAAGATATATGGCAATGGCTAAACAGAAAATGTTCTTGTGTACAGATGTGTTTTCAGGAATTCTATTGTATTACAGAGAGATTAAATGTGAATAGAGTATTGACTGTTTTGGGGGGAGGGTTAAGGGGGATTGGTTGGGGGTTTGGGTATTGTGGGGTTGGTTTTGTGTTTTGTCCTGTTTTTTTTTAACAAGATAACAGCATGTATTGTGGCATTTGTTTTCAGACTGGTAGGGGTTGGGAAGGATCTCTGGGGATCATCTTGTCCAACCCCTGCACTTTAGCAGGGTCACCCAGAGCAAGGTGCCCAGGATCGTGTCCAGGTGGGATTTGAAAGCCTCCAGAGAGAGAGGCTCCACAACCTCTCTGGGCGGCCTGTTCCAGTGCTCCATCACCCTTGATGTGTTAGCAGGAGCTAGGACAATTGTTTCCATGCAAGTAGAAAGCTGTATTCCTAGCGTCGTTCCTGCTGTTGATGTATGTGAACTGGCCTGTGTATGTATAAGGAAGAACTCTCCAAAGTGCTCCATGTTCAACAACTACTTAGGCCACAGTTAGGCACTAGTAGTTGAAGTAACAGGTAAGCTAAAAAGCGGTTGTTGCAAAGTAGGGACTGGGAGACTTGAACCTGGCTTGGGAAGTCCTGAGCATTGGCACGGACTGGGTGAACCCCTGAAGGAATAAGCAGTATTTGGCACAGCGATAGACACAGGCAGTGATGTCTGTAAACTGTGAGGGCTGATGGCCCATGCTGGCAGAAAGTCTGATAGATGGAAAGTAATTAGGTGATTTAAAATATGTATCAAAAGGGATTTTGAAGGCTGTGGTCCTTAGTCTTGATTTCCTGGTTTGAATGAGAAACATAATGAAGATGTATGTTGCACTTCAGTATTAGATGAAATTGTGTTGTTTCAAGATCAGCGTTAGCCATTTGCTTCTCTTCATCTCCTCCCCCCCTGCGTCTCTCAGAGTTTTTTGATGTTTTCTCAGTGTATTGTATATCCTTCCCACTTTGAGCTTTTTCTGGTTTAGGTCTGCGTGTATGGCTTCGGCATGTGTGTTGTTTATTGCTGTGCTGCTGCTATTGCATGGTCATTGGTTCTGATCTCTCTTATCTTCTTAAAGATAGTTATTGCTTTGATAGTTATTGTTTGGTTTTAGTTAGTTAGAGGTTGTTTAGCTCTAGGTCTTCCTTGCAGATTGTGGGTCAAACCTTTAGCTGGGTAAAATCAATGTAATCGATAGAGCACTGCTGATACACACCAGCACAGATGAGCCCTTGTGTAACATCAGCTCAGCAGAATCCTACTCAAATCTTTGCTTTATTTCCCAGTTCAGCTTTTGGAAGGCATTTATGGTCACAAAACACTTGTTTTCTTTCTGCAAACCCTGTGGTTTTCAAAGGATAGAGCAAACGGAACTCAATTAAGAATGATAGCTTCCCATTAGGCACGTCAGAAATGTACCCTTTTTTTTTCTGTACAAATAAACTGGAGCTTTGGAATATTTTAGAAGAAGAATTGTGATCTTTTCCCCAATGACTGAATCTATTAGTTCACAAGTCCCATATTCCAGGCATTAGCCATTTGCCATTTCATGACATGCTTCAAACAACAATAGTAGCTGTTTATGTGGAGTATAATTAGGAAAATATCTGATGCCTTTTTGCCTTCGCCTTGGCAATAAATCCCACATACGTGTGTGGGAACAAGGACAGCCAGCAGTACTCAGCCAGCCAATTTCTCAGAACATCAACCAGCAAATGTTCCTTCTGCAATTGGTGTTCTACCAACCACAATTTAAAACCACTGGTTTAAATACGTGACCCAGCTACCACTAAAGAGGCTACAAGAAAGCTACTGGTGGAGCCCAGCAGTGGTGACTTTCAGTCGCCTTCTCTAACCTTTATATATGCTGCCTCTGTGTGTCAAGAGACAGTAATACATCTTCCGAAAATAGATGGCTGCAGGTTGTGTTCCTAAAGTGGTTGACTGATAACATGAGTGAAATCATCAAGACATACCTGGTAACAGTAGTGTCCTGCACCCAGTCCTGGAGCATCTGCATGGGCAGCTAAGACTGGCAATTTTCAATGAATTTGAGAGATGTATCTTCTTTTTTTAAATGTCCATTGTCTCTGAAGAAAGCTGTTAGGGTGGAACAGGAGGATCTTTCAAAATATGACAGTAATAACAATTTGTTCTTGATGAAAAGCCTCTTCACTGAGGGGTGGATACCCCGCATGGTTCCTATGCGTAGCACACCCACTACCTGTCCCCATTTCAAATAGGAAAGGCTTAAAACAAAGAGGGGAAGAGCACTGATTACCAGGAAATTACAACACAAAATGAAGGAACAGCAGAAGAGTTCTGTTACAAACAGGCCCTTCTTTCTGATCTGACCTGCAATGACTTATGGGTCACAACATAGAATCTAGTCCTTACTGGAGGAGAGTTTAGCAGGTTTCTTCTGGTGGAGGTCATATGCTGGATGAGGTGAACTTGGCATGAAAGGAAAAAAAGTGAAGTTTGAGGGATGTGAAAGAGACAACTTACTGAATTGTTTTGCCTCAGTAAACTCTGAGTTTCTCCCCTTGCAGTATCCTTCAAAGTGCTTGCAAGAAGCAAGGCCATTATTTTCCGAAAATACTTGTGGCTTTTTGAGCACCTCTTGATACACTTTTCACATGCAGATGGAAATCTGGGCAGGAAAACTGCATCTCATTGATGTGACCTTCCATTCTGTCTCCAACTGGCCTGTTGTCAAGTTTCCACAACATTTTTTAGAAATCCTGCATTTTCTCTTGATTTTTTTTCATGACCAGTAGCCAAGGCTACATTGTCATCAGTGAAGGAGCACGGTTACACCACTTGCTTGATAGCTTGGGAAACAAGGATATGTTCATGAGTTAGGATTTATAAAAAGCAGACCACTCTGATGCAGAGTTGTACAAAACAATGCAATGTTTTCTTAGATGTTTACAGAAGTGTTGTGCTTGTTGGAGGCTGCTGGTTGCCCTTTCCCAGCTGGTCCCTGAAACCCAAATCCTTTGTGCATTTCAGCAGCTACTGTGTAAATAAGAATTAGGTGTTTAAATATCTTCATGTACATAAGCCTGGGTTTTTTCCTGTTTTAGAACATTTTTCTTTTCCTTGGTTCTTAGCTTTGGTTTTAAGTGGTGCCACACATTAAAGAAATTGTTCAGCTTCAGAGAAGCCATGTCTTTCAATGTGAAAAACAGTATCTTAGCTTGTATCTCAGACCTATCTTTGAAGATACCTTGATTTAATTCATCAATACCTTTAAGGAAATAAAGGGGACTGCTCTCAGTAAGTTCTAGAAAAAAAAAAATTATCAAGTCCTACTTCAGAACATTCAGGGTGATTAATGATATAACGGCACTTGGCAATTAGCGTAGACATAGGGGTCTGACTTTCTCGTGTCACAGTTCTTAGGTGGAAAAAAAATTATAAAATTTTTTTAGCCACATATTTAAAACAAAAATAGATTTGTGTACATATTTTAGAATATTCTTTAGAGCTCTTTTTAGAGCCTGAGTATGCATTACAGACCTGCTAAGTTTCTTCCTGCAGTTACACATTCACTTGTTAATGACTTTGTCTTAATCAATACTTTCTCAAATGGAGAAGCTCAGATATTCCAAGAGTCACCTTAAAAGACCTCTGGCAGATAAATAATTAAATGGCCCGCTGGCTGCCTTCCTGCGTGCAAAGAACTTCTGGTAGAATCCTAATTGTTTGATTTCAAAAATCAAAACCTGCCAACCTCTTGAAAAAAGGCAGTTCTAGCTGTTTGAAGAATCTCATTGCTTCTAACAGGTCATCGTAGTCATGGGCAGTTGAGTGAAAGAAGAGATACTTTTATTCTTTAAATATTATAGCTTACAGAAGAGAAGCAGAATGGGAAGGGGAAATGTTGAAAATTAGTACATAAAACCTCATCTTGTCAGGTTGCTAACTAGGAACTTGATCCTGGAATTGCTCGGATGTTTGTACAACTCTGCTGGTGTGAGTGGTGTTGCCTGTGTTATGCGTGTGCATACGTGTTTGGAAGATGAGACACATGAAATCTGAATCTGTTTCCTTTATTGCCCTGACATTAACTTCAGTGCTAATGGGGGAGTCTGAGTGTTGGAGGTAATTGTCTCTCTCCTGTATGTCCTTCTGAACCAGTGGATCCTCTGCTCTAACAATTTGAACTTGCCAGAAATAGTTTGGACATGGTGCTAGGATGTGTGTTAAACTTCACAAATGTGTATTTTAATTTGGTAATGAAACAAGTTAGTATTTGTCATTCTTGCTTACTAAATTGATGTATTATCTATGTAGACAGAATTCTGCATCTTTTGGAGGCAGCGCTCGAAGATGACAGCTGCCAGTACAGCGAAGGGATGGAAACTGCGGTCTCAAACCCTTTATCTTCAGGAGGAAAACATTTGCCAGAACGGATCTGTTAGTAGCGTTTCCGCATTATGTCCTGTACTTTGTAAGTCATTGCAGGCTTCAGCAGATGAGCTTAGTCATCCCAGAGAGTAGATTGGGAATTTAATTGTTGGGTATATTGGATTGAATATTAAGGTGGACTGTCAGGTCATTTGGAAAATGTGGTGGCTGGTTCCTTGAGAAAGCAAGATGTGCAAGTCCAGATTGCTAGAGTTTAGGTAACATCTAACACAGCATTTGACTTGAGAATTATGTGAATAGTTTCCTGCTGCTTTGAGACTGTTCTAATGTCAAAGGGCTCTGCTGTCACCGCCTAGATTTCAGGTACCTGTGTAAAGCCAGTGGAATCTCTTAACTCTGTGTAACTCACGTGGGTGATGGTCTGATCTTCAAAACCACGCTGGTAGCCTCTTTCCCATGACAGGTGCTTGTAGGGAGTCAGGTAATCAGCCTTGCTAGGATGAGAATAAGCCATGTTTAGGATTCACTGGTGAACGTTGGCAAAGTGTCGTGCTGCTGTGGAGTTTGGGATCAACACAGGCTTAGCACAGAATCTTGATGAATGGGGGTGGTTCTGAGGATACTAGTAAGTATGCATTAGAGAGCAGAATTGAGGTTCGTCACCCCCTTTGTATGCATTAGTTTTTAATTTTGGTTCCCTGTTTTTAGCTTCTTCATTCATGTGTGTTTGTATCACATATAAAGTAGTACAAACACTGTCATTGCTTTATATTGAAGGACAAAATAAGTGCCTCAGATTTCTCAAGGAATTAAAATAATAATTTAGCATAATATCTGGAAGGAAAAGAATTTGACAATCAGCTAAAGAAAAAAGTAATACTTGAGAAAGAATAAAGGATTATATCACTGTGGTTTTTGAGGGTAAATCTAGTTAAGTGAATTTTTCTGAAGTGTATCAGGATCCTAAGACTAGGAAGGATTCAACTCTTGTACTTTACAATTAATGTACTATAAGACAGTGTGTGGTCCTCTTCCCTCTGATCTAAGGGGTGTGAGGTTGCTTTTCCTGTTCAGCTGCCAAGTACTTAGTTTCTCAGATAAACTCTAGTTTCATTTAAATAGTCTAGACCTTGATGTGTTTAGTTCCTGCAGTTAACAAATGAGCATCTTGGTTGTGGCAGCTGAACATGTAACTTGATATTTATAAACTTAAGGAGATTGGAGAAACCTGAAGTCCAACCATGCTCAGTATCTTCTGCAAAGCTCTCTGTTCAAATATTTCCACCATTATCAAGAAATGACCAAGCAACTGTATCAGACCTTTCCTTCTTCCCTAGCCAAGAAGATTCTACTTGAGATAGTGCTGTAACTTGAAAAGGGAGAGTCCCCCGTCCACTTCTCTGCAGCAGTTTTATTCTGTAGAAAAGCTCCCAGATCCTGCAGTGATGAGCTGCAGTAACAAAGCTTGTGATGGATAGGTAAATAAATGTTTTGGGGTTTTTTTTCCTGTTGGTTTTAACAAAAAGCAATGGCATGTAATATTTAAATCACAGAAGTTCACTTTGTATGAGCTTGATTTTGAATCTTGCTGTCTACTTTATGCAGAAAGTTAGCTGCTGTTCAGTGAGAACAGTTTTGTGGGTACAAGTTGCATTTGATGAACCCTCTAAAGCTTCCCAGAGCAGTACTTTGGTTCAAAATTCAGCAAAAAATACTCAAAAGATCCCACAGAACATGCGGTAGGGAACTGCATGCTTAAAGCTGATGTCAGGTTTGTTTCACACCCTTTGAATCTGACATTTGATCCTCATGAGCATGTTTGTCACTTGGTCACTGCTTATCACTGCTTGCAGGAGCAAGTGTTCTCTGCCAGGACATGGCTGAAGCACCAGACTTTGTCCCAGACTTTGATGGGCCTACAGATGTGTAATTTTTCCTAAACCCTGCAATTCTGGTTTCAGCCCTTTGAGGCTGTAGTGCAGTCTGATGCAATTAGTGCTTAATCTTCTAGAGGACCAGCAGTAGCAGAGGCCCAGGTCTGAGCCTTCCCTTTGCTTCCTTAGTGATATTCACTGCTGCTTTTAGGACTCAGTTTTTTATATTCTCCTCTTCCTAGACAATTTAGGTAGCACAGGATTCTCTTGCACTGCCCTTAGCTTGTCTATTCCCTTAGCTCATCTGCTTCCCTTGTGGAAGTAAAGGGATCTTTGCAGACCTGATTATCCTATAATAAAGGTGAAAGATGCCTGCAAACTTTCCGTCCTCCTTCCAGTACCTTGCCTGTTTCTCCAGAGAGGATGAAACTATTCAGATTCTAACAGTTCTCTCAGCCCTAATCCTTGAAAAGCCCAATCTATCCAGGAGGCTGGTATTAAAAATCACACTATTGAGAGGAAGAAAAAAACAATACTCTGATTTTTTTTTTTGAGTTTTCCTCTAATTCTTTTTGGGTGGCTTTTCTGTGAAACCTGAAAGGATTGACTTTTTCCTCACCCCATTTTCTGGCTGGACTTTTAAGATCCTCCTATAATTGTGAGGTCCCAGAAGTTGGCATATGTGTGCCAACTGCATTTCCAAATGTGGTATAAAATACATTGTGTCAGTTGCATTTGACTGTCACAAGCTTGAGGGGGAGTTACTAAAGTTCTCATCTCTTCTAAGGTGGTCAGCTCATGGCCATGACTGATGTCTGTCATGCATTTGGGCAAATAGTGGCTCTTAGACCCCATCTCATTGGGAAGCTCCACTATGCAATATTCTTGGTGGACTCCTCCATGGATACATCTGCAGGAGGGAGAGGATCCATGTTTTGAGCTGACTGCCAGTGACTCCCTCCATAGCTGCGAGGGGCCTGGGGGGGCTGTCATTGCACTGACCCTGCAGGTCAAGATCATCTGCCTACATGCAATGGTGTTCTCATAAAAATAGAAAGAGAGACATAATTATAGTGTAGGAGGAGAGTTTAGGTCTAGCAGGCTCTGGTTATGTAGTTTTCTGCTGGTTTTACCCCTCGTGGTATGTTCAGGGCATTTTGCCTCTTCCTAAGCAGATTTTCCGATTTCTTTGGAAGCCTTCCAGGAAAAAATGCAAATAGAGCTGTGTGATGGAGCGCATGGTAACACTGATTAGTTTTATTCTTGAAATGCCGTACACACAATCTCAGCTAATCATGCTATATATATATAAATAAAAATATATTGTTTGTAAGGAGAAGGGGTTCTTCCTTTCGAAAATTAGTTTTTAATTCCTTATTCTTACTGAAAAAGGTGATGTACAGTCACAGATTTAATTAAAGGTATAGCAGGCTTTGTTATCCAGGGGAAGCAGAACTATACTTTGGCTATCTTCCAAACTAACAGAGGCTTAAAATCAAAACCAAAAAGCCTTCCTCAAAGTGTGTTAACACACCTTGACCATTATTACAGCTCATGTTTGCTTGTTTGTTTTTCTTGTGCCGATAAGAGAATATCATTATACTGAAAATCAGATCTAACCATTTCTAGTCATCGCTGGCTTGGAGCTTTAGATCTTTCTCTGCAGCACTGTGCAGCTTTAATTAAGCATTAGGTCAATCTTGGAGGAAGAAAGCCTTTCATGAAGTAATATGTTGGGAATGGTATTCTAATATTTCTTTCATTTCGGTAGAGATTTTATTTGTTGTCAGGGCATGAGATGCATAAAAATAATGGCAAGTCTGGAAGGAAATAGATATCTCCTTGTTATGATAATGGGACTTTGTTTACCTGACCTTCCAATTAGTCAAATGTGGATTCTTGTTTGTATCCTGATTACTTGATCTCTGTGGGTTAGGCTGGCTCAGGTACACATATGGTTTAAAAAACAGAAGAGCAACCCCCTCAATGTTGATTTCCTACACCACCCACAGCTTATAAAAGCAAATAAGATTTCAGTGTGATATTAATGAATAGTAACAGAGAGTCAGAATAATTGGTACCTTCCTGGTTGTGATTAGGATTCAGAGGAGTGACTTAACAACCACTATTTCTTAAATTTGAATTCTGATTAATAACAGAGACCTTTTTCTCTCATCTACTGTGTCTGTTACTAACACACTTCACAGTTGCAGTACTTTGAAATTATGTATTTCTTTTCATGTGCTGTTGTGCCTTGAATTGTGTAACGTCAGTGGGAAGTTTGGAGCAGTACATGTCAATGTGACCCTTTATTTTTTTATTATTATTATTTTCATTTATTTATTTGCTTTTGCCTTTATGATTGTAGATTACACTGGTACTGTTTAAATCTGCAGCCTCCTGTTGTAGGAGATACTTAGATAAAGGTTCTTGGTTACCTCTGGCAATAAATGTGCTTTAGAGTGACTGTTATATAAACATATGGATGCTAAAAGTGATTTCATTGTACCCAGTGAGTCGTTATCCGCAAACTGTTAATGCCACAAAAGTAACTTAGGAAATAAACTTTATTATGGGGTATTTTTTTTTTGTTTGTTTGAGTCTTACGGAGGTCATAGAGCTCTGGATCCTTGACAGCAGTCCTGGATATTTGCAATGCATTAATCCCAAGCTCGCTGCCATATTCACCGCTCTCCTTGCAGTTACAGTTTGGTTCATGTCAGTCTTCATTAACTGACTATTTTAGGAACCTCCAGCCATTCCCAGGCTGCAGCTAATTAAGAGCATTCTAGTGGTAGGAGTGCAGGAGGTCAGACGCTATTTTATGAAGTGCAGTTCTGTGTCCAGCCACCCTCCAGCTGCTGCTCACATGTGTTGTGCTGTTCTGGAAACCTGCGTGAAGTGAGGGGAATGAAAGACTCTGTCAGTGCATTTCATCTGCTGCTTCATTCCTGGGACATCATGGTGTGCTGGACCGAGCAAGGAGTGCCGGCAGATTTGGCTGTTCACCAGATTTGTTGGTGGTCTGGAGGGCCAGAACTGTTCCTGTGTCTTGGGTTTTTAGAATTAGGTTTGAGGGTATTTGAGAAAAAGTGAGGCATGGAAAATGGATGTTTCAGGATTTTGCATCGTTATAGTAGAATTTGCTGTAAAAAGAGCAGATTTCTCATACCTTTTGAACTTGCTAACAGGTTTTCGTATAAATTTAAAAATTTCCCTACTATGTCAGCAACAGATATTTCAGAACTTACTTGGTCAGTTACAAGCAGGAAGCACTTACTTAATAATAAAGTATTAATATTTATGAGAATTGCATATTTATTCAGGATCTCAAATCGTATTACAGATTAAATGAATTACTGCATACACCACTGGCTGAGGTACAGAGAAGTTAAATCAAATGCAAGTCACCCAGGCTTGGAGCTGGTGGGGTTCTTTAGGGAGCGCAGTCATTTTATCCACATCCTGAGCATTTGCAAGCACTTTGTGGAATCGGGTTTAGTGAGTCATTGGCAAGGCTGGAAGTCGAGTGTTGCAGGCCTGTCTCCCAGGCCTGTGCTTTAACCAGTAGGACCATACTTCTGTGCCTTACTTCAGCTCCTTTCAGTACTAATTTGAACTTTGAGTTACCCCAAGCAGAACGTCAATTTGCCATTGTCAGACCTCCCTATTCTACATCTCTAGTTGATCAAACAGCAAACTCCACTCCAGATGTAACCACGTCCTGTTGGGGAGATTTTATTTCTAAAAAGGATTGGAAATGAAAGACTCACTCTCCAAAATCATGTAGAGATGACTCAGATAGCAAACTTTTTAAATCCTCAGGATTTTTTTTTCTTTTTTGGTAAAGAAATCTGTGAACAAACTCCAAAAAGGGTATGAAGAGACTCAGGCTGAAAGGAAAGCGTGTGAGCCGTTCAGACTGCTGGTGGTATGCCAGCTCATGGTCAGGCACTGTTCTTTGGTGTAATTTATTTTCCTCCTAAAACAAACCACCCCTGCTAATGGCAAACAAAAAAGCTTCTTTCTTCCAGGTTTTGATAGTTGAGTGAAAGGATTTGGGAATAAGCAAGCCTAACCCACTTAAATTTCATTATATGAACTTTCATTGGACAAAATGGTTTTCTGGTTTTGGGTGGCCCAGGGTTTTTTTTGTGTGTCTGTTAACTTTTCCACTATACGCTTGTGTTACTGTAATTGTGTCATTAAAAGCAGAGTAATAACCCAAAACCAAATTCCCGTGTACTATCTGTGCCTCACCTGGGTATTCTGGCCTTGGCTTTTGAAGTGGGTAAATTGACTCGTCCTCAGCGGTGTGAGTAAACAAGTATTTGTGGTGATCATAATTTTCACTGAACTAAGGAGACTACCAATAGACTTACAGTCAAAGCACACACTTAAAAGGATTTCTCTGAATTGGGAGCCAGGGGAATCAGTCCTCTCAGCTTTGCCTACGTTATGAACTAAAAACTGAGTTAACTGAAATAAATGTCATTTAATTAAAATTCATGGTTAACAGTTTATTTTAAAGCAGAGCATGACTGAGATGTTCAAGCTCTTGAAAATACAGATTTGTAAAACAAGTGCAAAAGCTTGGAAACTTTGCAAGACTTGGAGTATGCAGAAACTGGGTATGAAATGAATATGAAATTTTGGAGTCTATAAACATGTCTCTGGCTGTGTTGTCCACCAGTATCCAGAAAGGCGAATGAACTGAAGTTTTCTAGAACGGTATTGTTTTGATCCAGACAACCATCAAACTTTGCATGGGTGTTTCAGCTCCCCTCTTTGAGCAAAGATGTGAAACCAAAGTAAATACACTTCTTAAATAAGGCTTTGTGCGGAAGTATGTCTACAATTCCTTTGAAAAAAAAGCACCTGTTACGAGGAATTTTAAGCAATGTGCAGACTAAAGTCATTTCAAATTCTGAGTAAGAAGTGTGTCACTTTCTATGCATGGTGTTGGCATTGTTTTGATCCTTTGTACACATGTAATTTACTCCCACACAGAAGCCATTTATGCTGCTTGTTGCCCTCTGGGAGTAGTTTAAAATTATCTTAATGTAAATGAGCGCCCTACCCTAAGGTCTACGTTTTGCCAGCCTGTATCTTACTGCCTGAGGCTTATTGCAATCAGTGTGATGGTGAAGTGTCTATCGGGGCTGCAGCTCTGACCCCTAAAACTGTGCCTCTGAGTTTTCCAGAAACAAAATCTCAGAATAGCATCTCGTTACTTCTACAAATATTTTTTTTAAGCAAATGAAAGGAGAATCTTTTGTAGTCTCCAAGGAATCTTTCCAGAGACCAACCAGACAAGAAATATAAATCAGGTGTTTACAAGAAAGGAGATAGCTCAGGAGAGAGATCCTGAAAGGGCTTTGGTGTTGTATGAGTGTCATTAGAGCTAGTGGTCCAGAGATTTGTTACTTTAAATTACACTGAAGATTATTTTCCAGCCTTGGAGGCTTTTTGGTTTGGTTTGTTTAACTTGCCTGTAGCTCATGTGTCAAAGAGATGTGATGGTGCTTTTTTTTTTTTTTTGGCATCCTCAAATCTGCTGACAGGTAAAACTCTTCCTGGCCGACCTGCCACATGAAAAATAATTTAGCCTTGTGCTTGGTGCCTTTCCTCTGATGTTTTTACAGCTTGGTTTTAAAAAAGGTGGTGGAGGGGAGAAGGCATATCTAGAACAAGGAATAGTTTATGCATTTACTGCAGTGATGCGTATATCCTACAAAATGCCATGTTGTGGCTTTACTTACCAGTACCTGCAGAGCTAGTTTTCTCAGCTGAGGATTTTAATAGAGTGAGCAAAATCCTGCTGCAAGTGCCTGGATCAGTGAGGCAGTCGGATCTTGTGGCCTGGAAAAACAAAGCATCCTGAAATTGTGTTCTCATTGAAGGAATTTGAGTTTCAACTGGACAATTTTCAATGTACCAACTTTTCATTTTGGTTGGGTTTTTTTTTCCAGTGCCAACAGGATTGGGGGGGGTGGTGGGGTGGTTTTGGGTAGAAACTAATGAAATTGTCACAGTGACCCCTCCCACTGAATGTCAGATCAGTGGAGCCTTTCTCTGCTGCTTCTCTTTTACTAGTACAATTTGAAAGGGATGGCTGCATTGGCAACAGCTTCTGCTGTGGCTGATCCAGCATTTTCCTTCTGACTTTCAGTTGATCTGACTGGATGCGCTATGGTAAGTGCCACATGCTTCTCACTGACAGGCCAATAAACGTATTGAGGCTCAGGTGTCCGGTAAGAGGTGCCAACCCACTGCGAAAACTGGGTGGCTTTTGCCTTTTGAGCCTGCTGTAGGCAGTGTAGGTAGTGAGCTGTCAAAGTGTCAAGAGCATCCAAGTTGTTGCCCAGCCTGGGTAGCTGCAACAGAAGCTGTAGCAAGTGCAGCCGTCCTTTTTCGCAGGACAAATCATGCTGGAAATGGACATTCGGACTCCTAAAGTTCTGGTGCTTTGAAGGTGGGTGTAAAGTTAGGTGTTGTGCTAGCTTCCTTCTTGACAGTAAGGCCAGGTTTTAGGGCTGCATAGGGAGCTGGAAGTCTCTCTATTTTGGGCAAGTGTTCCTTTGAACCTCCTGTTACAGCACCATTTGCAGAGGTGCGGAAGGGAACTTAGGAGAAAAAAATTTTGACAGCCTTTCCAGCAGTTACACATCAAAAATGTGCCCTTTGCTTTAAAAAAAATACAGGTTATGAGAATAAGCCAGTTGTTTACATGTGTGTGTAAACATACACATATGCTGCTATATGCATACAATGTGTATAACATGTATATGCTGCATATAGATAGAAAATGTTAAACGTAGTTATCAGAAAGTTTTGTAATTGAACATTTTTTTCAAGTTTTTGTACCATTTCCACTGAGAGCTAGAAAAATATGCAGCTAATAGAAAGCAAGCAGCTCTAGTGTTCTTTGTGTTCGGAATTTTTTTTCATAGAGCTTGCTTTGCTTTTAGCTGTAAAGCCTAAAATTTAAATTGCTGCAGGCTTCCTTGATTTCCATGGTTGAAATAAATGCTCTGTATCATTTTGCTATTCATGTCATTACTCCCGGTAATCACCACACTCATCCTAGCACACTGTGTAGTATGCTCAGCTGAATATCTCTGACTTTCAGGAGGCTTCGTTGCAGGCTGTTGTTTGTTTCTGAAGCTGCACAATGACATACTCTATTGGGCTAATTTGATAGTTTGCACTCCAGTTGCTGTGAGTTCCGACCTGTTTTTTCTGTTTGCCATGTAAATGAAGAATTGAAATTTACAGGGAACCATTTGCTTCTCTGGTCTCTTCATCTGCATTTACAGATTGCGATTAATGGTTCAAGTTTGGTGAAAATTGAAAACTTTCACCCTTTTCTTCTCCCCTACCCATCTCTATAAAAGTTAATTGCTACTGCAGCATATTCAGCAGAGACCTGGATGGAAATGCAGGAGTGTTAATTACCTGCTGAATACTGCAGCACATTGCTGCTTGGACTCCCTTCCTGTGGTCAGATTCATGCACTCAAGCGTTCATGTCCTTGCATTCACGTGGTGACCTGTTAATTTCCTTTGCACATGTGTGGCTGGAGGTGTTCCTCATGAGCAGGACGAATTGTCCTTGTCCAAATTCAAGCGAAAGTGTAGGGGTGGAAGCCAGTGGAGACTGCAAGATTATACTTCATACTGCTTTAAGTGCAAGTGGTATTGTGAGATTGAACACATGCACCTAGGTACGTTGGTGAGAGAAAACAATTTAATCTTAAACGTCCAAAAAATCCTTCCACATTTTTTAATATGGTTTGACAAAAGTTAGTTGTCCATCTACCCTATACTCCTACATTGACACAAGGCTCAGCCTGTGGCACAGATTACAGAAGCCCAGCAAAATGGGGTGTTGAGGGGGACAGTAGAGCTAGCAGATGTCTACATGAATTTGATATAATTGCAGGGGAGTTTCCCTCTTTTTGCCCCTGCAAGGGAGAGCAGGCAGCAGGCACTGCAGACACTGCTCCCTTCTTCATGTTGGACAAAGATAGAGAAGTAGAAAATGTGTTTTAGTATATTAATTTTCTGTGGCAGTGATTTACTTCCCCCAAAAGATCTCAAATAATCCCTTTGTTTTACTAGGAGAGCTTGGGAAGTGCAGTGTTTCTCAGTGTGATGAGGTATCTCAGACTATGGCTTTTGCAGTTGCTTATATCGTGAGAGTTAGGATGATCTGTCTGTTCCCAGTGTCAGAACGACTCACTGCACCTGCCGTGCTCACCGGGTTTGAACTAGTGATAAAGCCTTTCATACTCGTCAGAAATGATGTTTTATTTAGAAGATTGACCAGCAAGTGAAAACTGTACTGGCATAACCTGCCCTTCTGGTCATGGTAGCAGGGAAAGAAAACCTTGTGTGGAAGTTGCTTGCTTGCTAGCTTGATAGGATTTTTAAGGCAACCACTGAGAACTGACATCTTAGGAGTTTCCTGACCAGAGGTTGGCTTACTAATTACTGTTTCTATTACCATCCTGAGATCCACATCATGACTGATGAGGGAAGTGAAAATAAAGGCAAATATGCCACTTGTATCCTGTTTATTTTGTAGTAGATGAGACAAAAGACTTCGTGCCCTGCTTACCATAACAAAAAAAAGGCTTTTATATATATGTGTGTATATATATACACACACACGTTCATACTTAGTTTTATGAGTTTAATCTGTAGAGGTATGAGGGTCTTCATTGAAGAAGTCAATTTTCAATAATTATATTTAAAGAGTAATACAGGGGAAGTCATGTGCAGCTACAGAGCAGAAAGCTTCAGTGTGTTTTGTAGCTCTGTAATAGCTATTATTTATCACAAATGTGCCGTCTGTTTGTTCACACTGAGTAATGAATGACCTTTCTGTTTCCACAGCTAGACCTGTGCAGACTTCAGCTGATGGGGGTGTAGTGCAGTAGCTATTTATCATGCTTCACTTATACTGATCACTGGTTTAAGCTGCACCACCAGGGAAATATCTTGGACTTATGTTATGGTTCAAAAAAAGGAGCTTTTATGGGGTTAACAGCTTAAGAAAAAACAGCTATTTTGTGTCCCTGGCTGCTATAATTCAAAATTGACTTTGCCGGAATTTGAATCAAATTACTGCCAATATTGTCATAAGCAAATTTATCAGCCAAGGGCTTGTTTACTGTGTCTTAGCAATGCAGGGACAATTTTGTTGTTTTGTTTGTTTGCTTGGGGTTTTTTTTTTTGGTGATTCCTTTGTAAAGCTTCAAGTTCTTACATTGATAAATGGGATAGAATATATGAATGAGAACGAGGTAGCTCAGAAGAGGTAATGCGTATACTTCATAGCACAGAAAGTTACATTTTTAGCTTCTCATACTGTTCAGAAATGAATAATGTAAAGAACAAAACAGATTGTATTTGGGAGGGCAGGGGAGGGGTTAGGATGGGGTGGGAGAGTAAAGAAACTGAGCAGTTCTTAGGGACAATCAAGGTCTCCTCTTTTGTTCTTGCAGATTGCACCAATTAGTTGTTTTACTGATGCAACCCCTGGATGTCAGAAGTCAGTCTTTTCCCATATGGCATGTTAAAAAGCAAAATGCATTATTAATGCTTGAGGTGGGACCTCTGGAACTGTGGTATAAAGTGTTAAATGACATTAATTTAGACAATAATACTACCATCACACTGTTTTACAAGCCAATAACCCAGCTCTTGTTCCCCCTAGTAGTTTATCTCAAGGAGGGAAGTGGATTATTGCCTTATAAAACAGGCACAATAGTGTTGACGTTGTTAGGCTGCTATTATTACAAATGTTTCAGAAATACTGAACAAGTTTCAGAAATACTGAACAAAAGTAGAGAGAAATGGAAGGCTGCAACAGAGCAGCATTCACGCTGTGTCATGTAAGTGAAATGAAAACTACAGAAAACATTCCACGTGTGTAAAGACACGGATGGGAATGTCTTCTCCACTGTAAGAACAAGACCCAGGAGGCACTCTCACTTCTCTCAACACACACCGCTGGATTGGAAAGACAACTGAGAGAATTTTGGTCTCGAGGCCACGCTTGCAGTTCCAGCAGCACGCGTGGTCCAGGCTGAATTTGCGCAGTCAGAGCAGACATGAAGATAATGTTTTTACTACCTGCCTGTTGGCAAAGCTGTATCACCCAGGTTGTTTCTGGAAAACTTTTGTTTTTCTAAATAACACAGCCTTGGACCAGCAAACTCCAGATTCTGCAGGGTGTTTCTGAATGACAACGTGAGGCTGAGGCTAGCAAATTCAGCACTTGAGGTGGTGTGGGGAGGCTTGCTTTTGGAGTTGAAAGAACTAGCAGGCTCTTAACCTTGGGCCTTACCCTGTGACTCAGGGAGCTGGGTGGGTGCTGCTGCAGCTCCTGCTGCTGAAGGGATGAGATGCGTGGTAAATTCTTCAGAGGGGGGAATTCAATTTTCAAGGTACAAACCACTTTTCTGTTGTCTGGCAGACTAGCAGTATGTGGTTTGGCACAAAATACCTTGTCGCAGTGCTTTTCGCATGTGAAATTAATGGTCTCTCTGCTCATTTGATCTTGAACTCCTTTCAGTAAAAGCTTTTCAATAAAAACCTTTACAGTATTCAGTAAGATAAGTGGTAAGACAGCAGCATTCGATTATCTAACCTTCTCTGTTATTTGGAACATGGTCATGTCCCCTGACATTAGTTAATTACTCTGAAAATTACCTCGGTTATCCAAAACCTCAACTCCCCACACACATCCTGTGTCTCTGTGACATTCAGATGCCCAAGGTTGTTCTATATTAGCATAAATATCTGACCAGCTCCCAGGAACTAAACAGACAGGTTTTGGCTCTCATTGCATCTATGCATATTTGTGCCAACCTCAACAAGTCTGCTGCTTTTGTATTCGTTGGTTTAAACTGGTGATTTTTGTATTATACTTATGACCTCTATGTGCTACATATTGCTGGCGAACATAGTATTATACTGTCTTTACCTGAATTTTTGTACCATCTAATACAGAGTCCTTTTACCTTCATTCATCAAAAAAAACCACTTTTTTTTTTTTCTCTCCTTTGGCCACATTTAAGTTGTATTGGTGCTAATACTGCAAAAATGTCTGACAGAGCTGGTTCAAGAAAGAGAAACTTAAACCTGTTTGGTATTCTAAGTATATTTTTTAATGTTTCACTTACTTTTCCATTGAGTAACTGTTATTTGGAATTAGTTTTTGCCTTTCTTTTCAGTAAAAGCATTACATTGTTACTAGCCTCTATTTTCAACATTTTATGTGTTTGTGTATTCAAGAACACTGTAAAAAAAACAAAGTTAAATGACATTACGAATTGATGTCTACAAAGTGTTTCTCTTACTATACCATTCCCTCTATTTTTTAGTCAGAAGTAATGGGGAGTTAAAAATGAACGAGGGTGTTTTTCTATTACTACATTTTGTCTCAGAAGTGTTGTGCATTTTGTAGTTTACCAAAACATCACTCAGGGTATTGGAGGCAGTTTGCATGAACTAAAATACTCTGCATGTTTTTTAGGTTTCATTGTGAATTACTCAAGAGAAAGTAACATGACAGATTTGTGGAAGAACACGTTATCCCAATACATCCAAGGTTTCAAGGGGATGGAGAGATTATTTGGGGTGCTATAGATTAAATATGTATTTACAAGCCTCAGTATGATTTGAGTGAAAGCTTTATTTCTTTCTCCGTAAGTGATTGTAACAGGAAAAATACTTATTAGCTGGGGGGGGAGGCATGCTGGTGGTGGTTTGGTTTATTGGGAAGTTTTGATTTCAGCTACACTGTTCCTTGCTCACACCCAAACCACTTGGTGTTAGAGGTGCCTCTTCTTGTGAAGGTCACACCCTATCTGTGCAATTATGCTTTGAATAAATATATCTTGATTGTTAAATGCATCTTGATTGTTATTTTTCTTCTACTGGAATAGTAATGAACTGGTAATCCATAAATCTGTTGACTTAGCAATTAATAAGTGTTTTATGTGGATGAACTGGGTTGTCCTACAAGTGATGCTTAAATATGTAACTCTAGAAGTGATTTTTGTTTCAAGTGAATGAAAGTAAGTGGGGCTGCCCTGTCCTTCCTTGTTTTGATTCTTTTTAATGTTCTCAGTAAAAGAGCTGAATTCTCTTCAACAAGCGTTGAAAGTGGGGCAAGCATCTAAATAGGTTCAGAAATGCATCTTCACGTTCTTGATCATAGCTATTTTTAAAAATATTTTAAATCAAGGGAGCTTGTAAATAAGGGAATGTATTGTTACTGATATTGGAATTTGGGAAGCAGGGTGATGTTAACCTTCCTTGTCAGAATATAGAGAATATAAGTACCACTGGGTCTTGTCTTCAGAAAATTGTTCCCTGCCAACGTTCTGCTCACTGCTGCATACCTCTGTCTCCTTTCTCACAGCTGGGTTTGCAGAGGGTGGAAACCAGTTCTCACTGTTCTGGCTTGTGGGCTATTGCACAGATATCTTCCCTAAATGTGGAGATGGCAGCTGAAGGCATGATTGTCCCTTCTGCTCTCTTGGAGACCACCAGTGCTGTCCCAGAGAAAGGGTAGGGTAGAAAGGAGGTAGAATGGAACAGGACTGATCCTTGGCTGCTCCTTAGCACATGGGCTTTCACTGACAGCAATAATGCATATTTGTATGAACAAGCCAAGTCATGAACCAGAGTACTGAGGCCTGGGCTTTTGTCCCATCTTTCCATTTCTTCCCATATCCAGCCGAGGGACAGTTCAATAACATTTTAAACCTTGCAGGAGGACAACAGTCAGAGCACAGCTCTGATTTTTTGCATTGCAGTTATTGATAGCAAGGATGTTCTAGTCCTCTGCTTGCTTCAGAGCAAAGAACCTCCTCCTTGCTAATTCCTGAGCTGAGATCACAACTTCAGCTATTCATTGCTGAACAGTAGGACAGTGGACATTAAACATGTCACTTTTTCTGCTATTCCTACGTGGTCTGTACAGTGAAAGGTGACCAAGTGGTAGGGATTAGAAGTTATTTCACAAAGCTATCGGAATAGATGAGGACTGAAGTCAATTCCTGCTGTGGTTCTCTGTAGGAAATATCAGTTATAAGCAGCTTAGTCTTGATCATAAGCACCACAAAGTGGGATCTGTTACCATAGAACCAGAAAGGATTCCCTTACCAAAAGCAATGGAAAAACCAGTACCTTCCTTGTATCTGAGAGCAATGCGATGAAGCTGCCATCTAAGAATTCAAATAACAAAATATGATGGTTTCTACCACTTAGTAACAACACCATGGAAAAAGGTACTATCCTAAGATAAGTGATTTATTATGTTTTGGTTTTCTGGTTTATTTTTTTTTCCCTAAAAGCAACTACAGTTTTTTGAAACTCCTCATCTTTCTGCATAGGTGATATCTATTAATATCTTAATTGGGTTGAGTTTTTAACTCTGACCAGCAATGGTGTTGATAGTTAAAACATGCCTGACTGAATAGGTAGGATCCAGGAAGATGAGTTCTATTCCCTTAGCCTCCATACTTTTTCTTTACATTGACTTCAGGACGCCCACACACAAACTTGCAGATGAGAAGCCATTAGATGGGCTAATGGGGCATTGAACTAACCTGAGGCAACGTATGTAGGGAACTGCTTCTCTCTTAGCATCTTATTAGAACTCTCTCAAGTATAACAGGAGGCTAGAGGTAATTAAGCTAAAAATGCAAATAAACATGGTGTGATCATTTTTATGCCAAGTGACCAGCTAAAAATAAGTATCTGCTTGGCATACGTCGTTTCCATGGAGCAGGGTAAATACAAGCTTATTGCTTGTGGCAGGGTCACAGTCTCCTGCTGTGGCCCAGATTGAAAGGTAAAGATTCACAATATTTATCCTTTCAGCAAGTATCTGGGGTCCTGTTACAGGAAAGAGAAAAAGATGGACTATCTGGTAGGTTGTTTGAGGAGTCTTCTCATGTTGGGCCACTAGCTTACCTGCAGCAGACACAGGATGGCCATTATCGGTGGTGACTCTGTGGGGACAGTAAAAATGAATTGATGGCTCTATTCCAGCTCCTAATAGAGCAATTTGCACTAATTGTGCCTTTTTGTAGACTTCCTAGAGAAGAAATGTTTGGCAGAACATGGAGGATTAACTATTCTTTTGCCACTGGAAGTCACGGACTCTTGAGGAGAGCATAAGCGTGTTGCAGAGAAAACTGCCATGCAACAGCTTGTATCCCAAACTCAGCATCAGTTGAGGGTGAAATCAATCCACCCGTTTTCTCAGGCAATATAGAACTTTCTTTAAAGGC
Source organism: Eurystomus gularis (assembly GCA_013400335.1). NCBI lineage: Eukaryota > Metazoa > Chordata > Aves > Coraciiformes > Coraciidae > Eurystomus > Eurystomus gularis. The sequence goes on along the minus strand of VZZY01025366.1, from coordinate 314,916 downwards.
TTTTCTCGTGGCCCCTGGTCCTCTGTACACCAACAGATGCTTTGCCGCTGGCATCCATGGATCTGGAATTCAAGATCTTTCATTTTAGTTGTCAAACAGCTATTGATGGAGCTCACCTTGAGCTCCTTTTGGCAGTGACTTCGTATTCTGCACATGTTCATGAGACCCCTATCTTCTCATTCGGTATCTAAGGATTGCAGTGCAAAGCTGGTGGTGTGCTAGGTTCTTACTGCATTGGTTTTGAACAGGAGCTGGACCTTTCCTGAGCAGTTGACAGACCTGTGCAATTGTTCCTGAACACAAGCTTTTTCTCAAGTATGCCAACTTGTGATTTGGGCAAGTTGCGTTTCCAATAATTTTTATTCTTTCAGAAGTTTTTTCATTCAACAACTGTCTAGCACAAGTCTGCAGTAGAAATTTGCTTGATGCCAAGTGCCGCCTTCTCCCATTGGCTTTAAGACAACTTAGGGGTACTAAGCTTCTTGCAGGATCATGCACCATCATTTATTTTACACAACAGTTTGTTTTACATAATAAGATTTACAACATCAAAGGCAGCAAGAATGTTCTTTTTAAGAAAGAGTGTGAACCCTTTATATGCTTAGCAAAAACACTTGTATCCTGTATGTCTTTTTCATACTGGAATGCCCGCTATTTACCAGCATCTAGGGATTTAAATGAAAGCTGACAACAGAAATATCCCAGACTTACCTCTTTTGTAAATACCTTTAACTTCCTAATTTAGCTGACTGTTGTCTGGCTTTGCTTCATCACAACAAAAGCCAAAATGCTAGAACTTCTTTGTTTACAGGATTTCCAGAATACTCCAAATCAGTTTTGTGCGTGGTGGGAACACAGTGAAGATGTGTGAGAGCACTGTCAAAAACACACTGAGGAAAAGATACCTGGCATTGTGGTTTTTGCCTTTTAGTGAAGCAGTTGCATTCCTATTGACTCAAATTGAGGCAGGACTGAGCCCACTCCTTTGCAGCTTTTGCCTGAGGAAGGAGTTGTGGAGTACGTGTCTCATTAATCTCATGAGTCCTGCCGAAAGGGGACATCTGCTGTACGTTGCCCTAGTAAACAGAGACCTTCTCTGATCCATTTGTTAGGTAATGTTTTCTTGCATAGCAGTGCAGGAGAGGGTGAAACAGTACAATGAAGATGAGTAAGATGCTTACAGGTGAAATGATTAAATACACATAATGTTAGGTCCTGGTCGTATTCCCAGAAAGAAGACAGTGTGTCATATAAAGGATGAAAGAGGTGGACTTGTACCTTCTGTGGACCTGGAGGTCAGGAAGGACCACTATGCAGTGCAGGGATTTTTATAGGTTCTTTAAAGAGCTGTTTACTGAGTAGAATACATACTAGGAGTAATGGAGTAAAGGTTGAAGTTAGGTGCAGAAGTCTGACCAGTTGATTAAAACAAATAATTTTCAATATATTACTTTCTGAAAATTTTAGACTCCTCATTCACTGGAGACCTTTAAAGTCTTTTCATGTTTCAGTGTCCTCTGTCATGCTTCTCATAACCTTGTGAAATGGGCTGGCTCTGCAACCCGAACAGACTTTCTGGCAGCTGCAGTATCCCAGAATTGTGCATTTTGGGACTTGTGGCGAAAAGAGATCCATGGCAAGCAGGATATTTACTTTTGGGTTTTTTTTCCTTAATGTGTAGAGCATTTCTGTGCAAGAAACCACTTATTCTTGCTATATTGCACATAGTTATAGGGTTAACTAATTTTGTTAAAATCTAGACTGTACTTTTAAATATACTCTAAAGAAGAACTTTGCCATGGGAGGAAATGAAGATGATGAACTCATCAGTTGTCTTTGTCACTGGTTTTATGATTCATTTTTATGGTGCTGTGTCTTTATGAAATCATATGAAATGTATGAAACTGTCCTTGTTTGCAATACTCTTTTAAAATGTTTTGGAATTCTTATTTGCAAACCATGTTTCTGCTATAAATACATCAGCAGATTAGAATTTTATTGCTGCAGTTTCTTATAACTGCTTCAAGCACAATCTTTGTGCAAATGGAGTAATCCCTTTGCTTTGCAGTCTCTGGGTCAAAACCGGAAGAATGTTTGCAGGGACCTGACTGCCTCTTTTAGCTGGCTCCTATAGAAGAACAGACAGACAGTCATTGGAACAGCTCGTGACATATGTTTGGCAGGAAAAGTACCCCTGATTCCAAGTTCCAGATTATACTTCTCAGCTATGGCTGGCCCTCTTCCTGGGCACTCATTAGCTTTTCTTTTAGTCATTTTACACCCTACAGAGGTAGTCTCCTTCTGCTGAGATTTTCCTGTTTTGTTTTGGTTTTTTTTATGGCAGAAGACCCAATCTTTCCTGTGTAGTGGTATCAGTATCTTGGGGTTTCCTTTGGGTGAAAGGGTGGCTGGCAGAAAATGTGTACATTTTTCCGTAATGAAGAGGGAAGTGTGAACTGGGGAGAAGAGTTCAGGAGAAATCTGGAGTGCATCATGAGTCTTATCATGTACCACATACGCCTGTGAAAGGCAGAACCACTTCATTCACTCTCTCAGACCCCTATGTACATGAACAGATTCTTTTGTGCTTGAGCAGGAGATTTCTCTAGGACCATATGGATGGTGGCCCCTTTTCAGACTTGGGATCATCTTCCATTCCTCACTGCAGCATCCTGTGTTTCTGATGAGCAGCATCAGAATGATTAAAACCACGTACAGCATTTAAAACAAGAGAATGAATAGCCGCAAGAGAAACCTCAGAATGCAGAGAGGTGAGTGGCTGGGGTAATTTAAAATAAAAAATGGCCCTTGTCTAGCAGCTTCTTTATAACACATAGTTACTGTCCAGAATATCTCAGGAAACCATTTTGTATTCTGCTAGTGTAAACCTAGATAGAAGTTTTATCTTTAAAGATTAGGAGTTATTTGGGAAAGGTTCATTTCACTGTTGTATTTGAAAGGAAACATTCCTGCTGCTGTGTCATCTAACTATGCTATATATTAAACTAATTACTTCAGTGAAGCTGAGTTAAATATTAGTCAGACTGCATATTTAAGTCTACTTATGGCATAAGATAAAAATCCAGTCAGCCCATATTATAAGCTTTTTCTTTCTCTTCCCCTGACTCCCCTAGAAAAGGTATAAGTTGTTTGGTTGCTTGTGTTCTTTGAAGATTATGAAGGGTTTGCACTTCAGACAAGCCCATTTCCTTTTTTGATGGGAAAAGCTCCAAGCATTTCTTTTCAAACAGAACTAGAAAGATTATTTTTGCAGACTTCTGTTGAGCAGTTTTGGACAACACCCTATAACAGGAAACCATGTTTTCTCCTAAATTTCTTCAAGATGAAAATAGATAACATTCCTGTTTTAAATTACTAGCTGCAATTAATGATTTGAGATTATGATAGTAATTTGTAAGTTGTTTTACCCTTTTACCCTTTTTATATGAATAGTTTAGTCCGTTGTCCAACTTGGAATTCGTTATTCAACATATCGTATTTGAACTTGCAAGTCTTTTTCTTACAAAGGATGACTAAGAGAACCAACTCTTTGTGTAAAACCAGCATTATTAAGAAGTGTGTCTGGGAGCAGACCTAGTGTTTAGTCAGTGTTGAGAGTAATGGGTTTAAGCATAGGTAGGAAAGAAGGCAAGATCTTCGGTAGAGATGATAGTATGGGCCCTTACGGAAAGAAGTGATGGAATTACAGGAACAAATACTCATCATTGCATTGCACAAAAATGTTTTGAGCTTTCACCTGAATCTTTTCATTTTGTATCTGCTGATGAGTGTAGGTCATAAAAATATTTCAGGAATGCAAACTAAATATAACCACAACTTGACAAACTAAATATAACCACAACTTCACAAAATATCAAAGCATTTTTGCACGTGGAATCGTGCAAGGTGGTCTGAGAAAGGGTATAAATGCCTATCTAATTTCTAAAAACTTCAGTTTGTATCTGAGGAGTAATAAGTACTAAGTACATGTAATGTACAATGGTACATACAGACATTCAAGTGGTATTGCATGGGAAGAGGACCTCATATTTTTTCTTGCTGTTCTGCATGTTGAGAACTGTGAGCGACTAGACAGGGACCAAAGCTGAAACTTCCATCTTCACTCAATAGGATGACAAATAATTTTGTGATGCCTTATTTCTTAGCCCATACAGTAGAATAACACGATTCATCACTTGAGCCAAATTGTTAGTATCTGCCAAGTTTGGACTAGCAATTTTAGTCCAAGTGGATGCCTTCGATGTAGAAGCGCGAGATCAAGATTGCAGGACATGCAGTGAATGATTTGAAGGTAAAAGTGTTATTACTGAAAATCTTCAGGATTGCAGAGTTATAAGAAATTGTATGGTTTTATTAAAAACTGACTGATAGCTATATCTTATGGGCCCAAGACAGCTGGAAACCTCTTACTAAGAACCAGTTATGGGGGAAGTGAAATGTTTCTTTTGAACTTTGCCTCCAGTATGTCCTTGGTTCATCGTATTCCGTGGAAGACTCATCAAGGAGAGTCCCTGCTTTCTGTTAGTTCAACAAATAAAGGAAACACACACACCCCAACCCACTAAAGTGTATTATATGATGTTTAGATAGACTGTTTTTTAAAACATGCTTATGATCTTTTTGCTGTTTTTTGGAGTTCCACAACCTTATATAAACCTCTCTTTCCTTTTATCTTCTTCTTCTCTTGTTTATTTGAATGATTGCAAAGCAGAAAATAACTTTCTGGCAGTAAATGCTCTATGGTATTGGAAAGTATTTGATGGTTGAGTTAAGAATGAAAAATATGGAGTTGGAATTTGTGGTGGCTGAGCTGCTATGCTGGCAGAGCTCCTTCCCGGATGGCCAGATGTGTCTTGCTGCCATAGATTTACACTGTGGCATTTCTGCAGAAGAAAAGATTATTTCTAAATGGGGAAGGCAAAGGCTCTGAAACAGAGAAGCTGTTTTTACTTTGGTTTTTAAATGCTTTCTGAAGTTATTCATTTCTTGCCTTCTGAAAGGCAACAACACTGAGTAAAGGAGTGATACTTTACAAATTGCCTCACACTTGCAGAGTCCATTGCTGTACCAGAGTTTCCCCCCTGTGTGTTTGTAGAGCATCTAGCCCATGGAAGCCCAGTGCTAACGGAGCCATATAGGCCACAGTATATTAATATACGTGCCATGCTACCACATCTATGTTAATGTTTTCTGTACTATGGAATTACCCTCTTAGCCAGATAAGTAACTTAAGTGCCTGCTTTCCTCTTTCCATTCCCTGCAAAAGTGAGTCGTTTCACTGCTCACTAGCTCAAGAAAAGGGCTTTGAACATGAATTTCTTTTGCAATTGCCGCAGTGGGACAGAGCTCACATACTAGTGTAATTTGCATTGCTGTCTAAGGACACTTGCATGGTTTAAGCACCTCAGGGCCCACCAAAGCAATTTATGCAGCGGGCAGCCAAATGCGTTCTTTCCTGCACCCTGCTGTGTAGCAGATCTCCCCACAAAACAGAAATCTTGTGTATTGCCCCACCTTCCTCCCACAATCGCCTCCCCAGTACACTTGTCATTTATGGAATCAGCTTTCAAGCCAGAGGTGTCTGAGGAAGTGACCTTTGTTCCTGGAGGACTCTCCTCTCTGCTGTGATTTATCTGGTGTGTGTTGGGAGCTATAGAATGGTCATGGTGATCCTGTACTCCGTACAGGTAGCCTCACGTGGACTATGTCCCATGGAAGAAACTCATACTTAATTACAAGGGTCAACTTAGAAAAACACTTCTGTTTATTTGTTACTAAATACATAATTGCTGTTGTAAACTGGTTGTGTGTTCTAGTAGTAAAGTGCAGCTTATTTTTAAACTGAAACCGACTTTCATGAATAATATCATTCCTACAGCCTGCAGTGCTGTAGGCTGAGCAGCTGGAGGAAAAAATGTGCTATTTCACATAAATAACCGCTGTGCCAACAGGAGCAATACTAAACCAAGATACAGTGGGGCAGATGATAGTATGGATGCTTATACATTGATTTTCTTTTGGGTTTTTTTGATAGAGGAAAGTAACGATGGTATTAGAAGATTTAGCAAAAGGAAAATAAATTTAGAGGTAGCAATTGGTTTACATGGAAAAAGTGTCTTATTGCACAAGTACTTTATGTTTTATAACAATAGATGCAAGCTAGTATCTAAAGCATGTATAGCATGATTTATATTCATGGGCCTAGTTACTGGTACTGTTTTAGGAAGGAAAGGCATATGGTTTCAATATGTTCAAATTTGTCTTCAGCAGCAGAATGGTTTTTAAATACTATTGCCTTTCCCTCTCTTTACACTTTTCCCTTTTCTCATTTTCCAGATTCCATGAGATCCAGCCATCTGACTTTCTCATTATCTGGCTCATTGTATATTGTTAGTCTACTTTTCTCTAAAGCAGGGGAGACAAAGAAATTCCATATTTAGTTTTGCATAGTTACTCATTCCCTGTTTGGAGTCAAGTTTTAGTTTAATTTGTATTTCTTCATGTGTTTCTTGGTCCTGCCTGCTTGTACTCTGTTAGTGCCTGCTGATGGTTGCTAACTCAGTGTGGAGGAAAGCACATGCATTGCATGACGTGTTGTTTTTTGCTTGCTAGCTAAAGTTTGTTGGGTTTTTTTAACCCTTTGTGCAGCAGACATATGCTTTTTCTGTGGCTTGAACACACATTCAACAGCAGCAGTCTGTAGACTGGCCAGCTTTGGGATAGGTCTTCGTGCAGAGCTGCCTGTTCATTTTCAGGAGCTGCGGTCCCAGAAGCTCTCCTGACTGAGAGGTTTCCCTGTGACTCCCGTCTGCAGGGACAAGGAAATTACAATTAGTTGCCTGCGCTGAAGGGTGTGCTAACCTCCTCTAGTCCGCTGTAGTGCAGGGATGGGGAGAGCGATGGCTGCAATATAAACCCTTCAGAGCAGAGGGTGCTATGTGAAGGTGGTCAGGAGCAGATGGGATGGGTCCTGGATTGAGCCCCTCTGGGTGCACCGGAAGGAGTGATATAGCACAGCGAGGGGATCTGGGTAATGAGGGCTTAGAAAGAAATCCAGAAGTCTCCTCTGCTTTATTCCACTGGAATGTCTTGAAAGTCCAGGTACTTATTTAGAGGCTACTTGGAAGGACTGAGTGGGTTGGGTTGGACGACAGCATTAGAGCATGTAGTAGGGGCAGGGGTATTCCTGTCTCCGTGTAACCAGGCTCAGTTCTGCATGAACTGGAAAGGCCTCTATGGCCTCAAGCAAGTACAGGAGTCAAGGACTGGGAGAAGTTAGCAAAATCCATTGACATTAATCCAAATTAACCTTTGAATACCTCATGTTTTCTGAACGCGGTGTTTTAAATGGCAGCAGACAGCGGTAAATGATCTTGTTTAATATCTCTGGGCTTCAGTGAATGTGAAACATTAGTATGAAATCTCCTTATTGTTATAATAAATATCTGGTTTAGCCTGATAAGAGGTGAGATGGTTCATAAAATGCTGGATGAATAAGCCTAAAAGAATCTGCTTAATTGAATCTTCTTTCTCACAACGTCAGAGTAGTCAAAAATAGAGGTCTGGGGAATTGTGGTGAAATGCTGCTTTGGCATGTTCTCATTGGTGGGCTGGGCTGGTGATGCTGCTGCTTTGGGTCCCCATGAAACCAGTTTTAGGCAAGTCACTCTTAACAGCAAATGAGACATTTTCATATAAACCTTGACTGTTTGAAAATGTGTGTGTGGGTTAGGAGGCACATAGCTTCATTCATAGGTCAAATAAGGAAGCAAGGTTGTATTTAACCATAGTGTTTGAAGTAGGAGGAAATGTTTCTTAATGTCACCATTTTTCCTTTTCTTTTAGAAACTCTACATGTTATATTGCATAGGGAACACTTAACAGTTGTGTCTCTGAGTCCCTGTTGTTTACTGATGTGACCTTTTCTACGGCTCTCAAATGTGGTGGTTTTTTTTTCCCCATGTAAAATGAAGCTTAAATTTAAATTTCCTGTACCACTTATATTGGCATGGCTTGGTCTTACACAAGCTGAACAAGTATCCCTGGCTCAAATGAGTAATCTTTGGGAGCTAGTTATACAAGAAAAGGCTCTAAGAAAGGTTAGTGCATGCTATTTTAAAATACTCATATTGCATAGGCAGCAAAGAGAGAAGCACAAAAAGTCATTAACTGTCATGTCATTTATAAAACCTAAGCACTTTAAAGCAAGTGAACAAGTAGTTAAGGGGATCATAAATCTTATGCCTCAGTAGTAAATACCCACATTATACTTGCCAAATACAAAGAAATGCTTATTTCTTCACACATAGGTTGGAGCTGTGACCTATAGATTTCTAAGACGTCTTAGAAGTTACTTCTCATTTTGTGTCATGATCTTACTATTTCCTGCCATGCTGCAGCCTTGTCGTCTGGGAAGAATCATGTCAAGTTGTCAAACAGACTAATTGGTTTAATATTTTGCCATTCTTTCTCTTGAAAACTGACTCTTAGCCAGTGATAAAATCACTTTTGTTTTAAATTTTAGTGTCTTTGGCAGATAGAGGTATTAGATACTTTGATAGGATTTTCAGAATCGCCCATGGGTTTTGGACGTTTAATTCCCATTAATTTCTGAGAGGTTCTTTGCTTCCCTCAGGACACTTTCACAATCTCAGCCTTTGTAAACCTTCTGGTAATGGCTGGTTTTAAAATCTTTTCAGTTTCAACTTAATGGCAAATCTGTTTCTCACCAAGTTTCTATAACTATAAAAGGAACGTAGGACTTTTCCTTGGAGTACTGGGCAATGGAGGCAGCCAAAACAAGCACAAATAGGGTCACAGTGATGACCTCGCTGAGATCCTGACGCCTCTTTGGGAGGGAGCTCTGTTTGCTTTTGCAGTGCTGTGGGCAGAGTGCACATCCTCTCCTCAAAATGAGCTTCTTCCCACTGGGACTGAAGGGAGGGAGAGGGCTCGTAGGCACAGAAGTAAGCCGGAGGTTGTGAACCAGCAAGGACTGCTGTGGTCCCACTGGTGTGCTGCACTTGCACATCTCCCCATGCAGGGAGCCATGCAGAAATTCCTGGTAGTGTCGCTAAAATATAACGGTGGAAGAACTGGGGTAGATCTCATCTCCTTTGACTTGTTATATTTCATGTCTTGGAGCATGAGCATAGAGAGATGCTCAGCTGGAAAGCCACAGCTCTGTAGAGATGAGACAAAGGCTGGTGTTAGCTGCAATGCCTTTCTTGCAGTTTTGTTCGGAAACATACAGCTTGAAGAGCTTAGTGAATTCTGGGTTAAAACTAGTAAGTGAATTCAGAGGCAGACAATATGGCCTGTGAAATCTGGGCTGATGACTGTGAGGAAGCAGAACTTGTAAAACAACGTGGCTGGAAGCTGTCTGGGAAGGCGCAGAGCTGAGCTGCACAGCCTTAGGCTAGCCTGGGAGTTGCCATACACGTGATGAAAGCAGCCTGGTCCAGTAGGGAAATTCTGCCTGAAAACTTCACTTCTGCCCTGAAATCATCAGCCTTCATCTCTGTATTGGTGACATTTCTTGGCTCAGTGATTTGACTTGTCAGTAGCAAAGACAATGTGAGAAAAAACATTTTGCAATTCATGTTGTTCCTTTGCGTTTGTTCAAAATGGCTGCTGGGCAAGGGAGATAAAGTGTTTTTCCAAAGTTTAAGAAAGGGAAACACAGCAAAGTGGCCCTAGGTCATGCTGAGTAGTCAGGCTGTGTCAAGCCTTAGCAGTATTCCTCCAGGAGTTACTCTGGAATGCCTGAAGCTTCTGAATGGTTTCCTAAATAGGCCTTTTCCTTGTCACAAGGAAGGGTGGGAAGACAAAAATGACCTTGGAAGTGATCTTGTCAAACCAGGAGTAGCCAAAAATATGTTGCTGTTAATCAGAGACACTATTGTAAAAATAAAGGCATACAGTATGCCGTCTTAATTTTTCTGGCTTGTATTTGTCTGCTGTTAGTAAAGTCCTGTCCTTTGTCTTCAAAAGCACTGGAGAGATGTGCGACATAAAAGGAACGACCATGGGGCCACCAAAGAGTCCCGTCTTTGTTGTTGTTTATACCAAAGTATTATGTTATGCTATTGGCAAAGTAATTTTCAGCTCCAAGTGAGACAAGATCAGTCACAGTGGTTTTCACAAGATTGATGTGAAGAGCTAGAGTGGTGCTAATTAATCAGAGATGGGGAGAGCGTGTGCCTGCATACTCAATTAGTGTAACGGTTCTTAAATTGGAAAGGAGCTCAGCCATACAGTAATACTATAGCAAAGCCTGAAGGGTGTGGAGATACAATTCATAATGAACTACCTTAACTCATTACTTGAACGCTTGCACCCCAAGACGCTCTTGAATGGTGAGCCCAGGGTGATTTTCTTTTGGAGGTAGTGCAGTGCTGGGAATCACCAAAAATGCTTGAAAGGCAGCGTTTCCTTTTATTTAGATGATGTTATATAACTGGGCTCCTTAATTATATTTTTACTTGAGGAGAAAGAGGAATGAGTGTTTGGTAGAGTAAAATCATCTTTGACATAAACAGTACTTAGTTACAGCTGCTTTTCACTGTTCTTTGAAACCCTGTCTCTTTTAAGAAAAACTGCAGGTTGTGATAGTTGCTACAGCACTATAAATAATAACAAAATGGTAGTTCCAGCTTTGTTCCAATAGTGCACATGGAAGCTTAAAAATGAAAACTGATCTCCAGCCTAAAAAATGACATGGATGGTAGAATAGAATATTTTCTGTGCTTGATATCTAAATTAATTTTACTCTTAAACTCTAGTGTTTGTGCTTGTTTGTTCTTACGTTACAGCAAAGATGCTTTTTCTTGCCTATAGGTAGAATAACCTGTAAGCCATTGTGATCTGAAGTAGCAGAAGATTTTTGTTGAGTCTTTGAAAATAAAGTGATTTAGTGGTATAGCAGCTTTAATTTTATCCAGATTTGTAGTTTACATCAGGCACAGCTGTTGAGTAAACCTACAGAATGAATTAGAAATGGATTAATGAAGCTCTAAGACAAATACATTAGAATATTTTAAACAGCTCTCAAGGAAACAGTTTTATTTAATTTTAGTCATGTAATGGCTTTATACTCTGAACAAAATAAAGTAAAACAATATACTCAAATTCTAAATTGACAGGCAATGTATAATTTTTTTCACTGACTTTTGAAGTACGCAAACCCATATAATTATTTTCTGACTATTGAAATTGGTTCATATGGTTTATGAGGGAAAGAAGCCCTCCCTAACAAATATGATCTGTGGCAGCTGGCCCGATACCTGCTATGCCACTCCAACAGCTATAAAACCAGAGATAACAGTCCAATTTCATTTGTAGTTATGCTGCAATAAATCTGGAGTAAGTTCATTGGTCTGATTCCACATTTAGAAACCTAAGTTACTTTTCCAATCTCTGTCAGTTCAGGCTATGTTCTATGCAATATAGTGTGGACGGAATGTGTCTCGTATCTTTGATATCTTAAGTCAGAAATAGGTCACTGAAGTTTGATTCTCCAAGGCAAAAATACTCAGTTCAGCAGCCAGACAAGGGGAGAGGAGGGATGATAGCTTGTGATAGACTTACTCAAGAAATCCTCAAGCTGATTATCTGCCTTATTCAAGTTTCTACCTTGTTTCTGCTGAAACAGTCCTTGAAAACACGAACTTCTGATGCTCCTGTATTCGCTAGAGGAACCTGGCAACTAGTTGCTATCTTAGTCTTTGGGTTGTTGTCGTCATCCTTTGAGCATGTGTTACTCCTGTAGCGTGGCTAACGCAACAGGAGCTGCCCAGCAAATTTAAGAAGGTGCCAGTAGGTTTACTTGTCTTAATCATACTGCTGTAGTTAAACTGCTGCAAATCTCTTATAATTCAGAATATCCTTCCTTTTTGCAGTTTAGCTGAAGTGTTACTACCTGAGAATTTAATTTGGCAGGAGAAAGATTGTACCTGTATGGAAGGAGTGGTGGACTCCCGCTGATAGACACGCTCTTACTGAGTTGCTCTGTAGTTGGTTGCTTGAAGTATGACTGTTGAAGCTGGCTAGAGATGGATTTATTCTTTGTTTTGCTTGTTTGTGGTATTTGCTTGCTTTACAATTGAACCTATTCCCGTATGAAGTTGAGAAGTGATCAGGAGTGCTTAACAAAAGGGAATTTGGATAGAACAGTCTTTGTAAGAAATAGTTATCCTCACCTTGTACTCAGGATGTATAAGGTCCACACTTCACCTAACCAATCGTAGGTCAAACTGACCTTAGCCCACTCTGGAGAGATTTAAAAAGCCTGTGCATGTACTTAAATTCTAGTACAGTGAAACAAATCTTCTGATTGACTTCCTAGGGTGGGTTGTTATTCTAAAAATGCTACTGAAATCAGAGAGCATATATAGGAGTTTGTCTTGGCCCACTCTTTTATTGTTCAGAATTTTGTACCCTTTGGCTGCTAAGCATGGCTGGTCTGCCTCAGTTACCTGTTCTACACGATGCAGAATCATCTGGAGCAGCATATAGGGTTTTTTTTTTCCTGACTGCAATGACTTGGCTGTGCTCAAAGCCTGTGTGAGTAAAAATAAATAAAATTCAAGTCAATAAAATATAATAAATAGCATCCCTGTTACAGGTACAAAATTACACTCCTGTACCTCAGCCATGCAGTTGTGCATCAGAAAATGCTTCTTAGACAAAAACGTGATCTTTCACAATCCAGAATATAGTTTTCCCACTTATATGTGACTTCTTGGCATAGTCAGAAAAAGTTCCTATTTTTTTCTTAGACCATGATTTGTTTGTCTTTGTTCCTACTTTGTTGAGTCCTGTAATCAATCCCAATTATCCCCACATCTCTGCATCTGATTTCAAAGGACGGTATCAGGCCATACCTAAAACCGCTGGGGTCACCAATTAAATAAAATATTGCAAAGTGAGTGAACATATTAGCAACCTTTGTGCAGAATATTTTTGCAAAGATAACCTGAGTTATTAACTAGCTGAACAGGGACACAAGTTTTGTCATTAAATGCAGCTGATGGAAAATTGAGTGAAGTCTTCTAATTATATGGACAAACAGCCCTGGAAGCTGTTTCTGTTCAAGCCATTGTTCTCTGATCAAAAGGAGTTTGTGACAGAGTCGTCTTTTTTATGAGATGGGAAATGTGAGTTGTATGACACGTGCTACCTTAATGTCTTCTGTCATGTATTGATGCTTTCAAACTTCTCAGAATGAAACGTGATCCTATAGTAGGCTACAATGATAATAATTTTTTTGCTTTGTATGGAAATCACATATTTCTTGTCTTTTTGTCACTAGTTTAATTTTAGCCTTGACGTTAGCTGTGCCATTCTGATGCTTTCAGTGACTTGTGTGAAATAGGGTGATGTTTTAGCCCCCTTCCCAAAGGAGCAGACAGTAACTTCTCATGCATGCAGCTCTTCAGGGAGGAAATGCTCCAGGCCTTCTAATCTGTGAGAGATGGATTGAAAGCTAGCACTCAGAAGCTGAAGTCTCACAAATAAAAAATGATGCACAGTCATGGACCGTTGGTCTGAGCATTTCTCGTGTTCTGGAGTTCTTATGTCATCTTTCCAGGGGCAGCTGTGTCGGGGTTCTGGATGCACTTTTTTGCTGATGGATGCACCGAAGGCTGACTGTGTGCCAGCAGGACTGTCTATCTGGCATGGAAGAACTGAGGAACAGTTTGCAAAGTACCTCAGTACCTAATTCAAAGCAGAATAGAGCTGGGCATCTCTTCCCAACTCTTTTCAGTCTTAGGAAGTGAGTTCCTGTTTAGGACCATTAGTTTTTGAAGGCCTTGAGCTAATAAGCCTCCTTATTAACCAGTAGCTCTGGGTTATCTAATCCGACCATGTGAGCTGACAGCCTGGTGGGACTGCTTAGGTCCTGAACCAATGGTAGCATCTGACATTTTTTGTCTGTTTGCCAGCTGCTGAGAAGCTTGACTGAAAGGCACAAATTAAAATCTAAAGAGAGCCTTAATGGAAGGGCCAAGCAGATGGAGATCAGTGTGGAGACTGGTAAACAGGATAGTAAGACATAAGACCAACTTGTACTCTTGCCCTCAGGCTGCATCTGTTACTGGAAATAAAACCTGGGCTTGTCATTATTTTAACTTACCAAATATATAAGAGCGGAGAAAAAGCCATTCTCATGTCTCTAAGCATTTTCATGCTAATGCATCTTATGTTTCTGCATTAGGACACAACCCCATTGCTGCAGCTTCACCTCGTAATGCAGACACTCGGCATATAAAGCAATTGTGTGTATTCGCACCCATATTCAACATCATGCATTTGCTGTTAATCATTGATAAATTTTATGCCAGGCCAGCTGTACAGTTTAATTTTTGTCCTCTGTCTGTTTGCAAATAACATGACTCTGCATATTGAGTCATATTTCAGGTACTTTATTGACAGTAACTTTTTATAACCTTATGCCCATGGCTATGTTTAAATGGTTTAGCATTGGCTATATATCTATGAAATGAATTAAACACAGTATTTATAACAAAATGACTCTAAGTAAAGCTGTGAAGTGATTACGGTATTTTAAATAAGCAAAGGATTTGGAAACCACTGGGGTTTCCATTTTTGCAAGTGAATAAGTATAATTATGTGTTTTAGTGACTAAAATAAAAAACAAATTGCAAAGCATGTTTTTATTCTATTAATAAACTTGGCTAAAATGCTGATACTTCAAATGCATTCTACTAGATAGGAAAGGATGAGGTTAATAAGATAGCAGTCTTTCATCACCTCTGCACTTTGAAAGGCTTGTTAATTTGAACATTTTTTATGCATCTCCTGTCTTTAGTTTTGTTAGGTTTTGTAGTTTTTGAAACAGAAAAGTAAAGATTATGTTCAGAAAGTACCACAGATGTTACCATACAAGTGTAGTCCTGATTTGAACTAAGTTTCTAAATTGAATGCTTTCAGTTACAGGTTATACCTGTTCATTCCTTGTAGTACAAAGTACAAATCACCTCTATAACATTTCAAACTTTCAACATTGAGCTGTGACTCGAAAATATTTTGCCCATCTGTTTAATATTTTTGCTCATGCTTTTTAATTTGGAAAAATGATAGAGGAGCATTTAACATGGGTCAAGTGATGATCTTTTATTGCCCTGTATAAAGGTGTCTTTCAGTGGAGGCATGTTTGCTGATAGGTATAAAGTCCCTTCTTGCACTGGGACCTTGACCTCAACTCTCTTCTCTGCAACCTGGCCTGGTTCTCATATTGGTAAAATGGATTCTCGCTTATCTCTGTGAGGTGCTCTGAGCCTCTTGAGAGAAAGAAGTTGGTATTTTGAGTTAAGTATGTAAGGATGAGACACATGGTGGTGGTGTAGTGTCCACTGAAACTGATGAATGTCTTTCCTCTTAAACAGAGGTTGAATGGGAAGCTAAGACACACAGCAGTCCTTGGGTAGGAGTTCTGCATGGTACGGTGTGTGGTGTGCACTTACATTGACCAGCTCGTTGGGAACGTGTTTAAAAAAAACACACAACTGGCCTTTTATATAAGGTGTGGTTTACAAAATCTTTCTAATGGTTAGATTTTTATTACATAAACTCTCTTCTGGTTTTGATTAGTGTCTGGATGTAAAGAATTTCATATATCTTTTTATTTTATAGAGGAACAGTCAAACCTTGAAGGAATTCTGCATTGTTTGTATATTACATCAGTCCTGATGGTCTTAATCTCATCAGTAATTAAAAGCAAGGTTAGCTTGTTACTTGATTGAGATGTGAGAATATTGGTAATTCAGCCTTTCCCTCTCTAGAAGAGTAAATTTTTGGAGGTTTGGTTTACGTCAGCATTTCACAGTCATTGCAGGAAGTTGAATTATATATCCATGGAGTTATTTTAAAGTTTGTTGGGTTTTTGTTTTCCTTTGAATAAACTAATTTTGACTTGAGTGTACAGATAGCATAAGTCTGACTATGTTCACTGAGTCTTATGCAGTGAGCTATGTAAGCTTTTTTTAAGCTTTTATTTTTTTGAAGGGGTGGCATCCTGAAGTAGGTGGTTGTGAATGGTTGTGTAGTGAACCCTGCAGAACTGCACTTTTGCATAAGGGACTGGATGCCAATATCTTCCTGTTCATATGAATTCTAGGGATACTGGAAGTACTGTGTAGTTTGACTCCCTGTGTAGGATAGGCATAAAAACCTATCAAATACTTTCAAAGCCAAGAAGTCCTTGCTAATGTTTGTCCTTTGCAAAAACACAGTTTTTATCTATGAACTGACTTTACAAAGGCTTGGTTATTCCCCTTGCTGCCAGGGTAAGCTGCTTTCTGCCCCACTCCGGGGTAGGTTAGAACTGAATGTTTTCTAGGAGCTCGTAGAGCCCACTGGTCAGGTATTGCTCAAGGAGCCAGTATGGCTGACAAATTAATTTCTGCCCTATTGAAATTAAAAACAAATAAATAATTGCTACAGAGTGACGGTGCATCATAATATAGGTAATAAATTCATGGTAAATTATTTTTGTACTGAAACAGGGAGGCACCATGTATCTTGGGTGATTTATACACAATCTGCCAAGTTACTGAGCTAATATTAATTTGTAGGAGACATCAACCTTGCTCTGCAAGATAATTTAGATCATTCCTTGTATGATTCCAATGTGTTCACATGAAGTGTGGGAACAATAAAATATTAATAAAGGACTTAAAAATGGGAATGCCTATGGGAAAGGAGAAGCCCCATACATCCCTGAGTAAGTCTGAATTCTCATTCTGTTCTAGTATGTTTTCTATAGTTTTCTAGCCTGTGTTCATCGCTGTGGTATTTGAATACTTTCGGGTAGTCCATTAAGTAGCATGTTCATCACATCATTATACCCTGTCACTGAGGAGAGGATTAAATAGTGATATTGTATCTATTAATCTGGGAAACTGTGATTCAATTACAGCAGACTGGAGAATAGATGAAGAGATGAGGTTTATTGGCGTATACTTTGATAGAATATTGGTGTTTTACTTAATGGGGTATTTTTTACTAATGTATTTATCTTTTTCAAAAAATAAAATTATTTTAAACTCTACATATTGATATAAGAGACTTACCTGTCTCTTTCTAGTTAATTATCAAATGGCAAATAACAGTGATACAAAGAAAAGAATGTTAGAACCTTTTTATCTGTCCAAGGAGAAAAAAACCCGCAACCCACTATTATTTAACATCTACCATGCAAGTAAGCAGTCGATCTCTGAGGAAGAGGTGAGGAATACAAAAATTACTGAAATATATTTAGATAAGAGTACATCTACTGTAGAGGAAAACAAACCAGAAAATTCCATCTCCTGGTAGTTAAAAAGGAAAAAAAATAATCCATCTGCCAACACATCAGATCGGAAGGGACATGAACATCAACCGAAGTTACGATGAAAAATTAAATATTTTAAACTATTCCCATGCGTCGTTCACACTTCACTGCAAGTATGTGCACAGGGACATAGAAGACTGTAGTTGGATTATATTAGCTTGCTGGAGCTAGATGGAAAAATTCAGAAGTTATGTAAAGGTTTTAAAATACAGATATTGCATCCCGGCAGGAGAAACAGCTGCTGGGACTGGTGACATTTTAGAGTTCTATAAATTTTTCATTAACAAATTTGTTCCTTTTTTGAAATCTTTTGACTACATTCTTGAGGAAAGTTTTCCAGAGCGGTGTTCTTCTGAAATCTTTGCCTTTTTAGAATGTAACAAAGATTTTATGAAACCTAACCTGTTAAGATACTTGTCTTCATGAAGTTCTGCATTTTTCATTTATCTTCATTTTAAAAGCAATCGTTTAAAACCAAGGAGGGGAGAAACCTGCAAAACTTGTTTTTTCAGCTGAGACAACTTTGTGGCCAGAGTTTTTCAGGTGGTATTAATAAGATCATGATTATAACAGTGGCCAAAGGGTCTGAAAGGTGTGTTCTGAGAAGGCTGCTGGCAGAGCAGAAGGGGCATTGTCAGTGGCTCTGCACGCACGTGGACATGGCTCTTCCAGAATTAAAAAGGTATGAATTCAAAATAGGAGATTGTCTCACATTGTACTAGACTTATTGCTGCTTCTGTAATTACTGATTTCTCTGTAACGGTGCCCCAGGCTGGAATGGGAAATGGTATCACACTTGGGTTTGTGCTGCCTGGGTTGGGTTGTCCCTGGTCTGTTCCCAGCACCTTGTGTCATCTGAAGTACGGGAACTAGGGGTTGAGCAGGAGGTGACGTGAGAGAAAGCAAAAGCTCAATGAGGAATGTCCTTTGGGTTAAAAAAGCACCATAGGGAAAATGCAGAGACTGTTTCCTGAATGCTTCTGAGTGTGACTATTTCTCATAAATGGAATGAGATCTGGTGGGTGCATTATATGTGTCTGTTTTGCAATAGAAACAAAACTATATAAAGAACAGAGCAAAGTGCAAGCTCAGAAATTGCATTCATTCAGTGTATTGCTGTACTATCTATTTCTTGACACTTGTAATTTGTTTCTGTTCTGTTTTTTACTGAAACAATTAGCTCACCCCCACTATTCTCTCTAAAAGTGTTGGTGATGAGCAGTTAATTATGAAATCATTTTATCACAGTTTCTTAAATGCAGTTTGTTGATTGACCAATGACAACATACTAATAATTACCTGTAACTCTTTCTGATTTATCTTGTTTTACAGTAAGCTACATTTAATAATAGCAACCTTGCTTTGCCTCCAACCCTCTGGAGACTTGCTTAAGTAATAATTACTTGCAGATGCAGCTCATTTGTGCCCTGATTCACAGTCATTCAGCCCCAGTGAGGTCAGGCCTTTCACATTTGTATTTTCTATCTTTAAGCAAAACAATATGTTGATAGAGAACAGAATATGAAAAAGAAATACTGCAGGATTTGTGTATGAACGCTGCCCGTGCGAACAAGGGCTTTGCCTCACAACTTCTAGAGAGTCTTCCTCAAGGGATCCCTGCTGGCTCAAGGTAAAGGGGACTGCCTTCTGCTAGGTGATTGCTTTTGGCTGAAAACCTGAAAAATTGCTTCTGACCAGTTTCACAACCTAGATCAGATGGATCACCACACCATGGATCAGATGGCTTAGTCAGGCTGATGCTCCTGTCCACCCATCTGAACTCCCAAAAACCTTTGCATCTGCTGGCAAGACTCCTGAATGTGACGGAACAAGAAAAGTAGGGTTAGGAGAGTTAAGAATACATTTGCAATCTGACAAAAAAAAGCCAGGGTAGAGAAAACGGCTCTGTTAATGCATCTCCCTGAAAGGAATGGTGCTGCAGGGAATGTGCTTTCATTAGACATCAGCAAATCCCCTGGGGAAACAGCTGTTGCGAATGCCTTGACTCTGGGAGGGGGGAACCTTAAATCAGATTACACACACTATTAGACACTGGTGAAGCTAACCACAAGATGCAAAATCCATTTCAAACCGAAGTTCCATTAGTTTTTCTATCTACCTTCCCATCGTGCGTGCAAGGGTCTGTTCCTATGAGATGCTGAACACCTTTAGCTAAAGTAGATCCTGATCACTGCTGTTCACTTGCCTTCAGCTTCTCCTGGCTCATAGGGGTATTTAAGGGGTTTTATGTTGCATAAATGAACCTCTTCTAAGTAGGCATTAGTGAAGAGGACATGGGAAATCATCCTATGATAGGTTTTAGTCATGAAATTTTGAGAGTGCTTTTGCCTGTGTGTGCCAAGTAAGGAGGGCTCCATACATTTGCATGCATTGTCTTTGGGCAGCAATGAAAAAGATAACTGACCACTTGGTTTTCTGGGAAAGAAAGGGGCATTATCGGGGAAGATACTGGAAAAGTTAATTAGAATACTAAATGAGCAAATATTTTACTGTCATTACTTAAGCTTTCCTAGGAAAAGAGATAACTTAACATTAATTGCCTATCAGAGAAATGGTGGAGGATTATGACAAATGAATATGTGGGATCCAGGATGAGCATTCAGACACAGGAGAAATAGTGCAAAACAAATAATATTAATAATAATAATTTGTGACTGTATATGTGTCGGAAATAGTTGAAAAATGTTTTAAAAATTTAATTAATCTTGTATGTGTGTGCATGTGCATGTGATTTTTTTATTGGATTAGCAAGGACATCTTTCAGAATTATGAAATACAAGCTGTATTCTCCAATACTGAGAGCTCATATAATTACCAGAAGTACAGTAAATGTCCCTATCATTCTCTGGGTTTAATCTCAGCATAATTAGCTCCTTGCACAATAGAGTGTTTAATTTGAATGGCTGCCAAGGCTCATTAAGTTAGAGAAGTAGTTCCTGAGATCTCTGTTGTTAAAATTGGGACTCATATGAGAGAAATTTTCACTGGAGGTGTAACAGGGCTCTTTTTTATTTTCTAGTATTAATTTCAGGCAGGAATCTAAATATTTAAAGAGATATGGATGCATCTTTCTACCAGATGCTAGAAGTTGGACTTCACACCTTGCTCAGAAATGTTTCTGCTATCTAGCAGATCTTACATAGCAAACTGGGACAAAACCAGTGTGCAGTTTGTACTGCCTTGAGCAGTGAGAGTATTTTTCCAAGGAGGGGTGTGGCACCGTTTTTTGCTGGTTATAGTTGCAGAATAATTACTGTTCTTAAGTTGGGGAATAGGAACCCTTACAAAGAATATTGTTGTGATTTATTTGTAGTAATGAAATCCTTTCATCAAATATTTTCACTCATATTAAACATCAGTTTAATATGAATTCTTGACTCTGATTATCTCTGTTCTACTTGGCTGAGTTGTTTTCCCACTGCAGAAAGCTGTTTCCAATGCACGTAGCTGGCAGCGGGTCTACAGTGCCTGACTGAAGGTAATTGTGTTCCTCGTGTTACCTGGCAATTACCTGTGACTCATTCATATTGTCACCTAAATTAAAGCAATGCTAGACTGCATCATCTTGATGGATCTCATATTTCTGTGGGTCTTTTTTTTTCAGGTTGGAATACTAACAGTGCTACTTCATGTCACTTCTAGACTGTTTGAAACTGGATGTCAAAGGCTGTACCAAAAATGTTTTAAGAATATCAAAAATCAGCCAGCATTTTTGCAGAGTCTGAGGCTGATTCTGTGCAGAATCGCACACTTTTTTACATCGCTGGGACCTTGTCTGTGTTGCCTGTTCCTTAAGGTGTAAGATAGCTGTGTAAATACAAGCTGATGTTGTTTTTTCAGGGGCTTTTTTTCCTTCACAACTGGTGTGTCTACAGACCACTGCAGCTTGATCTTTTTTGATTTATAGAGCAGGCAACGTCTGTTCCTTTATTACGAGCTTTGTGATGGTCTCAGGACAGTAGAAATTATATGATAAAAACGCTGAAGAATCAGACTCCTCAAGAAAAGAAACTGTGTTCACTGTTGACAGTGCTGAATTCTGAAATTAGAGAAGGCTAAACCAGGTGTCTTTACATATACATCTTGTACTTCATACTGACTTGTGCTTCCTTTCTCTTGAGATCTCACAGTGCTAGCCCAAGACTAATGGACATGGGTTCCATTTAAATTGCTGGAAACATACAGGAGGGTTACTGTTTGGGTCTGACATGGTTTATGCACATGCGAAATAAATAAAAATGTTTCTGTGGATCACATTTCTTCAAATGTGGCACATTATCTGCATGACATTCTCAAGTGCTTCTCCACAGTAGTTAGTATGCCCATGTGGAAAAATCCGCTCTTGTTTCTTTTTGAGACAGTCTGAGAGAAGTGTAGAGGCATCAACTTAAATCTAAATTCTATTACTGATCCTCTGGTTTGGAGGAGGAAGAGCTGCCTCATCTGTTTCTATTCTCTCTATGATCCTTCTACCATATTTTTTTAATATTACTTGCTGGCTTTGTGTGGCAAGAACTGTCTTTTCCTCTGTTTGCACAGGACACAATGGCACCCAGGGCTCAGCTGGGCCTCAAACTTGTACCAGAATATCAACTAATTAGTACTGGCTTCAGACTGCAGATGGATGTGGAGAATAAATTGTTTATCAAAGAAAGCCTGAAGAACTTAGACGGCGAAATTTGCATAAATTATAAATGGCCTCAAAATTTGCCATTTACATTTTCTGCTTCTTCCAGTGCAGGTGATGGACCGGTGGATAGGACTATTTTTAGTGTGTGAACCATTGCACTACAAATAATGTGTCAGCTTCATCTTTAGAAAAACACTAAAATGACCATAGAGGTCAAACAAGAGGTATGCTTAGCCCAGTATTTTGTGTCTCTTGATAACTCAGTAAGACAGGCTGCTGATTAGAGAGGAGCATAAGAAGATGGCAATGTCTGCCTCTGCTCTGCCAGACAGCGATGGTCTGTGGTCGAAGGACTTCTTTAGCCAGAGCTTGGATCTGCATCCTTGTTTTTAATAGCCCTTGATTGGATTTTCTCCCAAGCATTTGTCTAATTGACTTTTTGCACCATTTTAACATTTTTGTTGTTGTTTTCTGCAATGTCCTGTAGCAGTGCATGTATTAGGCAAAAGGAAGAAGCACTTCTTTGTTATAAACCTACTATCTCAATTTTGCCTGATGCTCTGGAGCTCTTGTGTTGGCACAAAGCATGAACAGTAGCTGTGTGTGCATCTAATCCATGCAGTTTCTGATTTTTAAAGACTGCTAGTATATTCCCCTCTCTGAATAATCTCTTTTCCAGGCCCAGACTTTTTTTTTTTTCCCCTTTTGAAACAGAAGCCATTGCAGACCTGTGCTTGTCCTTCATGCCTTTCCTGATAACTATTTTCCATTCTTTTTGAGAGGAGCAAGCAGAACTGCTCCCAGCATTCAGGACATGGGTTTGTAAGATGGTTGTGATGGTGCTTCGCTCTTCTCTCATCCGTTCATAGTAATTCCTTGGGTTCTGTTTGCCTTCAGGCTGCTCTGAAGCATGGAGGTGACACATAGAGAACTGCCAGCCTAAGTGATTACTCTGAAGTCTTCCCTGAATATTAACAGCTAATTTCAAGTCCATCATTGTATATATAATTAGGGTTGATTCTGCATTGATTGTCATTGAATTTCATCTGCTATTTATTGCGCAGTGTTGCGAGATTCTTGTACAACTCTTTGCAGTCATTTCTGGTGCAAGGCAGGTGGCCAGATCTGCTGATCACCAGACTAATTTATTTTTAAATTATGCACAGATAGTTTTTTAAACTCCTTTTCCCAGTTAAATTAAGATCTGAGCATCTGTCTTGAGTGGGAATCCCTTCAGTGTCAACTTCCTTCCATTGAAGAACTTCACAGTTTATTACCACTGTCTATTTCCTATTTTTAAACAGAATTGCGTCAACCTACCTTGCCACATGAACATGTATTTATTTTGATACCTTAGTGCTGCCCCAACCCAGGGTATGCTTATTTTAGGTAAAAGTAGGTTGTATTGTTGCAAATTAACTGAAGCAGGAACATGTTTAAGTTCGTTCACCCTCATACTCTCCAGGATTTGTACTATTTTAATGCGGATGGATTAGAATTTTATTTAAGTTGATACCATACTATGTGAGAAACCTTTACAGAAATGAGCACATGTGGAGCTGACAGTAACATTTAATTCCAAAATGTGGGGAAAAAAAAATCAATTAAATTTATTTTTAAATAAATTGGGGCCTTAAGGCGGCTGTTTAATATATGAAGTTACTGCTCTGAATTTATATCCTCTAGATTTGTCTGAGTCACTGAATTCAGCTAAATATTTCAACATTTAATAAAACCCTACTATATATTACTTTTTAAGGATCTCAGAAGCTGTCATTTAGAGATCTCTTTCTCTTCATCAAATAATTAAGAGCAATCAACCACAGCAGCCAATGTTAAAGTCGGAATAATGCTGGTCATTACACATTTTTTTTAAAAGCATAAATAAAAATACCCAGTGATGCATGGATGCTTAAAATCTTGAGCTCTTCCTGCTTACAGGCTCTGATTAAGCCAGTGGAAGCAAACTAAAAAAATAGATGGGAAGAAAATGACAAAGTTGGAAGTCTGTGAGTTGAGGAGCTCTGAAGAAGATACGGCTTTCATCCTAAGTGGGCATTTAAAACCAAGAATCATCTCACAGCTGTAGAAGTGTAAAACTGTTTCCTCACCTTGGTCCTGCTCAGTACATGTAGTCCACTTAGCAGTCCTTAGAAGAAGAAATGTCCAAGGCCGAGGGGCAAAGAGCCTATCAATGCATGAAGATTGTCCCATGGGACTTTCCAACTCTAGTGAACATCCTGGAAAGGAAGGTGCCTTTAAGTGGGGAAGGAAATACTTCTGTAGTAGCTTGCATTTAGACATACTTTTAATGACCATGTGCAAGTTGTTGGAAAATATGAAATGGTAAATGTAGTTCCAGGAGGAAATCAGTGAAGGTGGATTTGCAGACCGTGTCAAGCATGGGAATGGCTGTGGAAACAGCTCCTTGCAGGGAACGTGTAGGTCTGACTGCCCGCAGGCAAGTAAAAAATTACAGAATCAGGTGGTAAATTGTACTTGTGCCACAAATGTCATTATATTGCAATAGGGCTTATTGTGGGTTATAGTATTTTATGTTGGTGGATTTTTTTAGGTGCGAGGAGCTGCTTGCAGCATTGCGGAGATATGAAAACCCTAAGTCGCAGGCAGAGCTGGTTTTACCAGCACAATTTTTAAAAAATGTATTTTACACTCTTTTTTGTTTTTTGTAGAGGGAAGACAGAGTTTAATGTGACCAAGGGATTCTAGCAGAAAAACGGAAGTGGAACAAGTTTAGTGACTACTGATAGTCTACAAAGAGAATCCAGTCTTTGCCTTTTGCTAGAACTGTTCTTCAAACCAGTGCTGTGGCTGTTCTTCCGTTAGCCCAGTGAGACAACTGCAAAATACAATATTGATTAGGCATAAAAGGAAGAGCATGGCCCACAGTCCTGCAGTTCTGGGTAGACAAATCCTGCTGTTCCTAGTGCTAATGGCTAAATTATGACTTCAGCCCTGTCAGCCCGAATCTGGCCCTGCTGGAATCAATAATGCAGTTGGAACTGAGCTATATTTTGCCTTTCATCTCCATTAGGTCTAGGGGTTGACAGTAGAGAGTAGGAACTGGCGTTCTGCCTCGGACTACAGAGATGGCCAAAAGTATGAAAATACGATCTTGTTGTTCACTCAAACAAACGTCTGCCACAGGCTACTGGATCTTATCATGCTTGTTTTGCTTGTGAAATATTGTTTGAACTGTGGTGGTTACTCAGCTGGTCTTTTATTTCCATTCATAATTTATCTATATCTTTCCCAAAGGAGAAGGGGAGTTATTTTATGCTTAATTAAGTGTAAATAAGTGATTGCATGTTTCTTTTTTTTTACTTTTCTGGGCTTTTACATCTTTATTTACATGCCTACTTTTGGTCTGTGCTAGAAAACTGATCTGTGGAGGGACTGGCCCCTCTTAAATAAGTGAAAGCTTGATCAAAGCACCAATCGATACATGCACGCAGTTCCTGGGTGCTAAGTAAACTAATGAAGTGCTATGTGTACTGTGTCAATATAAGGTGAAATATGGTTCCTATTTTCCTAATATTACTCTTGGAGCTTTGCAGCTGGAACTAAACTGCCACTTTGCTTGTAAATTGAGTTGTAAAGTGCTTGTGCCAAAACGACAAGGAGTTGCTTGAGAAGTTGGATGAATGCAAGGCTTCCTTTGGCCAAATCACTGGGAGCCCAAGTGTATTGTGAGGGTGAAGAATGTATCTGTTGTGTTCACTGGGTAATGCGGACTGTGTTGGCCATGAGCCACTGAACTCCAAAAGGGATTACGTAGGGTTGAGATTTATATAGGAATTGGAGCCTGTGGAAAGGTTGACAGAGAAGGTACAGCAGAAATTGGAGACCTCTTCACTGCTTTTTCTGACACTTTTTAATCACTTTGTTTCCAGCAAAGAGATTGTGAATTCTTGAGGTTGCAGTCTTAGAGAAACACAGAAAGCAGCCACAGAGTGCTTGGATATAGATGTGCTCTGTAAAAACTAATATGGTATTAAATACAGAGCCTTTTTATCTGCTTACTGATTAGCCCAGGTAGTTTTAAAATGGGGAAAAAAATACATTTACAAATTCATTTGACTTGTTATGCTCAGCATGGTTATTCACAAATTCTTCACAGTAATTTTTTTACTTTTTTATTCTGTATCTGGAAGTCCAGCAGATGACTGCCTCTTGCCACTATCTAGGTTTAGTGGATAAGCATGTTCATCTGTTTCACTAGAAGTAGTTCACTTATGTGAAGATTCTGATCCTTGTTTTTTGCTGCCTCTCACTTCTGTATAGTCAAGTGACTGCAGAGGAATGTTAGCTTTCATTTGTAATACAAAAGTAGTAGTTGCATGGCCTTCCACTTGGAAATACAACTGCAGTGCAATTTAAAATTACGTCCTTTGATAATCTCAGGGTAATATTCCTTCTTATTTTAGCTTTGATGGAAAGTCTCTATAGTTCTACGGGCATTAGACTATTGCTGTAGTTGGTGGTGGAAATTTAACAGCAGTGCTCCAACATTTAGAATTGTTCATTTCTATACTGTTGAGGGTTTTAGAAAAAGTAAGTAGAGGCTAACAAAAATGGCTTTCATATTTGTTACTAACAGAAGCTGGTATGTATATATTCAGGATATTTCATAGTTGTAATGCTATGACTTTTCTTGCTGCACAGCTCTTGGCAGGTCCTTTGAGTTATCACGGGCTCTCCGTTCCCTGTTGTGTAGCAATCTTTTCAGCAGCTTTTGCAGAAGATGATTCCTTTGTGCATTCCCTGGCTGGCACGTGGTAATGGTGGAATGTGGCTGTATTCTCTTGTGAAATCACTGGAGGATTAGGTGCTTGGATTGAATTTTGGAAATAGCAGTGCACTGTGCTTTTTGTCAAGCAGCAAGGAGCTATCAGTAGATTAAATTGCTGTGCATGGAGAGGAGGTTAGTAACAATATTATCACCACTTTTTAAAAACAAGATTATTTATGCAATTATCAGTTACATCAATTTTTGTTTCCACTCTTCATATGCATCCATGAGCTTAAGACAGGTGAAGGTTGTCTGTCCGGTGCAAGATCTTGGGCATGTCAGAGTTTGAAATAGCCAACTACAGTAACTGGAGCTGACTGTGTTTCTGTTGAGTGTTATAAGAGCAAAAATGATGGAAACATCTTTTTTTCCTAAGGTAATATAGCTTTAGATTCTATTTCTTTCTATTCATTTGGGAAGAAGCCTGGATGACTGATGTAGATGTTTCCCTTACGTAGCTTGGGCGAGCCTGGACCCCAGTTTGCTCTCTGTGAGAGGAGGTTGAGGCAATACAACTGCATTTGGCTATGGGGCACCTTCACTGCTTGACCTATAGAAAAGCATATGTTTGATCTCTTTCCACTCAACAGAATGGAGCTGGCTGCTGCTTCATTGCTACAGGACTAACACAACTGCAAATAGCTGGCACTTGACTCCGAAAATACTATATTTGTGTCAAGTATTTGTTGTAGTAATTTTTTTTCTTGAACATTTTCATCCCTTAAATTTAGACATCATTAGGCCTCTATGGTCCAAACAGGTAGTTTTGTAACTAGATGTGTATTTGTTTCAAAAAACTATTGCATATGGTGATGTAATGGAAAAAATGTTGTACTATGCCACCTTCTGAGACCAGCCTATGTGTTCTGGGTAACAGCAAGCCCAAGTCATGAGTCGTTGGTAAAAGTCATGTTGTTTGGGACATGGGAGAAAAGGGTTGAACAGATGGGTAGAAGAGATGCCCTAGGGAATGTTTCTGTCCTGGTGGGCAGGTGAAGCAAATGGCATAGCAAATCTTTCTCTCATACTACTGTAAGGCATCATATTGTTTAAATACACATTTGCGGTTTTAAAGTTGTTTCTTAGGACGTTGCATTTTCCTGATCTCTCTGTGAAATATTCCTCTGTGCAAGCAGATGTTGGAAGGAAAAGAAAAGAGGGCTTTGTAGCTATTTTTCTGTTACTACTGTAATTATGAGTGGAGAACTCATCCCAGTTAAAAAGAAAGAGAGCAATGTGGGCTGTGATTATAACATATGTCATTTCTTAGTTTGTGTATGTAGTTGTTTAGTTTCCTACTTACTGAACGTGTTTCTAAAAGGTGTCTTTATTGTTAAAGAAAACTATGAAAAGTTATCCTGTGCTATTTATGTCACTGGGATGTGGTGCTACTTAAACTATGTCAATGAAAATTTAGTACAATATTTTTGTCCAGTTGTTTTTAGCTGTTTTGTCTAAGGTAGCACAATTTACTTTTGTCCAAGCCAAAGTCATAACTTGATTGAAAAACTACAAAGTAGATAACATTAGTTTTATATTAAAAATACTCTGTTTTGTTCATATAGAAACATTACAGGACTTGGTTTTATGGTTCTTGATGTGTTAAATGGCCTTATGGGTTAATGCTGGTTAATAACTGAACAGAAGGTGTAAGAGGGTAATTAAAAGTCAAATTTTATGTGTTCTAAAACTACGTTACCAGTTCCGTAACAAAGGAATGTAACAGATGTTTGTGCATTCAGACTTTTATCTTGGTAGGTGACACATCATTATCAACAACTGTTGATTAAGAGCATTTGATACCTTAGGGACATGATGTTACAGAGGTGAAGAAGCCTTTGTTGGAGCATGCTTACATCTGTGTGTTTAAAAGCTGTTATCTGAGTTATTAGGACTTTGTTCTTTTTTTTTTCCTTACTATATATTTTTTTATTTTTTTTTTTCCTGAGACAAAGCATATGTATTCATTTGCGTGAAATACCAGCACTGGAAAATGTTACATAAAGCCAGCTGATCTTGGCAAGTTTGGTAAAATTAAATTTTCCATTTAACTTCCCACACTATCTCTAAGTCTTTTTATGTTTGCAAGTTATCATGAACTTAAAAAATAATCAGAAGTTTGCTGTATATTTTGTTCCTTTTTGTAGATGTTAAATTTAAGATATTTTCTATGGCTTTCAGGTGCATGGATGTTGAGTCATCACATATTTTCTGAATTCTGATAAGGTGCAAATAATAATCATTAGCTAATTTTGTAAACTGAACCACAGTGCATGACCTTGCATTTTCTCTCTGAAAGCCCTAAGCCTAGAAAATGTAGAATGTATTTCAAGAGCTGACTTTACTTTGGTAGGGGTTAGCGTGTTGCCCTGTTGATGGAAAAATCACACACAGTTATTTGTTACAATTTAAGTTCTGGAGTCTGTGACGCTTCCAGTTCCTTCTACTGTCAGGTCCATAATGGGTGTTGGGATGTACAGCAAGGTAGAGGGGATGGCCAGTCAGTGCTTTGTGAGAAATACTGTAGCTCAGCGGATTCATTAGGTTGGTTTTGATCATCTTCAGTTATTGAAGAAAAAAAAAAACCAGCATATTTTATTTTGAATGCTTGTTTTAAAAAATGCTTTATAAAATTACTGCTTTTTATGAAGCATTGGTTTGTTATTATGCTGAACTCCTCATGTCTCAGTTATGCATTTTTGCTTATATAAGGCATTTAAGAAAGCAATATATGACTTGGTTGCTGCCTGTAAATTCAAATAAATCCTCAACTGAACTATTTAGGGGCAATAGACACAGACTTTTGTGGGAAGTGGGACTTCATTACATTCCTGAATGCGTTTAGATACATTCAAACAATGTTAAAAGTTTTGTTTAAACTGACAAATGCTAGCATATCTCTGAGTCAAAGCAGCAATTAGGGCAAATAGACTGTGCAGATAGAGATATGAATCCCTGCAGATTCAGATAAAATCCAGTTTTATGACCCCTTATGCTGGTATACAACTTTCTGACCTCATGCAGATGGAAAATGATGCTGGAAGATGAGTTCTGCCACTCTGGTGCTAGTTCCCACACCCACTGGATATGGGAAACTTCAACTGTAGCCTGTGAAAAGGCAGGCAAGCACTGAGCTCTGCCTGGGGATGGGGACGTGTATGTGAGATGCCTTGAGACTTGCTCTTAGCCCTGATGTGCTGCTTGTCTCTGGCTGCAAAGGGACTTTCTCAGACAGGGACCGCTCTGAGCAACATAGGATCTAGGGGTGGGAATGCTCTTATGCAATGGATGCTGCGTGACTTTGTTGGGATAAGTACTGGAAGATGCTCTGCAGTGATGAGATAAGGAAATGGAAGGAATTGCCCAAAACTATTAGTGGATTTTCTCTCCTTTTCTTTTGATGCTGGAGTCTGAGGTGCCTTACGTGCTTTCTACCCAAGAAATCAGAGGGCGGGAAAAATCTCAGTGATAACAGTATTAAATTATTTGTGGGTGTGATTTGAGAAGCTGGCAGGAAATACTTTTCTTGAAGAACCAGAGAAGATGAGCAGTGAGGACAGGAGAAATTCCTTTTTTTTTTCATTCGCCTCATGCCTACAGTTTCTAACCCCTTACAACCTTCGCGATTATCTTTCACAACCCATAGAGGTATTATGCTGATGAAACACTGCTCTATTCAGACTGCAGATTTTCAAGTAAAACAGTAAAATCCATGTTTTAGTTGTTAAGAGCAAAAGTGTAGTACATTCCTGCAGAGTTCGTGCAGCCATCTGTGTCTCTAGTACGTGGATGTGGGTACTTGTGCCTCCCTCACACGCGAGAGTAATTCAGTGTCCAAATTGAAGTGAGCACCCTCAGCCCTATAGCCCTGGTGCTCTATAGCTCTAGTGCCCTATAGCAGCTGTGACTACCACAACAGAAGGGCACTGTGGGTAGCTGCTTCTCATTCATAAAGGGCCAGCATGCTATAAAAGCAAATGTTAAACTAATATTTTTCTTATTCTGATGTCTAGAGACATCAACCCGATCTTCACATCCTGCTAGAATAACACTAACTCCCCACTTTAGGACAGTAAATCCTGCCCAGGCTGTTCGCAGTAGCAGGGTTTGTCGCCAGTACCCTGCCCATAGCCCTTGTGAAATGTAGTGAAGGTTTTCTGAGGGGATGTGCAAGCATGGTTGTGGTTGAAGTGGACTATCTGTCTCTAGACCCTGCTCAGGCTTCCCCCTGGAAGAGCTGTTGGGCAGCTGTGCCCACTTATTAGTGCCTTAGTTGCTAAATGTTACTCCATTGAGGCTGACTGGGTGATTGGCATGTCGGATTCACCCAGAAAAAAAACACATCTTTCATCTTTACCTAAGGGACTGTCAGAGTCCCTAATCAAAGGAAATTGCTTTAGCCTTAGTGGAGAGGAAAGTAAAAGCTTTTGGGTCTAGCACCATCTCACAGCAAGGATTCTTTAGAAATCCCGCTTCAGCATCGCTTAATTGTGCCTTTAGACTTTCCTCCTGAAGTGCTTGCCTGGAAGAGTTAAATTAATCACCAAGTCCTAGTGCTGTGGCTGTTTTCCTGTTGTTTTTCTTGTGCTGGGAGATGATTAGCTGGCTGGACAAGCTTGGCATCTTGAAATCTGAAACTGTCTCTTGGCATTTTTTTATTGCTTTGAAACATTGGTTAACATTTAGTACGTAGCATTAAATATTACTATACCCTAGGTGTTCTAAAAATTGATAAACCCATTAAAAGAAATGCAGGGCAGGTGAGCTTTCAAATAACGGTTTCTCAGAAACGTTAAATATATTTTATATGTACTAGAGACTGTTTTTTCACATGGTAAAACTGTCTGGGAATTATTTGGTTGACGTATATGTTGAACTGCAAGTCTTTGTTAGTAATACATCTTTATGTAAGTTTAAGTTTAAAACTATTTCAGATTTGAATTAAGTGGGCTTTAACTGACCCAAAGGGCAAGCCTCCACTCTAAATGTTTGTACAAGAAATATACATCCTTCTCTCTTTCCGTAACTGAGAAATTCTGGAAAGCAACAGTGGGAAATACAATTCTAAAGTTTTCTTTTTATATATCTATTTGTTCATTTTGTTGCCGTCTGTCACACTAAAGCTCTGTGCAACAAGTAATTAGCTGGCTTGGCTAAACATTATTTCATTCTAAAAATACTGAATAAGCGTCTTTCATAGTTAAATATGAATGTTAAGAACTATGAAATATTTACCCACTATTAAGAGCATTATACTAACATCTTTGTTTTAAAAAAAGGGGTTTTTAATCTCAAACTTTCTTTCTTCTTTAAGAGGAGGTCAGCTGAATATCCAATTAGCTCCAGTGATGTGAAGTTAATGTCTTGTTTCTTAGAGGTCAAATATTTTTGGAAGGTTCTACTTCCAGTGGATTGTATTAATATACACTACAGTTATCATCTTTACTAAGAGTTAAAGTGCTGAATTCTATACATGATCTTGAGTAATTGAGGAAATGAAGAGATGTGCCATTGTTGTGTTCTTTCAGGAAAAGCACATAAATTTTATACATCTTTCCGTACATCTTTTTTTGACAGATCAAAGTCAGACTATGATCCCAGTAATGCAAATAGTATCTTTCAATTTTGTCTGAACCAGTAGTTTTTTTCAGAGCTACCAGTTCCTACATTGCTCATCTTGCAACACTGAGCTGATTTCCCAGAATCTAAAGCATCTGTCAGAAAAATCCAAGTGTGGAAGGAAGGACTTCAGAAATGCAGTCTGCGTGAATCTCGTCCCACAGTTTGTTCAGTCACATGATCGTTCCTGTGGCTTTTCAAGGCAGGTCTGTGGATTGAAGGTCCATGTAAGGCAGTGGTTGCTATTCTTTTATTCATAAATTAAATTTGAAGCTTTTCAGTTACTGAGAACACAGCAGTCTGTAGCAAGGGGCACGGCACAGCAGGGTGAAACCGCTGCCTTCCTCTCCCTTTCCCATCTCTACGTTTTGTGACATACCCTGAAGACGAAAAGGTCATAACTACTTTTAGACCAATCTTCCGAAGCACTGGGGGGAAAATGTGAGCCAAAGAGGGGAGCTCTGTAAGCTGAATATTGTACTGGTATTCCTTTTATTTATGTAGCAGAGGAAGTCTAGTTCCAGTGCTTGTGCCTTGAAGTGCAAGCTAGTAAATACTGAAGATTTATAAATTACAGGTTTCTTGGATGTGGTTTCTGAGTTAATAAAGCATCAATATTAATTTCTGTGTTCTCCATAAGTGCATAGGCATATATTTATGCAGACAATCTGAGCTACATGGGATATCAACCATGCTATTTATCCTACAGAGAGATGGCCCTTTTCTGCCTTGTCTTTTTTACTAACGCAGTTCAGCAGTGAGCCCTAAGCATCGATCAGATAGAGCAAATAGGAATCAATTATGTTTTATGAGGTTAAATGGACCATAATGAAAAGTCTGTTGATATAGCACATATTTATTATAATTAATCTACCTAAAAATGAATGATACGGATATAAAAATTATTTTAGTTATATCAGCGTGACCTGAATACTAAATTCCTTTCGAGGTCATACCGTTGTATCTCCACATCTCGGGCAGGACAAGCAGGGGTGGAAGAGTAGTATGGTGTATCCACAAGGTCTGATTGTGATATTTTTATTTATGTGGTTATTCATTAGAGAGCTCAGCAGGAACTGCCCAAAATTTCTGTAGCAAGGGTTCTGTGAATTCTACAACATTTTTATCCGTAAGATAACATGCAAAGAAAGCTCATTAGGAAATGTACCAGATAATGTCATGGGTCTGGTTAGTAAGAGAGGCTCGTTCTGTAAGTGTTCCGATGCTTTGAATCTGTTCCATTTTTCATCCAACATTTTCAAGTTACTTTACAGTTCTAAGTTTCTTGGGTAGCAGTAGCTTTATTTTAAATGTATGTTAAGCTATTCTCCCTTTCACTCTTTTCAAACAGATTTATAGGTGATAGGAGCTGCTGGAAATAAGACACATTTGCCAAATTCCAGGTTTTTCCTGACCTGCAAGTCACACTAACGGCCACCAGGAACTATACACTTAGCAGAAGAGCAAACTAATTTGATTTCATATGCTGTAAAAATGCAAACCAAGCACAACTATAATGATAATAATGCAAAGTGTGACAGTAATATTGCATTACACTAACCCTTTGACCCAGTGGCATTTAAATCTTAAATATTTATGTATTAGCGTTCTTCAAGAGGTTTCCTTCAATATTGGAAAGCGAGGTGTTCCGAGGAGAAATTTGGGCATGTTTTCATCTTACATGAGGAGAAACATTTACTGCAGAAGTTTATGCTGCTTCTAACTACCTACAAGCTAGTGGTTATGTTTAAGTGTTGATGCTGTTGCATTACTGAGAAAATGTGTAATTTTGGTTTTTTGGTGGTTTTTTTAAGTATTTTTCTGTAAAGCAAACTGATACTTTATAGATTTTTTTCATGCCTCCATTTTTTAATTAAAATTTAATTACAGATTCACACTCCAGAGTTTGTCATCTTCTAGCAATAGTTTTTCCTTGTTAAACTGTAACCACAAATTTCACATAAGGAGAAAACAATTGCCCTTTAATTTCAGATTACAGATTTTTGTCATCGTGATTGACTTGAATATGCTAAAAAAGTGAGATTTGAAGACACTTTGATGTTTGTATTTTCTCTTAGAATGGTGCATAAAACAATAAAGACAATTTTCATTCTTTTGTTCACATCCTTAACATTAAATCAAGACTACATGCTTTAAAGACAAGTAAACATTTGTAATCATTCTTTTTTTCTATTAACAAACCGTCATAGATCTGTAAAGTTCTGATTCATTGCAGAAGTTGGCAGAGCATACAGCCAGAATGGCTTCTGCAATGCAGAACATAACGGAGAGTCTTAAGCAAAATGTATACAGATGTGGGAGTCCCACATTGATCTGATTTTTCTTAGAATTATGTTTAGCTAAGCTCGCAGTCACTTTATCATTTATTCAATAAACACTGTTTATTAGCATTGGTTTTTCAGTTACTCCACCTCTATATACTGTTACGGTTTATCTTGGTTAGATTTTTCATAGTATCTGCATAATTATCTTGATAAAAGATATCCTTAGCCCGTTTGCTCCCCACCAGTATGTAACAAGAGGACTTCTTGGGAACTCAGTACATGAAAGCAGAAGGAAATGCCTGGGTGAAGTCATCTGCTCTATGGTTTTATTTTAGTTACAGCCCTTAGGAAGCAGCAAAGGAGGAGCTGTTTGCTTCAAACCGGACCTCTGAGAAGATTGTAAGCACTGGGAACTGATGTTTTCAAAGTTCAGACCCTCACTCACTTTGTGTTAGGATTTTGTCTGTCCCTGCCTGAGATTAACTTTGGGTGGGCTACTTACTGTCTGACCCGTTGCTGCCTACATGCTCTTCCCTTTTACACCCTGTTCCCTAAAGCAAGTCTAATTCGGGCATGTACTGCAGAGTAATTGCCCACCTGAAGCACGGTTCATGCCTTGCTAGATGCATTTGGTGATGCCTGGTGAACACGCTTTCTTTTGGAGACTTAATAAATGAATAGACAAATGAAAAGCCCTTGTAGCATACAGGGAAGAGGATGGCCTGAAGGGCACAGTCCAGCTTCTAACCA
Source organism: Eurystomus gularis (assembly GCA_013400335.1). Lineage (NCBI taxonomy): Eukaryota > Metazoa > Chordata > Aves > Coraciiformes > Coraciidae > Eurystomus > Eurystomus gularis. Next base: position 279,421 of record VZZY01025366.1, on the reverse strand, counting down.
ACAGTTTTGAGTTATTTCCTGCTGAATGGGACATGTTGCGTGCAGAAAAAAAGACTCTTCTCTAATAGTCAGATAATAAGCAGACTCTTAAGAGGTAGCTTATTCATACAGTGTAATAAGTTAATCTTGTTAGCGTGGGTTTTATCTAGCTTCATAATTACTAAATTTGGTAATTTCCTCTTGGATGCTCCTCTTCCTCCAGTTCTGTGCATGGTCTGGATTAACATTCCTTGTACCTAGGCTAGAAGATACTGAACAGTTGTAGCCCCTTTCTGTGCAATTCAGAGCTGCAAAAGTCTGTAGGTGGAGTTCAGGACTCTAGGCCTGAAATGAGCTGTGCCCTGTCACCTTTTAATGACATGCAAGACAAGTAATTATTTTTTGTGATACAGATCTGTCTGGTCCTTATGGCTGAATTCATGGTAGCACTTTGCAGCTGTCCTGGGGTCCTGTGTGCAGAGAGCAGCCGTGGTGCTCCACCAGAGGAAGGGGCTCAGCCTGACACAGGGCAGGGAGGCTTGGTGCCTTCCCTGCTTTCAAACTCCATTTTTAAATTTTATTTTTATGATTATTTTTTTTTAAGTTTAAGTAAAAAGCAGCAATGACATTTTATTGAAAGCATTAGTTTTCTTTGCACTACTGCAGTGTGGAAAATTACCAAGACGATGGGACTGGGCAGCCCGGCCGTGATTCTCAATTGCAGTGCTTGGCTTTTCATCTTCATTTTAAAAAGCTAGATTGATCCATTAAAATGTATATTTTACTTCTGTCAAGAGTGCTAGTCGCAATTAAAGAGCCTCTGAAGGTCAGTAGTAAAAGGCTTGGAAGGGTGGGAGCTGAGACCTGAGAACGTCAAGATTATAGCTTCGCGCAGTAAAACTGTGGACATTTGAAATGAGTGTAAATAAAAACTTATTCTTGGCGGACCTCTTTCAAGCTAGGATGTTCAATTCCTCCCTGGGGAGCTCATTATCTCTTGAGTGTGCTCATCTTTACATGGGCTTCTTTCTGACATTGGAGATGTATCTTGGGCGTTCGCAGCTGCCTTGCAGTGCTCAGCCAGCGTGTGAAGGGTTGTACGTATGGTGTGCTGTACACAATTTTGGCAGCATCTCTTCCTACTTCTGCTAATCTGATAGGAACCTGTGGCTGTGACAGCCTTCAGAAGGCGATGAAGAGTGAGCTCCCAGCTGGGAACTGTAATAACTGTTGTTGGGAACATCCCAGCAGAGGGAAGATAGATGGATTTTGTTTGTTTGTATCTTTATTTCTGTGGGGAGGGGCAAGCAGGGAAAGCTTTTTTTTTTTTTTTTTTTTTTAAAAATCTCATCATTTCCTCCTTTAATTTTCCCCCAGCACTTAAAATGAGCAAACAAAAATGAGTTCAAGATGGCTGGCTGCCCTCAGGGGTGTTGTGGTAAAGTCCCTCTTTGGGCTATGGCAGCTACAGAGGAGCTTTGTTTGAGAAGATAATTGGTATTTTCAGTTCTGGTTACATTTATAGCAGTGGACCTATAATATCTGCTCAGTCCCTGTGCTGTCCCGCACAGCTTGCTCCTTGGAGAAGAGGCTTTTGTGTGATAAACAGCAATAATATCGATCTGCAGATAATTTACGTACCCACCCACTCACAAAGAAGAAGAAAAAAATAGCAGCAGTAGCAGTGTGTCATCTGCATTTCTTTGAAAAGACAAAACAATGATCTTGAACAAACACAGCAGAAAAGGAGAGACTGCCTCTGCTTGTTTTTTTTGTTGCCCTCAGCGTTTCCAAAGAGCAAGAGAATGATTGGTTTGAGATCCTGGAGAATTGTGCTGAAATCCTGATTAACACTCAAGTTTTTCCAGCCTCTCTAGTGCTTTCAGCGTGAAAGGAATTGGCATTTGCAAGAGAAAGACTCATTGTTTAAATAGCTATGCGAAATATCTTATTTATCTTTTCATTTTCACTGCCGTCATGATTAAGGTACATGCTTGAAGCTTGCAGCCTTCGTTTTGCATTGCACTCTGAGCTACATATGAAAAATGAACAGCTGAGCCATTCTTTCCTTTTCAAATTTTGGTGATGGAAGAAGTGATCTTAATTCTGTAATTATATGATTGCTTTTAGGTAAAAGGACGTTAATTTTCCAGCAAAAAACCCTGAACCTACTGGGAACCCTTTAGAAAGTGCATAGGATGACACTGTCACTGTTTTGATTTAGCTTTATATACCCTAACATCTGCATCTAAGGGAACAATGGAGCAAATCTTAGGCAATGACATTGAACTGCAGCCAATTCTGTTTGCATTTACTGCCCCTAGCTGAATAGCAAAAAATAATTGCAGCCAATTCCTGAATTAATGTTCCTGTGCCTCTGTGGATTAGAAAATATGTGGGAAAATAAAATACAGTAAACTGCTCATCTACTGGAGTTAATTCTAATAAATCCAGAAGCCAAGAAGCAAAGTCAAGTGAAGGCAGAAATTTTTAATAAATATTTCTGTTCAGTAAATCAGATGATGTATTCATATTAGATGGTGGTGATTAACTACGTACCATCACACTGACAAGTAGACATGGTATTGGACAGAAGATATTAAAATCTGTCATTTTTATATCAGTGGGGACAGATAACTTGTATCCCAGAGTTCTTGCAGAGCTGAGGACTTGATTTCCACTAAGGATGAGTGCTGCTAAATTGATTTGAAGATGTATACCCAGCTGAGAAGCAAGATATAAGACTTCTCTCTCCTGTTCTGAGGCTCTTGTGTTTCCAGCTCTGTGGGATTGGAGGTCCAGTGTTTCAGGTTCAGAGTTCAAGGACCAGAAATAAGGTGTAAAACTCCATCCTTTATAAGTGCAACAATGTAGGCATTGTTGTTTGAGTCTGGACTTTAACTACAACTGATCTCAAGTCCTGTAAAACTCTCAGGTCTCAGGAGAATTCTGGATGGCCTTCTGTTGTTTTAAAATTGGGAATATGGGTAACTTATTTTTTCTTTCTGGTTTGTGAATTGTTGCTATGAGCTGAAACTTTAAATCAGAAAAGAGCCCTATAGCTTACTTTTTCTTCCTTTGTAACAGAAAACAGAATTTAAATACATTTTACCGTGGAACTGCAGGTTGAAAACCACTTTACACATAATTACTAAAAATAATTGTCTTTTGAACTGTGTGTTGTGTGCAGGACTAAGCAGTAACGCAGGAGTCCTTCATTTGCATTTCTAATTCATGTTGCTTTAATTGCACCAGAATAAAATCTAAAGCTTTAAATGTCTGTCTCTTCCTGTCCCTTAAATCTTTGTGAGTAACTGTGACATTCTTACCCTGATGACGAAGGTACAGGCTTAGTTAAATATTTTAAAGCTTGTGGTGAGATCAATATTTCACAGCCCTGTGTAGCATACGTGTCATAGGTACTTAGTCTCTTTGAAAGCCAGCAATTAGAGTGATATGGACTTTAAAGGTGTTCAGAAAAATCATCTTCTAATCAGGTGTGCTGGCTTACAGTGGTTGCGTTCTAGGTCAAAGCATTAGTTAATGTTTACTGGGCATGCTGCAGCTGGTGAAACATCACGAATGTGGTTGATGGAGTCATGCCAAGTAAGACTTGCATCTCCTTATTGTGCTTCAGGAACAGTAGCTTTCAACAAGCCTCCTGCCCTGCGGTGGCTCAGATCATTGCATTGCTATGTCATGCTGAATAATTCGCAGCATTTAGCACTTAAATTGGCTCATTGCAGACAATCCAATTAGAATAAAGTCTATTATCATTTTGGAACCTTGGGATGAAATAGTGTTTAAGCGATGAGCGTGCCGTGCCGCCGCCTGCGCTTCCTGTAGCTTCCCCCTGGTCTTGCAGGTCTGGTGTGCTGTGCTGAAATGGTGCCTAACCCCTCCAGAGGGAAGCTCCTGCTCAGCACTTGGTTGCAAGCTGCGTTTTCATCTGAAGATGTATGGGAAGCCTCTTCATATGTAAAACTTTTGAAGCATTACTCTTTTTGTCCAGGCAGACAAACTAAAATAGCTGACACTGTGGTTGTGAGCATTTTAGCTGGTGAAATTTGGTGTGGCTCTGCTGGTTTTCCATCGCAGGCTCAGGGAGCCATGTGTTCTCCTGTGAATTCTGCTGTTGACCTTTTGCTCAGACTTTGAAAGTCAAGTTTGAAAGAGATGCAGTAAGATGTGTAGGGGAATTCACAAACTACATGAAAGATTTAGGCATTCAAATCCCATGGACTAGTTGTAAACAGCACCTGAGCTATGGAATTGCACTTGAAATCCCAACTAAATGTGTATCTGTACTGCTGGCTGTCTCTGCTTGGCCTTTAGCTTCTGTCTGATTTAGAACGTGGTTTTTTTGGTTGTATTTATTGGTGACAAATTGGGCACAAGTGCTTTTTACCCCTCCTCCAAGTACTCATCCATGTGCATTCTTCTTGTGGCAGTTTTCGAGCTATGCAATGAACTTATCTGGGAGCTGTCCCAGATTAAAAATAACTCTTTTCTTTACCAAACTTCAGCGGAGGATACAGCTAACACGTTCAATTTTCCTACTGAATATAAGAAAAGTAATAAAGCAGATGAAAAAAAGTACATATGAGCAAGCACCTGTGTTGGAGTGTTGTATATAAGCTAAAACACTGACAAGAGAATAATACATGAATATTACATTATAATATTAATATTGATTCCTAATGCTTAGATAAGTCTCTTGGTACTCGGGATGCTTTAGCAAGGGAAGATAAGGGCCAAATCCATTAGCTCTGGTGAGATTTGGATCTGCTTACCTTTGGATTTCTTGAAGTCAGGCACTTGCATGCCGAGCAGCCGTTGCACTGGGTTAAATACTGCTGTGCAGAGCAGGGACATGAGGAGCTCGTAGCAGAGAAGGAGTTCAGCAGCGAGAGCATTTTTTAGGTGGGGAGATCAGGTGTCTGTTCTGTATATCGTTCATCTTGTTGAAAGGTGTTTCTTTACGTACTTTAGATCTGACTATGTATCCAAACAAATATGTATGTAATAACATTTTCTCAGCCCTGAAAAAGTGTAGGCTGGGATAAATTTTTGTGGTGCTTTGTATTTTAAGTATTTGCTTTATTCCTTGGTGATATTAAAGAAATTGTCCACTGCCCAATAACAGTAAGCACATCAATCTTCCTATCCAAGAAGGTATTTCATGCACAGTGTTTGGCATGTAATAGCTGCATATTACCAAAACCATTTTGATAATAAAATCCTTTTTCAATTAAAAAAAAAAAAAAGAAAAGCCAAAGGTAGGTTTTTATTGCATGACACTGTGACACATTGAAAAGTAGTGTTTTAATAGACTAATCAAAAAGATGGTAAGTCTACATCTTAGAGTACCTCTGAATCTTGTAACTCAGGATTTGTGGGTAGAGATAGCTGTTTAATATGGGCAAACTAATTTTTGCTGCAGAAGTTAGATTGCTTGCCCCGTCTCATGGTGTATTTGGTCCCTGAGATGACATGCTTTAGCTTTTAAGTCTTAAACACCTAAGTGTAGCTGAAACATGCCTCCTATCCTCTGTCGGTCCATCAGTTTCTAACAAGTGTTCCGTTACATGCAAAAGCTTTTTTGTTCAGCAGGAAGATTTTAAAATATAATTACCTGAGAGTCACAGTTTTATGATGCACCTGAGCCAATTCAAGCTTGTGCCACCCATGGAAAGCACAGTTCTGTGCCTTGTCCCAGCCACGTGCTCCCTGGGCTCTGGTGGCTACACTCATCCGACCCCCTTGAAGTCTCTTTAGTAAGGATTCACCTTAGGTAAAAAACAAGGGAATCATCTCAGGCCCCTGTGACATCCTCCCAGCAGCCAAAGCAGTGTGGAGGGTGGCAGGTACATAGGGGAGGAAAGTCCAGTCCTTTTAGGAGCAGTCCCTGGTTAGGAAGGCTCAGCCATATGGTTGGGTATCATCCTTTTTGGTTGGGCACTGGAACAGACTGCCTAGGGACGTGGTGGAGTCACCATCCATGGAGGTGTATAAAAAATGAGTGGATGTAGCACTTGAGGCTATGGTCTAGTGGTTAGGGAAATGTTGGGATGAAGGTTGGACTTGATGATCCTGGAGATCCTTTCCAACCATTATGATTCTATTCTATGAATAGAATCTGCTGCCCGTGATGTGTCAGTATTTTATCATGGCTGGTATTTCATCACCGTGCTAGAAACCTTGTGGCACTGAAAGAAAGCAGAGTTTTTACAAGTGTAAATATCCGCTTTGTGTTTAGGTCAGAATGATGCTTTGAGACGAGTGGGTAGGACCGAGGAGTAGCATTTCTGTAGCATGGCCTCTTCATCACTACTGACTGCAGCATAGCTCTAGGAAAGGTGGTAGAGGGAATGTCAGATTGGATGAACACTGGTTTGAAAATGAACTTAGCTCCTGCTTCTTTCTTCCCTGCTTATCAACATGCTGGCCAAGCAGAGTCTGGCTGGTGCGGTACTGGTTACATCATGTGTATACTGGGGGACGCACGAGTCTTCTGCTGAGGTGGTGTTTTGTGGTTGCTTTTAACCAAACCTATTGGTGAGAACTGGGAAAAACACTACATGTTTTCTGGGTATACTTTGCTGTAAAATGCAGGAAAGAAGTTAAGTTCATGTTGATTAAAAACCCTCTTTGTTTATTCAGCGGTGATTAGCTTCAGAGCAGTGGTTGGTTTTGTTTTTAATTTGTACATTCAAAGTCTCTCATAGAATAGCCAATTAAAGAAAACATACACAACAAACACTTTTAACTGTCCTAAAAATAGAGATTTAGATTGGAAGTGTTATCTCAACTTTAACTACACAGTAGCATAAGCTACAATAATGTGGTAATAGCTGGAGTTGACGCAGCAGGTAATGAATCTTCAGTTGGATATGAACTTTATTATCCAATGTATGGTTTCAGCTTGAGTCTGTCTCTTGTTGTCACAAGAGTAGCATTTGCATAATTAAATAAATGATCCTGAAACTGCCTGCTCCTGTGTGTCTGTGAAATACAACGCTTCTTTCTGTCAGTGCTCAAGCTCATACTCATGGATTATTGGAAAATGCATCACAGAAAATTAACATCAAACCTTTGGTCTTTATGAAATATACAGTAAGCAAAGGACTTACTGAACCAACAGCCTGGGCTTTGTTTCTCATCTCACTTAATTGATCTTACCAGCAATTTTTCATTGAGGAGAATTGAAAAGGGTATTTTGAGGGGTTTTTTTTCTCGCTACAAGACAAAAAACAAACATGTGCGGTGGTAAGGAAGACGGACGACATTAGGTGTTCTTGAAATGTGGGGAGAGATAAGCTTGTGTTCCTGGTTTTTATTTACTTACAGTATTTCATGAGGCAGATTAAGACTCATTGCAGTGTATTAACATCAAAAGGCATTTCAAGGGTGTAGCTTCCACTCTCTTCCTGTGTGGATTTTATTATTATTATTTATTTTTATTTTTATCCTGGGTCTGTTGTTGCTAAGGGCTACATTTTCTGGTCTTAATTGAAAAATTCAGTGCAACCCACTTGCTGGTGTGTTCCTGTTGCCATGCCCTGCAGAACACTGGCGTGCCATAGCTGTGCTCCAGAAGCGTTAGGTCTTTGGCTATAGGTGTATAGGATATAAACCTATAGTCATTTTAGTTATGGAAGTCACCAGTTCGGTCCCTTGTTCTGGCCAAAACAATGTTAGAGGCAGAATAGCATGATAGTGCCATTTATTTTTCCCATTTCTTTTTTGTTGTAAGCGTGACTGTGTAGCTGCAACAAGGTGTAATCCCAGGGCCTTCACCTTTAGCACATGCTCCTCACTTGGGAGATCCTCGAGTCTGTCTCGTGCAGCTGGTGGAGAGAGCTGCTGTGCTCAGTAGCTTTAATTACTAATGAAGCTGGCAGAGCACAGGGCACAGTGACTCAGAGCATGCGTATTACAAAGAAGAGAGAGTGTAAGTGACCCAGAACATTTCAGAATATAATGGAAGACTTTATCACTTTGAGATACTTCTAAGGCTGGGAAGGAGACCAGGATTAATAAATGAATAAATTAATTTATCCTAAATTTTATGAATAAGTTTTCCTAATGGTTATACACAGCCAGTTAGAGCATTGAACACAGGAAAATAAATAGCCAGTGAAGGAATGTCAATGGCGTTGATATTCTCCTTCTGTCCTCATCCAGCATCCACTAAAGCCCATGGGAGAAGTTCAGCAGCATGTGTATCGGGGGCTTGTGTCACCTGTGAATTGTTACACAGGCATTGGCACTTCTCAGGGAGACAAAAGAGAGAATGAAACACTGCTAAAATGCCATATATGTTTCCAGGCTTTGTATTTCCATAAAGGTGTCAGCTGTACCGTGGTATTTTCCCGACATAATAGAATGTCATAGTTCTACCAAAAATCTGAGATTGATTGCCACTATAATGAAAGCCACTGTACATTGATGTACACACTTTAAACTATTTTTGCCTTTATGCTTTCCTTGTTTAACCTGACATTTCTGATTACTGTATCTAGGTGCCTAAATATGTCAAATGTTTATAGTGCGTAAAGAGGGGGGTTTTTGTGTGGTTTTTTTCTTTCTTTTTTAAGTAGCAGAAATCCTGTTTGAACCTGCACTTTCTTGAAGGTGTTTCTCCGTTGTTGGACATTATGTGCTTTTAAAAAAGAGAAGATAAAATACTGCTATGTGGCTTGTGAAAGGAGGACCAATGATTTATAACAGTAGTCCAATCCTCTTTTTTAATCCATTGACTGAATTCAGCTTGTTCATCCTAAATTTATTTCCCAAGACACAGAGCAAACATTTAGTTGAAAAGTGAGTAGCTTATTCTGTTTCCATATGTTTTTAATTGTCCAGTCCCTCTGAGAAAAAACCATTAGCTGAACCAAATTACAGTTTGGATGTGAATTTTTCAGCATGGATCTCTGCCCAAAAGGTGATAAATTAGATGCTAAACTGTCTTTGATAGTGACCTGAGAGATTAACACAAAACTATTTTGAAAACAGAAGGAAAGATTTGTTAGCCAGTCAGTGACTGTCAGGTTTGGGCATCATAAATTCCTGCAGTACTTGCCTTATTTGAAGCGAATGACAATAAATAGGAAAATTTCAAGCAAAGTTAACCCTTTGGCATCCCCATAAATCTTGGAATTAAACTTGAGCAGCAGTAATGTGGAAACTGTAAGGAAACAAAAAACCTTCTGTGGACTACTGCTTGCTGTTTAGATTTTTGGGTACATTTGGTGCTGGAGCACATAGAGGGCTGGTGGCAATCTCTAAAGGGTACAATGGCTGCAGTCCTGGGGGGGCTTCAAGTTACAAATAAAGCAATAACAAAGTACAACTGAATGATTAAATCTCAAGCCCTCTGTGGCTTTGGTTCTTGTGCTTTGATTTTAAGCAACAACATAGTAATAGAGGTATGGTTTTTTCTCCCACCACTTTTTAATAGCCCTCCAGTTAAATGAGAAGCGTTTAGAGTGTTTTGTGCAGCTGTGTTTGATGCATTAAATGCGCAGACACGCTGGCTGTATTGACCTGAAAAAGGAGAAGATATGCATTCCTGTAATTTTAGCTGCTTTGTGGTCATTAGGAAAATGTTGTCGTTTTTATGCTTACATCTGCTATTTGATGATGACCTTTGGTGAATGTTCCCAGTACCTCCAAGCCCGTTAATGCGTGCTGCTGTGTAATGCAGTGCTTTACTGCAGCGTGGCCCGGGCACCGTCCATCATCTTATTGTCGTTGGAGAGTCTAGATGTGGTCAGTGTAGGACTCTAATTCCTACTTCTCTTAACCATGCTGTAAGAGATGCTTGCTTGGAAAGGAATCCGTAGCTGGGTCTTGCTTCTGAGATGGAACTGGGAAGAAAATAATTTTTTGAAGGACACTCGTTCTCCTCTGTTAAACATTTTTCCCCTTTAGAGAAAATTTTTCCTCCTTCAAGGGATTTGAAGAGAGCCTGGGCACAATGTTGGAGTGGATAATCTTTGCAGCTGCCTTTTTCAGCAAACCTCTGGGGAGTGGGGGGTGAAGCAAGCGTCTGGGAAGCCAGAAGAAAGGATATTTCTTCAGACAAGTTGAGAAATAATCAGTGGCTATGGGAGGCTTCTCGGGATGAGAATGAAAAGCAACAGATGGATTCTAGAGATTACCCAGCGGGATTTAGTGACCATGTCAACATGTAGGGTGGAGGGAGGATAGTCAGGTTTAAGAAATGCTTTGATTGCTTTTATTTTAAGGCAGCCCTAAAACTAGTGACAGAGCTGGTGCTGTGTGATACTTGGGTGCTGCCGATAGTTTACAAGGTTTTGACTAGGTCGATCTCAAGTAAATGGGAAAGTAGTAAAGAGAGGGGAGCTGCCAGTGAGGAAATAGTACCGCTTACTCTTAAGAAAAACATTGGACTTGAAATTATCATGGGGCAGCTGGGAACTCACATTTGTTGAATTAAAGAAGAATTATCCTTTGTTTCCACTGGGAGATGGTTGGGATTCAAGGCTTGCAGCTTTCTTCTGAATCCCCTTTTTCTGGGCTTATCTTGCTAAAATCCCTGTCTTTGTATTTCAGCGTCTTGGTCAGGTGTGAGAGCAGCAGGTCTGGGGCAGTGCCCCTCTAAACACACAGGTTAAGTCAAGCCCAGTGCCAACTTACCTGCTAGAGTGAAGGAAAGAGATCACAGTTTTCTGATACCTGAACAGGGTAAAATTTTAATGCTTTTCTGTGTGAGGCAGTTTTTGTAATAACATGTTTTTGTTCAGGGGTTTTGGGGGGATTTTTTCATTTGGGTTTTTCTTTTTTGTAAAGAAATAGTTAAATTTTCGTCTGCCACAGAAGGATGATAAAAAGCACCAGCTGGGCGGATTATTTTGGGTATCCCAAGAAGAGTTGAAAATGGTGAATTTTAAGATAGATTTTATTTTTCTTTTAATAAGTTTAATCTATAATATTGAGCCATGCCTATATAACATTGAACAGCACTATTTTTGGGTTGTCGGCAAAGACACAAAGGACATAGAGAGACACATTTATCCCCTGCTCTCTTCCTGATGACCCTATTCAAATAGTTGTGGGATTCCAACATTTTTTCCTACCCATTTTTAGACATGGTTATTCTTTTGTTTCTTGTTGCTTGGCAAAGCCACTTGAATGAAGAAAATCTCTGCAGAAAAATGATTATAGCTACATAGAAGCAAGTGCCTATGGGATGATGCTAAGAAATTACTTGAAATGCTTGCAAAATACTTTGAACTGGTTTGGCTAGATTGGTAAATTACTCTAAAAGCATAATGAAGAGCAAATGTAAATAAAAGAGGAAACAATTCTCAAAAGACAGGTAGCACCGATGTCCGTTCTGCTCAAAATGGACTATAAAAGGCTTGTAGCTCTTTGTATAAATCACGCTCCCTTCAGCTTTGTGAAAGCTTTCAGTGGAGCTTTTGAATCTTAAACAGGCAAAGCAGTCATATCAGATGTAGACTTTTTTTTTTCCTTTCTCCTCCATAGGGCACATAACAGTAACCAGATGCAGTCGCAGAGGCTGAGCAGACAGCTGTAATCCCCACTGCCTATGTCACCGCTGTTGATCTGTTTTATTATGGAGCTCATTCTTGTACTTTTTGCAGTTCTAATGACCCATCTTCTGTGTTGCTGAATGTCATTTTTAATCTGCAAGAGCCTCCTTTTAGATTTTCTGCATGTATTTCCACTTTTGCCTTTGATGAGAATGTCACATAATGCATACAACTCATGAACCATGAATTACAGCTCCTCTCAAGACTACAGCTGGATTTAGTGCTGAATGTGTTTATCAGGTTAACTTTTGTGGTGGTATTGGCCAAATTTCTGTGCACCTGTAATGCAGGAACACTGAAATGTTTAGAGTTGAGACTGAAATCCCATCTTGACACTAGACGCTATTGCCTTGCCAGTCTCCGTTTGTAGCTGGATTTTTAAAAAATTTCAACAGATAATGTTCTCTGTATAATAATTGGTTTGGGACAAATCCGTTTGGTCATATGGCTGGCAACTCCATATGGAATGGACTTTTGTGGCACTAGTGGCTTTGAATGAGTGACTGTTCCTTTTCAAAACTTCCTTGTGTATTTATTAGCAGTTCCTAAACCTAGTGCAATTACCAATTAAACATGGTTTTTTTCCATCTTTACAAACTGCTGGTGCTACTAAGCAGCTTTCAGGCAATATAATGAAAGAAAAAGGAAACCTTAATCTTAAGTTTGGGGAAGAACAGATTCTTTATAGCAAGTACTTAATGATAACCCAGAGGACACCAGCATTTTGTCCTACTTGCTATCCCATGTTGGTTTTCTGTTTAAATCAAGACTAATTTTGATGTGAAGACGATTACAGTGTTCTATTTCTCTAGTTTGTCTAGTGTTCTCTAGACAGTTAAGTTTATATGAACTGCTTATCTGTGTCCTTACAGTTACTGTTAGATTCTTACGTTGTAGATTTGACTGGATTTTTATGATGGATTTGGAAACAACTATGAGTTTCACTGGAAGTGTCACCAGAATTCTTATTTTGCAAATACTAAAGAGAAGACGTGGGCACCACTGTGGTGCATAGATTGTGGAAACTTTGGTATAAGGTGCAATGTTTGGGACAAACTAAAACTTCTGGCTTCAATTTTACATTATGATTTTATTATACTTCTGTAACTGGCATATAATTTTTACTTGGTGTGTTGTTATACCTTGATTCAAAATGTTAAAATCAACTGATTCTACTTGTGGGGAAAGAGAGAAGCTTTGTTCCATTCTAGCCTACTCTTGACTGCTTCCAGTCAAGATATCTGCCAAATTCACCTCAGATTGTAAACCCTTAGCCCCTAGGTGTGATGACTGGGCAGAAGTGCACAAGGCAGCTGCTTTCAGCTGTACAGAGCCTGTCCTCATGATGGTGAAGAAGCCAGCCTGGCTTCCCTTCATCTCTAGGGACATGTCATGGTATTGTTACTGATCTGTGGTGGTCTTTGTAGTTTGGGGCCTGTCTGGCGAGGCTGCTTCTGTGGCCAAGAGCTATCAGGATGGAATAGATCAGCAAGAGGCCTGTTTATTAAATGTCAGGAGGAGGGTCCATTCACTCAAGCAGCCTTAGCTTGGAATTACCTTCCTCCAATAGCTTGTCAGTTGGTATCTGCTGGCATTCGGGAGACTGTGGCATACTCATCTATCATTTGTGCTTTTGCTCACTGGGCTGATTGCAGAGATTGTGATAAACTTAATCTAGGGTGGGAAGTCTGTCTTCCCTGACGTTAGTCAATAGCCATATATATTCTTGTACACGGGCCTACAGACCACATGGGATGATGCATTAACAAAACCCTAAATAGATGGCTTGCCTTAAGCTTAGTGAACACTTTTTATATACACGGGGAATGTAGCCACAGACCTCTTTCTATATAATCAGACTCTGCTTTTTTTTTTTGTACAAAGTCCACATCACTTCGTGCATTTCTTACATCTGCTCGGGGATGGTGCAGTCAGAAGTACGTAGTCCAAAAATACACAAAGCATGCCTCTATCCTGCTTAACTGCTTCCTCTGATTCCGTAGTGTGGACTGACTTTCTGACCCCTCCACGTGTAGATGCCACCTTCCTTAGATGGACAGATCTCTAGCAGCAGCCCAAGAGCCAAGATGCTGTCAGTTGGGGTATAGGAGAAGAGTCACCTGTGGTCACATCTACTGGCACTACCCTTCCTGGGATCTAGCCATCTAGCAGGGCTGGAGAGAGGCTGCAGAGGTTTCCCATATCTCGTCTTTTTGAAGAAGCCTTGATGGTGTTGAATTCTCGCCTCTGTAGAAACGATGGTGACAGAAGAAGAGGTGGTGATGGTGTTTTGTAGGGAGAAACAGAATAGGTTGACTGCGGCCCATGGGGTCAGAGCATGCCAGGGAGAAGGAACAAGTTATTGTAATATGTTTTATATTGAGGAATTGCCTTAATATATAAGCTGTCTGCCATGTTGAATGACTTTGCTTTTCTCCTTTTGCTAGCTGCTTTGTAAATGCATAAAACAGGAGTGTTTGCAAACCAAGTGCTTGCAGTTTGTGCAGATCCATATCACACATTAAGCATTCGCCAGGACCACTGACACATGGCTCTCCAAGCAGCCAGCTGGCCACTGCCATATATAAAAGTTTTGGCAAAATCCTAGAAACAGATTTCATTTGGGAGAGAAAGATGCGCTGGCTTGAATGTGTGTGATGAACAAGGTGGAGTCACAGAAACAAAGCCCTGTCCCTATCTTTCCCTCCTCTCCCTGCGTCTTGAGCACGTTTGAGAAGGATGATATAATTGTTCTAGTAACTCCTTCAAGCATACAAATATATGTACAAGCTTGGGATGTATCTGCTTTCTAGCACTAAGGCTATGAGGTTTTTTGAAGGTCTGAACCTTAATACTACGTGATGATGCTCTGTGCGCACCTTTTTGGTCTCATAAGACTTTGGAAGCGAGTCAGAAATGACCTTCAGTGAGAAAAAAACTAGCTCCAAAAGGGACAACTGGTGTGCATTTTTGTGGATGTTTTATGTGAGCCTTTGAAGCTCTGAAATGTGAAGTGCTATCTCAATATATTGGACTGTGTGCTTTTCTTCTGCTGTGAACCCGTCTCTGGTGGAGGTAGCTGTTGTTCGTACCGGTATGTACTGGTATTGTTGGCATGAGCAGTATTACTTGGAAAATTGTAAACCAAAAATAGATACACTTTTGTCTGGATGGGGATTTCTTTCCCTTTTCCTATCAACATGTGCAAACACGAGCTGCATTGTTGTCAGGTACCCTTTTTTCATTTGGACCATAGAGAGATAATTCATCTCAGAAACTTCTTGGGGAGAATTCCTCATGGCATTTATGTTGTGAAAAAGGGCCTTATCTCCCATCTTCAAAGCCAGACTTGACAGTATTGTGCCACCTCTGTGAGACTGAAAAACATAAGTACTAGCATAAGTGAAATGATCATTGCTGGAGAATAAGCAGGAAGGAGAAGATCAGAAAGCTCAGATGTAGCTCCTAAAGGAACAACAAACACTGAATAGCATGTCCTTGGCTCCTTGTCTAGGGCAGATGTGTTCAGGGGCAAAGGATGGAGGTAGAAGCAGGACTGGGTGGGTTGTGCTTCACCCTGCATGACTCCAGAGGAAAGAAGAATCCCCTTAGGGTCGCAGCTTCATTCCTCCTAAGCATCAGCATCCTCCCCCATTCTTAGTGGTGCCTCTTCCACACCAAAACAAGCCTCATCCCATTGGACTTCTTTTCTGGAATTATCCATCATCTTCTACATGCTAGTGTCACATTTTCAGGTGCTTCTTCCTCGCTATAAAAGGTTCCCTTTCTGCCACAGTCTTCTGGCTCTCTTCCTAGTTATCTACCAGATGTGCGATCTGTGATTGCTGGTCGTGCACCTCAGACTTTTTTCTTCTTTTTCCTTTAGAGGGGAGGACAGAAACATCACGGCTGCCTAAAGAGCAACGCTGCTCTTTCAGCCTCTCACTGTATGGGGAATCAGAAGTCTTCAGGCAGGCTGGAGACCTTGGCTGACTGCTGGTGGGAAGCTTAGTTGTGCTCTGCTGAGCTGGCTGTGATGGCAAACTGCCACGTGAAGTACCTGGGCTTAAAATGTCAAGGAAATTTATTCAGTTTCAATTAATCTGTGAAAATACCTTAGAAGCTTATGTAAGAATAAGAATCTGATGTTGTAAAAGGATTTCACGTGATTTGAGTCTTGATGCAGTAGAATGTCAGAAATCTTCCCTGTTACTGGGGAATGTAGATACCTCTGTGAAATTAGAAGGGCAGGAGACGTGGGTTTCTGTCATTGCAGGAGCAAATGTCCATGAGGAGGAAGAAATGGGGCAACCCAGATGTCAGATGAGCTCTGCTGGGTCATTTAACAGCCCCTTGTGTATGTTTCTGAGAATTCAGAATCCTGATTTGGGTGTAATAGGGCTTAGGATTGTTTAAGGACAGGAAGCTTTACTGGTTGTGGGATCAGTTTTGTCTCAGCTCCCTAGCAGTGTGTTAATATTTCCCTCTAGTTAATATTTAAATAGCTTGGTGATTATTTCTAAGGAAATTACATTAAACTATTGGTAATGTTGCTGAGGAACAGAAAGACTCAGAGTGTGCAGGAATAACTTCTTTTAGGTTCTTTTTTTATTATTGGAAACCATGATTTGACTTTCACCAGAAAGCCGACACACACGGAACTTCACAGCCAGTGGCAGTTTTGCAGTTGTTAATTACTGGAGGTCTGGTATATCTGTTGCTTGATAACTCTTACCTGCTTTTGAGTTGCCATAGTAGAAACCTGTACATTTTTGGTGCTGGAGCTCACGTATTGGCATGAGGAGAAAAGGCTCTGGCTCTCACATAACTGGTAGGAGAAGGCTGCGGTTGATGGGAATGAAGAGTGCAGCCCACAAGGACAGGACCATGCCAGCTTTGTCCTCAGAGTGAGGCAAATGTGTGATCTCCTACTCTGCTTCCCTTACATAATCCCTGATTTTAATGGATGTTTTCCCTATGATATTTTTTTTCCTATTTTTAAACATTAATGCTGTTTAAAATGAATCTGTTGTAATCCATGTAGCAAAGCCACGTGAGTTCCTCATAATGCCTGTTGGGTTGGTTTTTGAATCAAGATCCCTAATCTTTTATCTGGCTTCATCTTTAGAACAAATTTTTACAGCTGGGATTATCTCCTCTGGGTAGCTGTGTCAATAGTTCATTTCTTGAGACACGAGCTGAACAGAAAAATAAGGGAGAGGAGGTGGGAGATGGCAAATGGATTGGACTGGTCCAAAAGGAATAATACTGACTATTCATGCTGAAATGTAAACCAAACCAATAACTTTTCAGGTGAACAAAATGCTTGTTTAAAGGGTGTTCTTAATCCTTTTCCAAAATCTAGCTCCATTGCAAAACCAAGTATTTCTTCAGAAGAAAAAAAAAATATGAGGGCTAGTCAAAGTAAGCATGTTAGCTTTTCAGATTTTTTTTTTTTTTTTTCCTTAGCTGAAGTTTCAGCTAACATTTTTCGGCTAGTCTAATCAGCAGATTAGACTAGTTTGAGTTGGATTTGTTGGAGTCCAGTTCAAACTGGCCTTTTTTAAGCAAATAAACTCTGTATATGAACAAACCCCAGAGACTAACTTGTGTGCATCCCTGGCAAATCCTGCTACCTTTGTCTTCTGCTGAGAATAAAGTAACATTTAAAAAGGAAGAAGGAATTTTCAAGTGAACAGTGTACAGTATGGGATGGAGGGATTCAGCAATCCCATGTTTCTAATTGCAGATCAGGTGGAGGTGTGTTTTTTGGTAGCAGGGTGGAAATATTATAGTTAAAGGGAACCATCTGTTCCCCTTTTAGAAGAAGGGTTGCAAGAAATGCCTGAAATAAGTCATCAGTCACCATCTGCCAGTGGCTTTATGGAGGCAGTGGACAGTGATGAGAGCCAGCCATGGCAAAGAAGCCCCGCAGAATTTGCTGGCATTTCTTCCACCTCTGAATCTGCCTGTTCAGACTGAGGTCAGGGAACAACAGCACCGTGTTTAGAAAAGGCTCCTGTATGGGAGGAAATTGCTCTATTAAGTGCCATTGAGGTTTTAAAAAACTTGTATCACCTTGATCCAGGAAACCAAGTGGTATTCAGTAATCTTAGACTATGCCCTGGAGAGGTATCTCCAGGAACAGAAGCCAGGAATAATTAAATTTATGGATTACTTTTTTTCTTTTTTTTTTTTTTTTTTCTACAAGCACAGTGAAGGTTTTATAAACTTCATAAACTTAACTGCAACATACCTTTCTTCAAAGCTGAAGGATCACTATATATTACAGTACTGGGCAGTGATCAATAGTACAATAACAACAGTAATGAAAGGCTTAAGAACCAAAAGACGCACTAATGAGAAAGTACATTTTGCATCTTAAATGTGAGTTATGCTCCTGCAGCTTGAATGAATGCTCATGAGGAGGAACTTTTTTCTGTTCAGTGGATCTTGCATCACGTCAGACACTAGAATTGAAGACTGAGGCTATGAGCTTCAGTGAAAGACTGTCAAAAAACTGGTGTTGAGGATGTTTTGAGTGTTGTGGGATTACGCAGAGAGTAGATTGGGGTCAGGCCACATCCAGTTCCCAGTTCAAGTATTTGGCAGAGCTTTCTAAGCTGACTTTCTAAGAAACTCCTTCACTATAGATACCTAATAGTATGAACCTTTATCTCTGATCTTTTGATAGAGCTGTCTAGGTGGCTAGATCCAAGCCCTCAGTCTGTACGTAATAGTGAAAATCCTTTCAACAGGACTTGCACCTCTTCTGGACAGTCGTTATGTGGAATGACATTGGTTGAATTCCAGGAAATTTCTTCTAAGATGTTTAGTTATGTACCAGGAATAATCCAACCACTGGGAGTGGCACACGGAGTAATGCAGTAAAGTTCTTAATGCCGTCTTGTGCTGAAATGTTTATTTGCAATTTTAATGGAAGATTCTTACCAGTACAATATTATTTAAGAACTAAAATGCTATGAAAACATTTTAGTAATTGTCGAGATAAGAATTTGCTTTGTTGCAAGCAAACTATTTTGTAAAAAACATTTTAAAAAAATTGGAGAACCTTAGCTAGCTGTTGTTTCAACCTTATCTTATTCCATACCAGGAGGGACAGTTTCACAGACATCATGTGGGTGTTATTCTGTTTTGATTTGTTTGTTGTAATTGAAATGCGACATTCTGCTTCTTTTTTTAATTTGCTGAAAAATATTAAACTGAATGATAATAATAACACACAACCTGCTCATTTCACAAAACTCTGGCTGAAAAAAGAGATTCTCAAAAGTGAGCTTTCTATTAATGAAAAATACCGGTTTTCCTTTGGTATTTGAATATAAAATCTGTAGGACTCTTAGGCTTGTTTTCAGCATATTGCTCTCTTCTACATAGCAAACTTACCCATATTTGCTCTTTAGGTCTTGTGGTCTCATGTGCGCTGTGCAGTCCTTAGAGAGCACAGTGAGGAGCTGGCAGGAAGGTATGTGCTACCTCTACCACGTGCTAGCAGTTTTGCTCCTCTACTTCCTTTCTCTTGGTGGTGTTTTGTTTTTTTTTTTAATATTTGGCTTTTAAAATTTCAAGAAAAAAAAGAGTTCTTAATGAGTAGTTCCAAATATACTGAGATTCCTCACTTGCTTCTGACTCCAGAGTGTGTATGGGACAGATTTCCATGTACCATCTCTTCCCAGTTCTGCCCCTCTTGAATTTCCCTGTTGAACTGGACATCATCTTCACTTTGCTGGTGAACTATTTCTTGTAAAGCTATTCACTTAAGACTAACAGTCCAACCCGTCTTGATGTTCGTGGGAGATACTTTGCAGATTTCATGGCAGCTGAAGGTGGGTTATCTGCTAAAAGGGTAGATGTAGACAAAGTGGCTTTCTATGTAGCTCTACTATTTCAACAAGTATTGTTAGTATGGCTAGCATACAAGAAATATATAAGTGAATACTAACAGGCTGGATGGATATCTAAGATATAAACAATTTTCTAAACGTGCTAGGAAAGAAAGTGAGAACACCAAATTTGCTTGGATTCTTTGCAGAGCTGTTAAGAAAACACTTTGTTTCTGAAACAGAATTAAATGGGTTTGCCATCTTCTTAGTCCCATTTGGCTTATGTGAGGTACAGATGGGTATAGATGTAAAATAGGCCTATATAATACATGCATACATGCACAGTAGATACACATGCACATAAACATTTACAATGTGCATTAAAGTTCTGATTGATTTAGGCTTCAGAGAGAAATGGGATATGGATTTTTCAATGCTTCTCACAGTAGTATTTCTCCTTTTGTGTGGAAGCAAATAGCCGCCGTAAAAGCAGATTCCACTGGAATAATTAAAAGCAATTAGGTCAGTATGTTTATAAGTAGTCTAACAAAGTGTCTACTGAAAAATAATCAGTGAAATCATGGTAGTCCTGCAGGGGAGCCTGTAAAGAGAATGAATACACAGGGGAGCCACAGTCAGCGGGATGTGCAGTCCTCTAGCACTTTACAAATCAGCTGACAAAGGGAGCTTTGAAAAGAAAATCAATTTAGGTGAAAAGAATGCATTTGTCAGAGTTTGATTAAATGATGCAAATATATCACAGGGAAAACAAAGGTTTCCACACAGCTGTTTCAAAGTTTTGCTCTTCATAAGGACAGTTGTGTGTGTGGATGCTCTGCGGTCCTGGACGCGCACGGATGTATCCCTGCTGTAATCTGTCCATGGCGTGGCTTTCTAGACCCTCAGACATCCATGGGGTTTTTTATAAGGGGTCTGTGAATGGTATGTAAGAAAAGAAAACCAATTATCAATGGGCTTAAATCCACAATTACTAGGATCTACCCCCTTGGGAGACGTTTTGCAGTATACAAATCAAAAAAGTTGACAACCTTGGGCTTTACAGCATTTGCAGCAGTAAGAAAATGAGTAGCTGCAGCATTGGGTACATAGCCCATGTAAGAGTTCCTGTGTATGTTTCCATCCTTTCTTCAGTACCTCATTAGTCTTCAGAAGTGTGGGATTTTAAACCTGTGCTCATGAGTTTTGTGACCCCGAGAGTTTGTTGTTATAGCAAGGAAATGATGCTCTTTTTTGTTTCACGAGAAGTAACTGTTAAAGAAATGGAATTTTAATGTTTACTGTGGTCCCAAAGGAAGATAAAACCATTAGCTAATGACCATAATGATGAACAGATTTTGTTTAATTTTCGAATAATATTTGATCTGTGATGCTATTAATGGTGATTCTGTTAAAAAAAAATCTTTATAAATACAAAAGAATAAGTGTGATTTTTGAAAGGAATATAAAGTTGAAAGCAATATAAAGAGTCTATTTGGACTTGAATTTGTTTATATGCAGGTTTGGATGCAGAATATGGCTAGAAAAGCTTTGTAAAAACCGTTGTAACAACAGAATAGCAAATTACCCTGCAGTTACCTATTCCCGTATAATACTTTTCCCTTAACTTTACCTGAGCAATAGAAAGGGATTAGTAATTATCACAGAGTGGTCTTCCAGGAATTAAAATTCATAGTTCTGCACATCAGAGCTTTGATTTTTTTTAAAAATTTTTTTTTATATTGAAGGGATTGCAAAATTGACATTAAAATATTTTAATTATATTCAAGATGCCTAACATTTATGCTTTTCCCTATAGAATCACAGAGGAAATGTCCAGTATTTCATTTTTCTTGAACATTGTTTTGAATTGATAAAAATGTGCAAGATTTTAAAAAAAAAAAAAAAAGAAGAAGCAAGTACCTGAGTAGTGTCAGTTACCAAAAGCTGCTCAGAGTTCCAGACTTCCAAAACGCATACTTACATATTTCTGTGTAGGGCAAAGCCTTATGCCATGGCTGTGAGGTTATTCTGGTTAGACTTGCTGGAGAAAAGCAGTGTGTTGTAGATCTGGGCTTGGTGCTCTGGCATTTAGAAGACCCTGCCCTGGTCCCTTGGGTTCAGAATGCCAGAATGCTGCTAATCTCATCGGCTCTCACCGAATGAGGATTTGCAAAAAGACCCCCGGTGCTGCTAAAATTGCATTTAAATCTTTGGTGTGGTGCTTGGGGCTTTATGCAGGCTTCATCACTGTTGCAGGCTTCTTCTGTGCTGTTCAGGGAGTGAGAACAAGGAACCTGGGTCATAAGGGCCTTTCAGGGTCCTGATTAACATCTGGAATTGCACATGGAAGGAAATTGCAAGCCCATAGAGGCCCTGGAGAACAGATGGAGCATGTTTCCTGTAGTTAAAGGGGTATCATTATCTTGAAATACAATCAAATTAAATAAAAACTAGCCTAAAAGTCTTTTATTGTTTTCAACCTTGGCTGTCCTGCCAGAATTTGTTTTATAACCGTGATTTATGAGAGAATGAGGTGATACATATATCACCAAATGGGTTGTACTTCATCTTCATGCTGCTGATCCCAGCCAGATACTGATAATAAATCCAAAGAAATTTTCCTTTTACCTTTTTAGCATTAGTGAACTTGGATGCTGTTTGGGACAGGAGAGGATACGTGCATGCTTTTTAAGGTCTACGTCCTTGTAACATCTGTGAAGGAAGCTTGCAGCTTCTGATGATGAGGGCTACAGGCCTGGAAATCTGTAGGGCTTACCCAAACCTTTGTAAGTCTGCAAAGGAAGGCAGACCCAAGTGCAGACTATTGCCTACTCCAAAGCACCAGGTTATTCATCACTTGAGGACATGTTGTACCATGTGAATTTGGCGTAAAAGCCCCTTTAGCGTGGGAATGGTGGACCCCTTTATCCTCAACTGTGGTGGAGCTGCGCATGGGAGCATTTCAGGGTGAAGCCTTTCCTGGCTCAGCACTAACGTGCAGATTTAATTTGTTGTATCAGTTAAGAAGTTACCATTTAAGTGACTCTTTAAGTACCCCTGTAAAGAATTACCGACTGCTTGTAGGGGTTGAAAGTGTTGCAGTCACTGGTATCCTCTCTAATGTCACCAAAATGTCCTAGAACTTCAGCTCTGCTACAGGGGCTGGTGAACCATGGCAGGGATCCCTCCATGGTCTTCTGAGCTGTGTCAGATGGGCAGCCACATGAGCAGTGATACCGCTTTTGTGTAAATGTTTGCATGTGTAACCTGCAAAGAAAGCTCAGGACATTCAGCTGTAAGGACTCACATGTTAAAACTGAATTAAAATATTGTCATACAGATTAGAATGGAAAAAACACACAGCCAGATCTCTAATGTCTTCTCTTTACTGTGCACATTGAATAATAATACTTATTTTATGAAGATAGTACATGGTAAATATTTATAAACAAAGCAGGCAAACAGAGTGCAGTGAATAAAAAAAATAGAAATGTATCAAAGTTCTAATTCAGAATAAACTACAATTATATTCCTCACTATAATCAATACTTCATTTTTCCTTTCAGAGAGTTATACAGTTGTCAGTGTTCAGTTCCAATGGGATGACATTGAATATGTTCTGGCTAAATTTTGGTTTAATATCAAAGTAGTATTCTTGTTCCATGCATAAAAACAAATAATCTCTAAATATAGATCTTTTTTTTTGGTATAGTAATTACTGCTTCACCAACTATAAGAGCAATTAAGCCCCAATTAATGAGCAGTTTTCTACATTATAGTTATTCTGCTCTATCTTAATAACACTTATCTCATTAAAAGGCTTTCTTCCTTTGGAAAAGAAATGTCTAAATTCATTACACGTTTTACAGCTACTGGTCAGAAGAGCTTTATCCTTTCTCTATTAAGGCAGTTTTAGTTTCCTTTCTCAGGTGCATCTGTTTCTGTTTACGTTTTTTTAGCCATTTTAATTTGGCTTCTCCATCCAGCTTAGAATATAAACCTGCTTTACCTGCAGGGCTGAGGGCTTTCATCTGGAGCAGTGGGCCTTCATGTGGGGCATCTGAGAGCAGGTGCCTGTAAAGTGTGAATTTCATTCTTTACCTTTTTATCTAACAAATTTAGAGAGCTGGCTTTTTAGAAAGTTGTGCTTTTGGCAGCCTTTATTTTATTTATTTTTTTTTTTTCCCCCTCTCCTGGCATGCCACCTGCTAGTAGTTTAAACCACCGTATTTTGAAACATCTGAAGCAGTAGCTAACAAACTAGCGAAGGCCCCTGCATTGTGTGGTTTGGTGAGGAGATGCTTGGAGTGGGAATGGCCCAAAGGGATAAGGCAGCACTGCCAGGTCTGGTAGTTTTATTGTTAGTCCCACGGTATTTGGTATTTTTCTTAAAGGTACAGCTGCTGGAGTCCTCTAATGAGAGGAAAATTCATCTGCTTGCATGTAAAAATGGCAGCAGTGGTTATGGGAGAGGAACTTGAAAGTCTGCCCCAAGTATTTATTTCTGATGGGGGGGGAAGTCATATGAAAAGACGCCCAGAACACTCAGGACATATTTTTGTAATCAAATCTCATTATCTGGAAATGGAAATGCATGATGGGGCTGGGGATACAGTAAATCAAGAGGCAAGCTCTCCAAAGAGGTCCCTTCCCCTTCCTGGTGTAGCACTGGCTGCAGTCCCTGTGCAAAAGCGTGGCTCTGTGTGACCTGGGCTGTGCAGAAAAGCCTCTGCAGAGGTAGTTTTAACACAGGATAACTTTTTTAATTTTTTTTTTTTAGTTTAAGGAACAAACACATCTCTTGAAATGGGTGGAGAAAAAAAATATCCTAACTCTTTATTGAACCATGCTGCCACAATTGTGGTCAGTGCTAAATCAAGGTATAGGTATGAAAGTAAGTGCTGTAAATCCTATGGTTATTTGGTTTTCATTTTTAAAATGCTTGACGGTTTAGAACTGAATTCGTAGAAGTGTTATTAAATAAACTCTGACTGTGGCATATTTGCTTTAGGACCTTGTTTAGCAAAGCACTTAAGTAAATGCGCAATGTGAAGCGCATGAATAATATTATATCTGTGCAATGAATAGAGCACATAAGTGAGTGCTCAGTGTCCAGGATATGAGGAGCCCTTGAACTGGAACTATTCACACAATTAAAGTTAAACATTTGCTGAAAAGACATTGGATTATTCAGCTATTTAAAGTAAAGCCTGTACTTAAGTACTTTGCCGAATCAGAGCCTATAAAAAGAAATGTTCACAAAAACATGTGAATGCTGAAAATGGAAACTAATCACTAGCTAACTGATACTATGTCGCAAACACAAGCAAACAAAAGCTGGGTATGAGACCATTGTCAGCTGAGTTAGCACCCTGCATCTCACAGCAAAGCTCTAGGCCATGAGCTTTGCTCTTGAGTGCTGGTGCTGGCTGCCCTAGGTGAGTAAAACTGGAGTCTCTTCTAGGGTGATAAATCCACTGCTTAGTTTGCAAGTCATCATACGAGGAGCATTATGCTGCATGATGTGCATACTATAAAATGCAAAGCTTCTCTGAACCACTTAATCGAAGCATAAACTGGAGCTGTGAGGTAAACTCCAGAGGCTGAGTGCGAGTAAAGAAGATCAATAAGATGTGTCTCTAACTACTAAATTAATAAACTTCTATTCCTGATTTACTAGCTTCTCAGTTTTAGTGGAGTTACAAGTGGTTACATCCAGAATTTACTTCAGAATAAGCCCTACTTGCTTTTTCATTGCTGTGAAAACCTGACAAGACCAGCAAGACCAGAAGGTGTATTATGTAGGTAAAAGTGAGCTACCATCAGTCACTAGTAGTTAAAAAGCGATGTAAAAAAAATTGGTGCAACTGCTCTCACACTATCTTACTATTTGCACGAGCTTCTATTGCTCAGAAAAGAATCTTCTCCACCCAAGTGTCTGCACTAGGTTGTGCTTCAGAGCAGACACTTGTACACAACACATCACGACCAGAAGAAACAGGGGTGCTATATGTGCTTCTAAAATATTAATTAAAAAAATATCTGGAAAAGATCCAAATAAATCCAGTTTTACAAAAAAACTCCACCTCTTTTCTTGCCCAATAGTAGGAAGTATATAGGCATCATCTAGAATAAAGGCATCATGAAGTACATAGCAGTCTCTGTTTTTTCACCCTTTTGCTCTCGGTATCGATGGGTTTGGTTTCTTTTGCTATTTCCCCTGACATTAGTGACAAATGCCAAACAGAATCTAAACTCAGGTACACTGGAGTACTGGCAGGATCAGTTGCTCAAAAGTAATGAGACAGACCAAAACAAATCAGGGGAGATTTTAAAAAGCTAGTAATGCTTTTGTTCTTGTTTGCCTTCTGCCTTCTGGACCTTTCTTCTTTTGTGTTTTCAAATTTTCCTCTGAAGCCAAAGAGCCTGGAAACTTTCTAGTTTAAAAAGATGGGCATAATTCATTCTCATGAGACTAAGACTGCAGTCTCTCAAGTCCACCAACTACAGCTTTAATAAAGGCATTAAATTACCTAAGATATGCTCGATAATCAGGAAGGTTGTATTTAATAACTTATTTTTGTCCACATTCCCACACTGATTACCTTGTAATACTCAGAGTACTCTAATTCATTCCTATAGGTTTGTACTGGCAAGAAATTGCACTTATGCATTGAAATCTATTTTGTATTTTACTCTGAACAAAACCAAACTGAACCAGCAAGTCAGTCCGCTCCTCAAAAAGCTCTTGGCCTCAAGTGTAAGATAATAGATAACACAGGAATACAGAGAAGTGCAACAGTGCGGTAGGACAGCATTGCTTAGCGTAGCTAAGTGAACTTAAGTGAACTTAATTGGCATCTGCATTTTTGTAGATGAAACTAGTAAGGGTTGACCTAAAGGAAAGAACTTTTGTGAATATTTTTAAGTGCTACTTAGTCTGGATGTGTTTATCTGTTTCCCCCTCCATTGCCTTTTGGTTGCTGCAAGGCCAGTGGCAAGTTCCATTAGAGCCAACAGAAGAAACTGAGGCTTTTGGAGGCCATCTGTGATTTAGGAGGGACAAGATTCCTTTACTCATCTTTGATCCAACTGGTGTCCTCTAACTAAGGTAATGGAGGGGTCTGCTTAGGTCTATTCAGTTTTCACAGAATTTCCAGTTTGGCTAACTTCTCTGTTGGATGATGGTTCTGGGCAGTGTATGACCTTCTCCCAGGAGGAAAATTGTCCAGCCCCAAAATTCATTTGGTAGTCAAGACTCTGCAGACGTATGGATTAAGTCCCTTGAGAAATGTGCACCTTCATAAAGGGAAAATGCTGTCTCCTGAAGACCTCTTGTAATCTACCACTAGAAGACAAATAAAGACTGAACTGAAATCTGATGAGATGGTATTAGAAGTAAGCTGCAGATTGAAACTTGGAGAACAATTAAACACTGAAACAATCTTTAGAAACAAACCAAAACCAAGAAACCCCTCACAGTAATTTCTCAAGTCTTGATTTCTTAAAGGCTGACTACCTTTCTGAATGAGGTGAAACTGTTTTTCATGCTTTGTAGAGAGAGGTAACTTTATGAAGTGTAATGACTCATGCTCATTATGTCAGTATGTGTTACCCAACTGTTTCTTCTGGCACGAAAATCTGTTACTTTTTGCTGATACTGTAAGCATGGAAAACCAAACAAAACCTGAGGTTCCTTTGCTGGAAATACAGCAATTTTCAACAACCTTTTGGAGATATAACAAGGTTTTCCTTGATGTAGTGAACTGTTCACAGACCTGAGTAGATATCCAGGATGTTGGTGGTTATTGAGGTAGTTCATTTTTTATGAATATTAGAAATAACAAAACCTGGTTCCTATTCCATGCATTAATATGCCTGTCAAGCAAATGGAAGCACTGCTTGAGGAACATCTAGTTTGTAAATGAATAAGGGTTTCAGACCTGGTGTAGAGAGTCTGTATAAACTATGCAGTCAAGAGGAACACTGCTCTGTTGGAGGTGGAGTGTGTGGTTCTGCATAACAGGTGAACTGAAAATGATGGGTATGACAGGAGCTATATTTAAATAAGCCGAGTTGAAAGCAGTGCAAGAATAGAGGAAAATGATATACGCATATCACGGTGAATTCTGTCCTCTGCAGATCTATTTTTTTTGTCACAAGCAAAAATTTCTGCGATGGAACATGAAGAACTAATTTCTGTGACCGAATGAGTCGCAACAACAGTCTGAGTTTGGCAAAGGTACATGCCTTATGGCACATGAAGGGGAAAGGAACAAATGTCTTCTGGACAAAACTGAGCAAAAGAAGTTTCATTTTCCAGGGCTTCAGAAGAATATTTCCTTGTGTAGGAGGAAACTTCAAAATCGTGATTTCCAGTGTTTTAGGTCAGTGCAGTCATAGAACTTCTGAGCAAAAATTTGTCATGAAAGGTCAAAGTTGGGATGATTAATACTGTGAATGGGTCTTTATCCTAGCCAAGTTCCTGCTTTTTTTCAAGTATTTTTACATACAGTTTGAAGTTTCAGCTACATTTGATACAAAGGAAGGATGAGAACAGTGTAAAGCAAGTGTCATCGTTCTGGATGACACTAGCCAGACTACACCAGCATGGCACGAAGATCATTTGCTTCCTGGTCTCTCATACCAAGAAAATATTAAGGTAGTTAAAGTCATAGTTTAGAGCATGTTCAGATCAGAGAAGCCATGGAGGGTCTGGTATCTTTGCATTCTCAAGGGAAAGTCCTGGCATCATCTAAGTCAGTGTCAGTCCTGTCACTTCAGGCAAAGGCCACCTTTCATGTTTCAACTTGCCAGTCTGCCCTGGGGTCAGCCCAGCATCCCTGCACTGCTGCTGTGCTCAGTAAGTCACCATTTATTTGTACCGTAACCTTTCATCCAACAGATATATAAGTACAGGAGTAACTTTATTCCAGTTAGGTTTGCCTCTTGACATTACTAGGATGACTTCTGCATTTCAAGTCATGTTCCTGGGTAGAGTCTTTTAGGTGGGGTATATAGTAAATTCTGTGGTTTTATTTAGGGAGTTTTCACTGTATTGAACTCTAGGCTTAAAAGCACTCTATGCTTAAAATAGTAAATTACCTTTTTTTTTTTTAATATAAAAGTTGAAATGCAATGTTCTTCTGTACTTCTAGACACCAGTAATCTCAGTAATGCTGCACTGAAGTGAATCTCCACTTTGCTTTGGGCTTTTTCCCCTTTTTTCGTCTATGCTGTATGGATCTTGTGTCTGTCCTTGTTACATCAGACTCTCAAGGGCCGCTCGGGTTGATCTTTGTGCTCATCCTTTCAGTGTGCATCTTTACTGCTTGCCAGTTTTTCCCCCTAAACATCCTACATCTTGAGCAAAACTTATAAAAATAATGCATTTTTTGTTGTACCACTCAAGAAGCTCCCGTTGGTACGGGCAGTATGGTGTGTGTTTGCATTGTATCAGAAAGAGCCGTGCCTTTTCCCAAGTAGTGCTTTGTTATGAAGTTTATTTGACTGAAAATATTTTGCATGCTTAACTACCTGCTGGTGAATTTTTCTATGCCAAGGTAATGTGTCAGGAGCTAGCGGAGCATGGTAAGTTAATTACTTGTGTGCACACTGTGAAGGAAAAGCAAACAGCAAGGCACCAGTGATACGAAGAATGAGACTTCATTTCAGTCACCGGAGATTGTGTTGTTAATGAATCCGCTCAATCAGCAGGGAATTGGTAATGTAGATAAGACCAGGTATGGCTGTGTACTGATATGAAGATTAGTCCCTCAACCAAAACATTGTTTTTAGTGAGGGTTTGCTAATATTAAATAGTTTTTCAAAATCACCAGTGAGATAGAATAACAGCCTGAATAATTATGGCTGTCTTGAAAAGACATGATGATGATGATCTTCTAATGTGCTCTGCAGACACCATATAAATCCAATATCTTACAGATTTCACAGTTAAGTGATACACTCCAGACTCCATTTTATGGTATATGTTACTGTGGGCTGCCCAAACGCTGCTGTGACTAAACAGCCCAGGGAAGCATGTTGAAAGCTGGCTGCTGCCTTCCTCGCCTCAGGCCAAGAGGGGCAGGGAGCACTGTGCAAGAGCACCTGCTCCTGAGCATCCTCAGGGGTGCGTGAAGATGCTCCCGCTGGAGGGAGCAGGCAGCTGTGAGCTGCGGGCAGGGTGGTGAAGGGACGGGTGATGCTCTTACCTTGCCATGGGGAAAATTCACCCCAGTGAGAATTTTTGGCCTGCAGCCTGCAAGCTGCACTCTGGGGTGACTATCCCTAAATTAAATACTCATTCCGTGCTGGAGGAAGGAACATTTCTCCAAGCCTTTTTCTTTTCTTTCTCTTTAACTGGCTGCTTGAATGTGCACCACTGGTACCATGGGAGTGAATCTCCTGCAGCGCTCACCCCAGATCCATCTATCACAGTGGTCTCTTTGCTGCCAGCTCTCTGCAGCAGCTGGTTTTTCCCCGTGGCAGCTGCTCAGCCGTTTGCGTGCGGGTTACTGGCTGCAGGGCAATGCCAGCAGGAGGAAAGGGGCTCTGCCCGTCCTGGCCGGGCAAGACTGCAGGGTCAGGGACCAGAGGGAAAGAAGGGGGCTGCTGACAGTGCTCTCCTCCAACCGTAACACACTTCTACTTAAAACTTGTCCAAGCAATAGGGATGTGATGGAATAAGATCCACCTTAGGAACATTAGGTCCTTTTCATGACTTTGGTTTGTTGAGGTTTGTTGGTTTTTTTTGCTTTGTTTCTGGGGGTTTTTTTGTGTTGTGATTTTGTTGGGTTACTTTAAACTCTGGACTTTTCTAATTGGAAGAATAAAGCTGGCTTCGAATAGTTTAAGCTATTTAGCTTAACATACGAGAAATGGCAGATATGGAACAAAAATGAGAAGCGTTCGCTGTCAGCGACAGCAGCAGTGCTGTCTGCTAGAGCACCTCAGGCTGGACGCTGTGGCTGCTTATTGTCTTCCTATTTATCCCTACTCCTGATGCTCTTAAATTAATGGTAGAAACATAGACTGAATGTTAATGGAAGTTGAGGCCAGGGTTCACGATGTGTCGTTAAGTAAAAGCTGGCAATCTCCCAGAAACTCTCCCGGGAGCTATTTTACTGGTGCGTATTAGTGAAAGGGACAGCTGGATTGAGAAGGCTGTTGTAACAGGGATGCCATTATTAAGAACTTTGTGGGGCAAAAGTTGATTTTCACCAAAAAAGGAAATACTGTAGCAAAGCCAGTGTTTGTCGGGGTTTGATGAGTGATTTCAGGGACTGCAGTGTTTTTTGTGATACAATTAAACAATCCTAGTAGAGTGGCTGTCTTCTGGTCAGGTTAGGACCAGCAAGAGGTGTTGGAAAGCTGACGGTGATGTGTTTCAGCAACAGATAATTTTTATCTTCCCGATTTCATTTTTTAAGCCACCCGCTGCTTAGGACACTCCTGCTTTTTGTAAGTTTTAAACCTTAGCCAAAGCAACAAGTGAAAATCATTTTTGTAGCAGGTTTCTTTTGAAATCATGGGTACTTTGACTCCACCAGTGCCTCTGGATAGGCTTTATTGATATTAGTCCTCTCTCCTTTTATTCCCTTTCTCTATTGCTCTGTGCTCTCTGTGGGTGTTTCATTAACCTGCATCCTGCCAAAATTCAATAAAAATATACAATTTTTTCCTTTCTCTGCTCCTCCTTTTCTTTTTTTTTTCACGCTGGCTTTCAGCAACAGAGCTCTGGGGAAGGCTCCTTTGGTTAGTTACGAGGAACAGATGGGAATCAAGAAAAGGTACTTTCTGTTCCCATACCCACCTAAATTGGAGGTAATTAAGTTACAGTGAGGCATCATTTACGTTAGCAGTTTCTTTGGTGAGATCAAGGCTATTAAGGGTACATGCGAGAAGCAGTAGGATTCAAGTCTGTGGTGCTTTGAGAAATAATTGGAACTGCATTTCTCAAAATGTGTTTGCAGGCAGCCTGGCTCCGAGGTCCGTAGTGGGACAGTTGAGTCTTGCACAGTTACTGAGCTTTTCATCTCTGCAGCTCTCCTGAAGTTTTGAGCAATCCTTGCAGATGCTCTGATGAGACAAGTGAACTTCTCCCTTTATAAAGGAAGGGAGTGAAATGGAGCGTGTAGCTCCTGGTGGTAGGAAGGAGACAGAGAAGCAAGATGGGAATTTGAGATTTCCTGGCTTAAATGCCATGGCTTATTACTGTCACTGTCATTCAGTGTTCATCTCTGAGCCGCTAGGCAGGTTCAGCAGCACAGGAGCTTTGATGCTTCCAGCAGGGTCTCAGTCAAACCCTCGAACAAGCAGAGGTATCTAGTTTAAAGACAAAACACCCTCATAAAAGGGTTGCCTTAGCCCACCATTCCTTCTCTTGAAGGTTTCCCTCTTGCCTCACTTCTGCAGCCTGCGGGTCTCTTTACCACAGTTTCAGCTCAGCAGCTTCTCCCAGACTGCTGCCTGGTTTCAGCTCAGGCTGGGTCCTACAGGGGCCATCATCCGCAATCCGGTGGTAAGATCACAAGCACAGAGCAGTGAGCTGTCTGCTCAGCCCCCTCGCTTTTGCCTGCTCTAGGTGTTGGCAAGAGATGTTGTAATTAGCACCAAGCCAAATTCAGATCCTCTTCCTTCCTCTTTTTTCAAAAAAGTCTTCTTGAAGCCCCCCAGGCCTCCATCTGTATCTAACAACTCTTGGGTGGGAAAGTTTCCTGCCCAGCTGCTTCTTTTATATTTTCTAAGAGCTTTATTCATGCTATGCTTTCTCTATAGAGCGGCCCAAATGGAACCATGGTTAACATCAGTGTTATATGTGCTCGTGCTCCTTCTTCATCTGTTTAATTCCATGAAACACCAGACTCATTACTTCTTTTATCTTTGCTCTTTGGAAGAATGCATGTTTCTTTTCTCCTCTGTCCCATGGGAAGGTTGATCGTCTTTCTATTTTGCTAGTGGGTTACGCAGCTCAGGGAGATGGCTTTGGAGAAAAGAGCATGAAGCAAGGTTGTTACAAATAGGGAAGGTCAGCCCAGGAGGGCTGCGTGTTTTCAGATTTAAAGTGCTTCGTGTTGGGTTGCTTGCAGGTCTGTTGTATGCTGTTTGGTTGTAAGCTTTTTCAAGACAGCAGCTGTTTTTGCTGCTCTGTACGTGGAATAATGGACCCCTTCTTTCTTCTGCAGTTATTGGGGCACTAGAGCAAAAAAGTATTTCTGTTGTCAAGGTCCATCATTATACATTTGGTCCATTTCCTGTACAGCTATTACCCTGTAAAGGAAAAAGAGGATAGTGAGAGAGAGAGACACTATTCTGCAGAGAAAGTTGTCCTGGACATGGCCTGTCCAAGGCACCCATGCCCTGTCCGAGACACCCATTACTGAAATGTATGTCTTCCTCCTAGCAACACAAAGTGCTGTCATTGAGCTACTGCATTGATTCATAACATGTCTTCATTCAGTAATTTCCATTAGGATTTATACTTTTATATTTACAAAAAAATCTATTTTTATGTCTGTCCCTAGTCTTCATGAAGCTTTACTCCACTCGTATAGGAGTAGAAGATAGTTAATTTACAATGTCTTCATATAAATTAATCTCCAGTTTTCTACGTATATTGTAAGTTATCACCTCGTTTATTATATGCTGCTCAGGGGTGAGCAGTTTTAAAAAGGCCTCAGACAGTTATGAAATGAATGGTGTGAGATGTCAGATACATTTATTAAATATGCAAAAAATTACAGAAAACAGAGGATCGAGATGTGTTTTGTCTCTATCACTTGCCACCATCATGCACCTTCTCTACCACAATTTATCCTCCCACTCAGTGAGTTCTGCATAATAACTTCATTGATATTGTTGTGCTCTGTGCTCAGTATAAGTATTTCTGAAATATTAGAGTTACAAAACTCAACGGTTCATTAGTTGTGTCTGTCAAAAGTTTATTATTTGAGACACCACTTAAAAACCGCGAACTATTTTGCCAGAACAGCTAAAGTTAATACCATTTTCACTTTTCTGTAGTGGTAAATTATTTAGCTCATAAATGCAAAAACTTGAAAAGTTTATGGAAAAAAGCTTGTTTTAGTAATTACGCTTACTCCACTTTATTGTGAGCTTTCTGCAACATTTTGTCTTAAGGTCCTGGTGTTTCCTGATGTTGGTTATTTATCAAACATTTGTGCTGCTGGCAGGTTGATAGGTACAGCAGGAGCTTCATACAAGATTCATGACAGCTTCGTACTTGTTGAGTAACAAAATTAGGATGCAGAAAGTATGTATATATATGTTGAAAAAACCATGTGTTTGTGACTGTGTAATACACGTTCACACACATACTGAGGAATGCAAAGGTTTTGTAAACATATACATAAAAAATTTTGCCAGAGATAATTGAAGGCTAAAAGTTTTAGTTAACCCAGGGGTAATTGTAGTATTTTTTTAATATGAAAATTTAAGGAGAACATACATCTCACTCTGCATTCAGGTTTAAAATCTGCAGACGTTATAGGACAGTTTATATTTAGGAGCGTGGTTTAAAGCCTTTCTTTCTCTTTTTGTATCTGCCACATTTTGGCAGTGAGTATCACTGACAAAATCAGTTCTGAAGATTAGCTTTGCTTTTACAGCCCCATGGCTGGGCATTTCTGTAGGTGTGGTGGCACTGGTGCAGAAAGAGGAGTTGTTGGTGCTTCTGATGTTGCTGCTAGCAGTTGCTCAAAGGTTATCTAAATCTAAACCCTTTTTGTTCTGTCTTCCTGTATTTGTGTTTGTTCCAACAACTGCTGGTTAAGATATCCCTTATCAGAGATTGTTCTTGGGGAAAATTTCTTTCAGTTCTCCAAAAAAGGGTCCTTGGCTGTTTATGACTCTCACATGTCTTTCACACGCTTTTCTGTACGGAGCTTGCAGTCTGGATGATGCTTAGATCTGTTTAGGTCTCCGCAAGCTCTTCAGGATCTTGCTCTTGGTAGTCGATCTCATTTTTCAAGCAGTAATTGGAATTTTCTGCAAGCATGAGTGTCTCATGTTAAACAGAGTGATGACAGAATAATAAAATGAAAAGCCGTTTTCCCTTAGGGTAGGAAATCCTGAAATCTTTGTTGAAAACAGCACTGTGAACTCTAACCATGGGCTCTCCTCTTTGATTTTGGTATGCCATCATTTTAGAGCAAGACAGTATAATTTCAGCAACATTTCCCCCTAATATAATGATTCGATAACTTGATTGCTTTCTCTGCAATGGGAATGCCCCTGAAAGATGCCACTGATTGTCATACCCTTACCTCTGCAGCTTCATGGTACATCACTGAGCAAGAAATACGTCACTCAAATCGTTCTTTTCTGCATTATATCAGTGCAGTCTTTAGGCTTTATCCTACAGGATTCACTTTATTTCTTCTTTGTAGGAGGGAGCTAGAGGTGAGAGGAGAGAGTGAAGGGAAGGCAATTTTATGACTGATCTGGATTTGCAGTATGTTCCTCACCTCCTGTCATACCTCACTTGGCATAAGCATCTTCCTTTGGTGCCTTCCTGGACTCCCTGATAAGAGTTGCTTTATAATGGCAAAAAGTGATGGTGAAGTCTGAGTTTACAGCATCAAGTAACTGTTTCAGTCTTTTTGTCCCATGTAACAGAGAGAAGCCCCAGACTGAGATTTTTTTGAAGGATCTTAAAATACATTCAGTTCCATGGTGAATTTTGCTGATATTTGATTGTTTAAAACATTTTTTTTTCCTGTTTGAAAATTCAGCCTGCTGTTGAAGTTAATTGCTTTGTAGTGCAGGTGCACCACTTCCTTCCTCTTTCTCAGTATGAAAAAAGTAACCGTTTTTGTTTACTGGTGGTGACATTTCTTTTCAGTGTTTCTTGAGATTTGGCTTGTGGAGCAGTTCAAGTATGACAGGGACTCAGAGGCAGAAATTCACGTCTTTAGTGTTGCTCAGCTAAATGCTGAGATGGTGGGCAGGTCACAGCTGCCAGTCTCTGCAACATAAAGCATTCCTGTTTATCCAGAGCCGATAAAACTTGCAGAGGTTCTTACCTGCTCTGGTCCTTTCAGCTAACTGCCTTTAAACAACAGAACTGTGCAAGTAAAGGTTGGGAGGTTTCTGTTTGAAGGGAAAATGCTGTATCATTCCATCCATCCTTAAGAACTGGTTTGGTTTTGCCATGAGAGAAGCCTGGAATTTTCCCTTTTCTACCCCTTGCGCTGGATAGCACAATACTGTCACATATCTGAAATAGCGAGACTTTTGGCAATTCTATGTCAAAGGCTGTCCCTGTTGACTTTCAAGTGAGATCTGGTTTTTAAGCACTTGACTTCTTTCTGATTTTGTTTCTTGTGCCTTAAGCAGGAAAGGCATCCTGGGGTAGATGCTAGAGGCAACCACCTTGATTGTCATCACTAACACACTTAACCAAATACCGCTGCCATCCAAGAAGATACCAAGCCACTGCTTAGCAGGTCTTTTGCCCTATTTTGGATGAGCTGGTCCCACATCCTTCCAACCCATCAAGAAAAGAGCCTTGCTACTTTACATGAACTATGGGCAATGCTGCCTGTAGTGTAGATCATGTCTTCGTATGAGAATAGCTTCTGCTGACATTACAAAACTCACCATGCAAGTGAGCAGCAAGAGCTGTCTGCATGTGGTGCAGTGTGGACAAAGTAGGCCTAGAAAGAAGCGAGGGATATGAGCCTTTTTCCGATGCCCTTTTTCTTACAATTCTGTACCTGCCTTAAACATAATCATGGATGAACGATCTCCCATATATATGATGTCCCCAAGAAGTGACCAAACTAATTTGCTTTAATTGCAGAAATGAGGGGGTTTGGTTGCTTTGCAATCGCTATTACCTTTTTCATTCAAAAATGAAAAGTTGAGATGCATCAAATACAGACAGAGAATTGTCTGAGATAATTTTATTAATAAAACAACAATAAGAACAATAATTTTTAAAACCTGCAAAATTAAAACCCTAAACTACTACTTTGCCTACAAGGCCTGGGCTTTAAAGTCAAACTTTTGTGAAAATGTTGAAAACAAGTATTGATATCTCTACCACTTTCCCAATTGTAAATGAATGATCAAAATCACATTACTCAAAAATTGCTCATGTCTATTCAACTGTATCGGGATGTTGTGTAAAGGCGTATGTGTTACACACAAGTCTGTGTCATAGTAACTGATCCATTAGTTGGAAAAATATTTAAAATCAAGGTAATGCCAGTGGTTTTAATAAGAGATGCTTCAAAACAAAGATTGTCGAAGAAGAATTTATTTTTTTAAGGTGGAAGCCTTTTTACAAGCTATAATTAGATTTTGGTGGAATATGTTATTTTAATGGTTTTTAATTAATGAAGATTGCTCATTGTTTTGGTTTTACATTAGAAAGAAGAAAAAAGTAATCTTGTATTCTATTTAAAGAGCAGCCTGTGTATTAAAAAACTATTAAAGATACTGCAGTCATTGACAGAAAGATTTTGCATGAGAAAAGAATGCAGAATCCATCTAGGAAGCATCAAGTAATTTCAGTCCAGAGTGGGTGATAACATCCCTGGCATTTTATATAGTTTGAACACCACTTGTAAGAAGCCCTGGTGTTGCTGAGGTTCCTCACCCCAGCTCTGCTTTCATGCCTTGGAAGGCAGCAACCCTTCTGCCCCTGATTTCAGTTCAGTCAAGTCCCCAGAGACCTGGCTGCAATCCAAAGTGAGCTCGGGAGGCTGCCAGCCCCAGGAGATCGATGGGCTCTTCACCTCCCTCAGCCACACGTGGATGCAGGGCAGGATTTCAGTGGGGCTGGAGTTGCTGGGGCTGCAATGGAGAGGTGCTCCATCCTTTGTACCAGCCCAAGCCAGGGAACAGAGCAAATGTCCATGTAGCTCTGTGTGGTGGGACTGGGTGAGAAAACACCCTGTGGCAGGTGGGAGAGGGTGACCTCTTCTCTGCAAGGCTCAGGGGATCACTGTGGCCAAATTTTCTTTCCTCACTCCTTTCCTTAGCCCCCATCCCATCACTCAGGCGTTCTCCAGTCTCTATCTCATCTTGCTGCCATGCGATTGATTGACCTGGGGGGTGAATCCAGCCCTCCTTCCCCACTGGGTGTACTTAGTTGTTGGACCTGAGCACATGATTTTCTGGAGGCAGGACACTGACCTCAGTATCTGAAGATGCCAAGTGTTACAAATCTGTTCTCTTTCTGTACTTCTCTTGCATCAAATACTCCAGCTCCAGGGTGGGGTTGTCTGATGTTTACCTTTGCTTGCAGGTAGTTTTACCTCTCACTGGAAATGTGTATTATTTATTAACAAAGGTGAGGGCTCTTAACTTGTTTGGGGTTTTGAAAATTAAATTATTTGTCAGCCCTTAAAAGGCCAATTCAAATTCATTCCAGATTTTATTTGACTAAAGCCACAATGCTTACTGTTGGAAAAATGAAATACAAATAACCATAAGTTACTGTCTTTCAGATGGGTAAATGTCACACACAGAATTAAGGTTTGTTTTGGGTTTTTTTTTTACTAGGTTTAAGTGAAACAGAGTCTTTATTTAGTGTCATGTTTTTATTTAAAAGCATTTATTTAAAGTTCTAAAAAACAAAGAATTCAATAAAGCAAGACAGGTGTAACTGCAAATGATTAATGATATAATTCTCAGTACTTTATAAGTGTCTAACGCTGAAGAGATTTATACAGTGCAGAATGGCAATTGTGCTTTGATGGAAGGAATAGGTAATCAATACCTGCAAGCTTAGAAAAAGTGTTCTATTTCCTCCTCTAATGATATAAGGGTTTTTGCAAGGCAAGGATGTCTGGACCATGAGACACTTGGAAGAAGAATTAATTTGAAATCCGTAGTGGAAGATCAGTTTCAATTAAAACTGCACTTGAATGTCCATGGAAAAAAGCAGCCAGTTAGCCCTAAACCTTCTGATGGCTACTAGTGAACAAATGAATCCCGGTGCACTATTCTTGATTACATTTTGTAGGTTATTGAGCTTATTTTTTTTCTGGGTAGGGGCTATAATTTATTTACTTTTGTCTCAAACTC
This sequence comes from Eurystomus gularis, assembly GCA_013400335.1. NCBI lineage: Eukaryota > Metazoa > Chordata > Aves > Coraciiformes > Coraciidae > Eurystomus > Eurystomus gularis. Next base: position 240,954 of record VZZY01025366.1, on the reverse strand, counting down.
AAAAGGTTTTCTTCTCACTCCCCTAGCCCACCTTCCTCTTTTCACAGTAATTGTTAAAAGCTGGGATGGCCCCAATCCTGCAATGCTGGGAATGGAGATGTTGGGGTCATGGCCTCTATTTCTGTCTAGAATTGCTGCCATAATGGTGTAGGTCATATTGCGTGTAATAATTTGCATATCAAAAACTTCTGAAAGAACTTAATGGAAAACCTAACCGTTTATAAAATCCTGTACCAGTTTTTAACTAGCAGGTCCTGAACCTCTAAATCAGAGCTTAGCCTTATGACTGTAATTTGGGATGTCAGGACTTGGAGTCATGGCACCAGCACTAAGTTGAGGTTTTGAATTGTGGAGAAAGTTTCATTGCATTAGATTTTTATTTAATAATTCAGCACGAGTACAGAAACACTTCACACATGAAATCTAATACTATCACATGAAGAGAGCAGATACTGCTAGGCTTTTTAATGTAAATTATAGATTTAGAAGCAAGAGAAACTACTGTATTTATAGAAGGAGATGCTTTGCTATCAAATTAATCCAAACAAATTATTTTTAAAAAAAGAAAATACTTAAGTAATGTTTTTTAAAATGACATTTCAGTGAGTGTCAATCCTGGTACCTAAGGCACTTGAGGTTTTAATTCAACATGGTGGGTGGGTGGTTGGTTGGTTGGTTACCTATATGGCTCATTTTATTCATTTTGACAAGAGAATTTTCACTGCAAATTGGTTGAGAGCTGGCTATACTTTAAAAAAAAAACCAACACAGTCTTTGTGACAAGATGCATGGAAGGGACCCTAGAGTTTCTGTTAAATCTGCCTACTGAAAAAAAAATCTCCCCATTGACACCAAAATACTTGAAAAAGAAAAATTTGAGTGCACAGCTCCTTTTGAATGCACAGCTGAAACCACTGCGATAGCCTCTGTGAGGAGAGTGCTTTTGAAAAGCTCACCCCATGTTTATAACAAAGCCAAAAACCAGGAGCTGGCAGGTTTGATGATTATGTGTAGTACTAAACATCTTGAAGCAAATTCCCCGATTTCATGGAGTATGTGCAAGGTTATATGAAAAATAAATCTGAATTGCCAATTAATTCACTACCAACCAATTACTAAGAGCGTCCTGATTCAGGAAAAAAACAACCTGTGTTTGGAACACGTTCGGTTTTCCCCATGTAGGATTTTTAATAATTCTGTTCTCCTCGGTTTGGTACATGGGGAAATTAACTGGAAGTGGCTTTTGCTGACAATACAAGTTGAACCAAGAGGTAAACGAAACTGATTTTTAACCCCGGCAGATGATGTAAATGATTTTTAAAGGATGTTGCAATTTTACCTAATTGTAGTTGATAGTAAAACACTTTCTTGTTGTTGTTTTCGTTACTATACAGCACTTGGGTGTGATGAGTGTAGCACAAAATCTTGCTATTGATTAAGTGTCCTGCATTAGCCCACGGGAAGATAGGAAGAATGCATTTTGCAACTAGGCAGATTAAAACCCAGGGGCCAAAGAAGCTGGCCTTCACAACTGCTGGGTTTAGTGCTGGCTGGCACTAATTGAATTTACATATGCTTCTCAGATGGAAGGGTAATAAATGCATATTGGTGCATCATTTACTGCGGTCTGCCTATTGAACTGACACGCTGACTGTGTAGCTCAGAGGTACGATACAGGTATGACATCAAGGGTCTCAGGAGAGCAGAGTTCAACTCTGAGTGGTAACGTAGTTTTGGTAGATGAGCTTGGGCAAATTGCTTCCTTTCTCAGGCCGTCAATTTCCCTGTCTTTACATGAGAATCATGTTGCTGATCCCTGCTGTAAAGCACTTCAAGAACTGTGAGCGAAAAGGGCTTTACAAGACCTCCGTGCTGTTATTTCAGGAGCTTAAACCACTGTTTGCACTCATAGGAAGATAATCTCTTAGTCTCTTTAATACAATTTAAGAGCTGGCGAGGGAGGTCATAAGAAAATTTGAAATTCATTGGAGATCTTCCTGTGTCTGCTGCTGAGGGTCCATGGTGTTATAGTACATCTAGAGCTGGTATATGGTGGCGATGACAAGGTCTTGCGTGAAACCTTTTACTTCTACATATTACTTTTATTGACTGTTTGCATGGTGAGTTAGGGTTGCAGCAGACAACCTCTGGCAGATTCAGTGTGGTTTGTGATACTGCCTCTTGCAGCTCCACCACCAACACTGTAAGACACTGCTGCTTTTCTTCTCCCAGCAGCACTGCTGGTGCAATCCTGTTGTGAAATTTAGTTAATCTGGATGGTGAGGACTCATGAATACACCAAAAAGTAATCTGAAGCTGACAAAAGCTCTGGAACAGGAGACTGATGCCCTCCTCCTCCTGTGCCTTGAGAGCTGGGTGGACAGTTGTGGTAACAGCGAGTATCTTAAATGACTGAAAAAATACTTCAAAGTGTTCTGCTGAGCCTGTGTGGAGCATGACATGGAGGTTTCTGGTGTCATTTCTCTTCGCAGCTGGAGCATGCTTTTCTCTTACTGACTTTGAGCGGTGGCTGGTGATGGACTCACAAAATAGAGAAGCTTTTATCACTTTCCAGGACTTAAACTACTCCCTGCAATTTTTTTAAATAAAAAAAAGAAAGTAGAAGGATGTGTAGGGGAGGAGAGATGAGAGTATTAGGCTCTGCGTCTGCTTTTGGCTAGCTGTCATGTAACATAGCCGGCTCTGATGTGCCCAGGTACAGCCACGTATGCCAGGCCTGTCAGTCCTTGGAGCTTCTCATTAACGGCTAATATTTGACTTGACTTGTTTTAAAAGAGTAGTTTACATCAGGCAGGAACAGACCGTGCTAATAAGGAAAAGGGAAAACTCATGTAAGAAGAGCAGCAAAAGAAAGTTACAGTATTTTCCCGTCAGTTCATTGTCCTCTTTACTTCCTCCATCCAGAGCAATTTTTTTTTCCTTTGTTGTTTTCTTTAAATTTACTAATATGCATTTAGCTTAATTCTTTCTTTTTATCTTTTCTTGCTTCAACACCTCCAAAAGAAATGAAATCATTAATAAAGATCATATTATCGAAGCAGAGTACTGCACAAACACAGGTTAATGGGTAGCTGTTACATTATTTGTCTCCTGTGAACAGATAAACTATATAGTGATATATTAAGGCTAAAGCTTTAAGAAAGTTCCTGTAACACCATGCTAATTGATAACATATGCACAATGGGAACCTGGGAATTACAGATAGTTTATAGAATAGTAACTGAAAATAAAAGGCCATTGTTCATTACTGCTAGAGGCAAAGTTGGAGTCCTGTGCAAAGCTTATGGACTTCAATCTCCTCCTAAGTTTGCAAGCCTTAACCTCTTTCAAATATGAGAAGTGTAACTGTGGGAGAGTTACCTGGGGAGCTTATGTGCTTCATCCTCCTCTGCCTTAAGAGTTACCCAGAACTCTTGAGCCACTGGAATGTTAATTGGTATTGGTATTTTTTTAACAGGTACCTATGGTCCCGAGCACTGGGTTACTTCCAGCGAGAAGTGCAGAGGGTCTCACCAGTCTCCCATAGACATCATAGACCATCAGGCTCGTGTAGGAGATGAGTATCAAGAATTGCAGCTTGATGGTTTTGATAATGAATCTTCAAACAAGACTTGGATGAAAAACACAGGAAAAACGGGTATGTTCTTTTCTATTTGTCTCTGTAGCTTGCCTGCAGTCAATTAAAAATTCAAGCCATGTTCCACCCTCCTCCTTTTTTCATTGTTCTGTTGTTTGGCTTTTGCTGTTTTTTCTTTTTTTTTTTTTTTAAATATAATTTTCCAGCAGCAGCCACCCATCTCTGCCTCTGCATTCTGTGCAAAGCTGGTTCTGCAGATTGAT